>CM031239.1:1044404454-1045004454 GCA_018340775.1 Taxus wallichiana var. yunnanensis
CGTGGTTGGATATCTTCCATCATTTTATTCTTGGACTAACTTTATATCAAGGATACGTTAGTTTCCCTAATGTATAGGATGAGGGGTTTATTGGGTCGTGGTGCCATATGAATAAAAGGGGATATGAAGAATTGTTTGATGTACTCAAGTTACTTTTGACAATATTGAGTCCATGGAAGACCGATTTATTTATTAAACATTGTGTTGAGGTGGTGAACGACATATGTTAGGTCTAGGATAAACCTCTATATAAGACCCAAATTTCCTAGGAAGGACCTATTTTCAGATTCCTCAATCGGGGAATCACCCTGATATTTTGAGGATTGATGTCTCGCATCAATAGGAGATGATGTAACTAAATTTTTTTCTACCCATGACTCTAAATATAAACTTGTTAAGATTGATGTCAAGGTGATCTTCGCTCTTCTTAGCATTCACAAGTAAATCATCAACTTAAATCTCCAAAATCTTATCTATGATATCATGGAAGATATGTGTCACATGTATTTGATATGTCTCCCCAAAATTATTGAGGCCAAATGGCATGACCACGTAGCATCGAGTCCCCCAAAAATTGGTAAAGGAGGTCTTAGTTTGGTCGTTTCTGAAATATGGACCTAGTTATGCACCGATAAAACGCTCATGAGTGAGAGAAGCTCATATCATGTGGTTTTGTTTACTATAAAATTAACATAACGTAGCAAGAAGTCATATTTAGGACAATTTTTATTTATATCTCGAAGTCTTTACAAATACTAATTTTGCTATTATTTTTATAATGTGGATGATTTTTGAGAACCAGGACGTGTAATCAATGAGATTAATGAATCCAAATGTAAGAAGCATATCCTTGCCATCTTTGCATTATATGGTAACTATATTAAGTTAAAAAAGTAACCATTGTCCCTTATATTTATCCTAGAGGAAACATATATAGATCGATATGGTTTATATTGGCCTTTAGAGGGGGTTTGATGTGGGATAATTGGTTGAGACATAGTGAATCAAGTAATATGAGATGATGGTAATGATAATTATTGAGTAGATCCATGAATGAGATGTGGTAGAACACCTTATTGAGATCAAGAAAAGTCATGGTTCCCTACATGCCTAAGAATATCATTGGCCTTCCCTTATAATATGTTTATTATGGGAGGGTTGGAGGGTTAGTATTCTCTGGTACAATTGATAATGTTTTATTCTTAATTAGTTTCTATCTCTATGACACCAATCATATGAGTTTACCCCTACGAGTCTAAGTGTGGGGCTACATCAAAGCTTATGGTATTAGAAGTGGAAGATTCAACTTCATGGGTCTCAATTGAGATGGCTTGGTTAGGTACATTTTTTATGGTGCATTATGAGTTGTGTGTGTTAGTGGTTAGGGAATGAGTTTCAAAGAGATATGGAGGCTTTCTTTATGTGGTGTAACATGACCAGCTTTGAGATGATTGATTGTTAGTGATATCAATATTCCCTAGAAATGTTTAGTTAAACATTTTTATTAATATTTGAGGAGTTGTTGCAGAAATTATTTTAATCCCTACAATACATGGTATCGTGACCAATGATTCTATGGAAGAGACAACATGATGGGATCATATTCATGTATAGTATGGTCACAATTTTACTATTCAACACCTTGTTGGTAATTGTTTTGATTGTTCCTATTGGGATCAAAGTACCGGTTTGATATGGGCCATTTGGATTATTATTCTAGTTTGGGGTTTGGTTTTAGCTATCATAGTTCTAGGGGGATTGAAATATACCATATGAATAGTGGGTGTAATGCTAGGATTCTCGATCATTCCCTTTGTTATTATTGCTTTCCACTCAAATTTTTGCATTGTTGGTTGGGTTTAGTTTTTTGGGTTTAATAGTAAAACTATTTGTTATGACATTTTGGTTGCGCTTTTATGACCATATGAACTTTATTTTCCTTAGTTGGCTTTGTGTATTATTTTTTATCCTCCTATGTTTTGGATGAGGTTTTTTTTTTTCATCTTAGGTCTTGTAAATGTTGTCAATGGAAACTTGATCAATCCATAAGGTGCACTCTAAGGCATCATCACACGATTATAAGGAAATTTTTGTGCATATTCCCTAGTTTCTTTATTGAAGGAGTGGAGGAAGAGGTAACACAACTCTTATTGGTCTATGTGGGGAGCACTAGAAAAAGAGTAAATTAATTGCCACTACCTCGGTGATGAAGTGGGAAATAGACTTATTTGGTTCTTTTTTGATATGTAAGAACTCTCTTATGCTAGTTCTCAAGAGTTTTTTTATCTCAAAATCCCGAATAAATTTGGTTATAAGTTGTCGAAGGAATGGATAGAGGATTTGGGAAGGTGGTAATATCAATAAACCATGTTTCCCTCAAGGGTCAAATGATTTTTTTCGCAACTACTCCATCCTAGGGGAGGAGCTCCCAAATCATAGTTTCATAAGTATTGATGTGAGAATTAGGATCGACCTTCCACTTATACTTCAAATTTTCAAGCAATGGGTGAGGTATGATGGTTTTACACATGGCATGGTCAAGTGGTTCTTTAAGGTTTTGACATACGTACCCATCACACTCGAAATACAAGGAAGATGTAGCAAAACGATCAAGAATATGAGTTGTATTAGGTGTGAAGTTATTATGGATGTAACTTGAGTAGGGGCATGTGGCACTTGGGAAATAACATTCAGGTTATGCTACCATAAACGTGTGGGTAACATGATGGTAAGATGCCCAAAGAAGGGGAACCTATAAATCAAATTTTGGGATGAATATACAATGAAGAGGTATCTATCGATGAAAAAAATATGTGGGTAAATGAAACCGGTGTAGTGGTAGATGTAGACACGCAAATTTGGAAATTTACCCTTTGAGACTATTGCTTTTGACAATGCAATCTTGCTAAGAAAAAAAATATTCCTATCCCCTCAAGACATCCCGAGGTCTCTTGTCTAGCTTACTTATTCATACACATTGATATGTTGATAGATTCTAAGAGTTAAATGCATAAAATCCATATACGTACTCCACTTAATAGAATATAACCTTAGTTTTTCATGTTTTTCACCCTTGTTCAAAAATATCCACTTTGGTGTGCTTGTGGAATCTGGTCTTGCCTGACTTGTACAGTTTTGAACCGACATAGCCTCCATATGAAATTTTAATATTATATTCTTCTTGGATCATTTAATTCCTCTAGGTTAAAATTTCCATGATAATTTACCTTTGAAGCCCTATGTAAGTGAGTTACACTTGTTAAACTCAACTCATTTGTGAACTTGGAATTTTCATGAAATCCTATTGAAAACAGAAGGCTAAATACACCCAAGGCTCCCTAAATCTCACCAAAACTTATGAACATCATTAGGGAAGAAATCAATACAGTTTGAAGCATTCTACCAGGTCAAGGAATCAACTTCTCTATTATCCCCATTTCAAGTATTAGTAAGAGCTAAAATCAATCCCAACATTGTAAAAGAGTTTCCAATTGTTGAATCATAGTTGCATTCATGTATATATCACATGATAGGTGGAGAAAAATTTGTGGTTTGAGGCCTCTTTGGATTAGTGATGTCATTGTCGGAGGTGGAAGAATTGTATTTTAACCAAACTAATATTTGTTTTACAAGGTCTCCTACCCATGGCAGGGATTTGAGATATTACTCATAATATTTAGAGGGCGTCGTAACATGCGTGAAAACTAGGGTTTGAAAATTACAAACATTTCTAGGTAGGTGATAATGTTAGAATGTTATAGTGTAGAATTCAAAGAAGGTTTAAAACTGTGCGAGTGCATAACCATACATACAATCGTGACATATCTGTATGGTCCTACACGAGGTCATCTTCCAACTAGAGTTTGAAAGGTGAAGCACTTAAAGTTTAAAATACCATAGTTCCAATAGTATGTGCACCCAAAAATTCCCGATTCACATCTAATCAGATAAGTACACTTATTCTCTTTTGTTTTTGAACCCATAACATATTGTATACACTTGCTATAAGAATTAATTCATATTTTTGATATTATATAATTAATGTTGAAAGTTAATTAATCATAATAACCTCTTATAACTCCCTTTACATCCTTTTAGTGTATATACCACACTAATATACTATTTTTAATAAGGGTGTAAAATATTTGGTGAACCCGACATCTGAACCGAATATTTGTTTCTCACACCCTAGTTGTCTTCAGGTTTCACCCGATAGCATTAGTGGCTATATATTTAAGGTCGCATATGCTTCTTTCCTATGGAATTTGAGCATAACAATCAACTAAACACAATAATCTCATCGAGCATATTGAGATTTCTCCTCCTACTTGCAAGCATTGTAGTCTCATGGATTCTTCTCCATTACATAACATTATTAATCCATTTATGCATGACCTTCCTAATGAGATACAATTGCATGAAATTGAAACTAATAGTGAACATTATTATGGTTACAAATATGATGAGGATAACACCATAGATCACGAACACTTGTAACTTTTATCTCACTTTCATTCAAAACTTTGTAAAATCCTCATCACATTAAGCCAATCATTTAGATTCTTCTTGCTACCAATATTTCTCATGATAACATAAGCTAATGAAACATCACTTTTTATGACATTTGATCAAGAGACATAAAATATTCCTCCTTCCACTATGCCTACATCTATGGGGGAACCAAATTTCTCAATGCACATTATTTCCATGTCTACATTCACGGCTATCCCTAATTGCAATCATAATAGTTCTCATATCTCTTCTTCTAGTAGGATGACCCTTGAAACCCTTGTTCATAATTTACAAGCTCAAATTTTACAATTACAAAAAGGTGCATCCTATTCTCCTCATGCTATGGATTCTAATCAATTACTTCATAACCAATTTGCACCTGGTAGCTTCTTATCCTTTGCCTCTTGGTTTTATTGCTCATAAACTCCCTATCTATTATGGCAAAGGTGACCCCACAAAACATATCAATCATTTCATGTGGCTTGAATTTATTACACATCCTCTAACATATTACTTACAAAGCTCTTCCTAGAATTCATAAAGAATTTTATTTACAATGTTATATGATCTCCCACACACTCTGTGCTCTTTTCACATCTTTGACAAAGAAATTTTGGGTACAATTCTCTATCAACATTGGGGACAAAGTATCTTATGCACAAATGTCTAAAATGTGACAAGGATCTAATGAACCTATCAATTATTATGTCTTATGTTACAAGACCATGCTTACTAAGATGAAAAATATCTTGGTTTCTTAATGAATTACAAGATATATTCACACAAATATTGCTTTCTCCTTTGTAAGAATCAGTCATATTTGATTTTTTTGATCACTTAACCATCTATGTCAAATGATTAAAGAGTGCAAATCTAAGTTGTTACATATGAACAAACTCAAGTATGTCACCGACACTTATAATACATATAATACCAAGTTTCCAAGAAAACCTACATTTAAAGGAAAAACTAATGATATAAGGATATTTCTAAGGAAATTTTTAATGTTTTTGTTCGTGATGCTAAGTTGCAATTACAAACCACACGGTGATATTTTACATATTTACATTGTGCTCCACACGTTGTATTGAAAAAATAACTTGAGTGAAATCTTGTGTCTCTCCCTCCATTTGAGGTTGATGTGAGAAAGCCTCAAAGTAATAATTTGATGGTAATGCATATTGCAATTTTCATAGATGTATTGGCCACCTCACTAATTGCTCACATCAATCAATCTCTTATAGAATTGAATGCAATTGAATGGGATGAGCCTACTAAATCTTCTAATCCAACCAATAATAATAAAAATTTGAAAAATATTCAATGATCCATTTCCTAGCATAACAATGAAAAATATTCTTTAAAAGTGCACAATACTCATCATGTGATGCCACCACCACCCTCTTATGATCACCCTTTGGATGCAATGATTGGAATTGTCACTCACACATCATCTTCTACACCGATTATCACTTTCAATAACTCTAATATAGATGACATGATTATTTACAATAAGCTTTCCATTCCTATTTATATTATTTAAGTACCTTTATGCAACATTTTATTTAATTCACATAACAAGGATAATGTTTGCTCTTTGATGCTACTTCACTTTCTTGGAATTTCTATAAAGAAACTTGCACTTGATTCTAGTCCTCGATATCGACACATTACTCTACTTATTATAGTTGGTTCTATTACTATAATGGTTTCTTTCTTGGTTGTTTCTACTCTTAGATTTGGTGTATTAAATTTAGGTCTCCCTTGGATACATACTCTTAGGGATATTACATCAGCCATTCAAAAATGTGTCAAGTTTATACATAATTATCAAGTTATCACAATTTGAGGTATTCCCTTTGAGGCTTCTTATCCTAGCTTGCCTAGTCATTCTTCTACAGTTTCTATCCATACTCCTAGTACATCTATAGATAGGTATTTGGTTTTACACACTATCTCTAGTGGCTCTAGATATCCTATGTCTCCTAATAGGAATTTGGTTTCACACACTATATTTAGTGGCTCTAGTCCTCCTAGGTATCCTAAAATAAAATTTTTGCATATAATATAATTAGTGTCTCTAATACTCCTAGGTATCCTGATAGGCCTTTGGTTACACACACTATCTCTCATAACTCTAGTCCTCTTAGGTATCCAGATAGGACTGCGGTTTCACACATTATATCTAGTGGCTCAAACTCTTCTAAGATCCCACATCGTCCCTCTAGTGCACATGCTATCTCTATTTTTTTCTCACAAGTCTTCTAGTGCACATGGTATGTATAAGAGTATTCACTCTTCTAGTCCTCTACGTAGGTATTCTAATTCACACACTACTCATGAATATACTTTGCATAGTTCTTCTCTCATGCCTTCTTTGGTATAAACCTTCACTACTGTAGTATGTATATTTGAGTCACATTCTTTACTACAATTGAGGCCTGAGCTTCCAACTTATTTAATAGTTGATTCACCTCTTCATGAGGTTATCATTGGGTATATCTTGTGCTACCCCTATCCCTATACATAGTTTAATATTAAAAAATACAAAAACATTGACATGGTTAAAAAATACAAAAAATAATTCATATATTTTCAAAAATAAAAAACCATGACCTATGCACATAGCTTACATTATTATAAATTTACATTATAAATGTTGTTTGTCACTTTGGTTTGATAGATAACATATCTCTTTACTCGTTATACACGTGTTCACATTGTATATTGAGCTTGATGCAAGACATACACAAAGTAGTACACGATGATAGGTGTTGTCTTGTCCTTTAACCAAACCCCCTATGTAATGGGGATAAATATTATGCACTATCCATAGGTGTTATTATTTCATTATAGTTCCTTTCTATGTCCTCATTATGCTTGATTACATATATTGTCTACATGTTATCTTTTGAGTTAACAAACAGATTAACACATGTGTCTTGTGCAAGTGTTTGACACTTCTTGCTTTACATGTTTATATATATATATCAATTTCTATATTATTTCATCACATTTTAACACTTTTGTTTTATATGCATTCTTGGTATTTATGTTTTTTATTACTTTATTGCTTCATTGATTATGACATGAGTGTTTTGTTTGTCTTATGACACAATGGGCATCCCATGTTTGTGGCTCTATGCCTATATTATGTGACATTACTTCTCATGTTTTTAGGCCCGAAGGTCTTGATTTTCTTGTGACAACATGGGTGTCCCATGATTATGACTTTATGTATTTTGTGTGACATTGTTTGTATACTATTGACTCTAACTTCATTATTTCCATATATGTGCAATTGTTTTCTTATACATGCATTATTAATACATTTGTTATTGTTTATATTTTTGTTATTATTTGTCTTGTTGCATACCATGGTTTCTACCACATGCATCCCCTTTGCAGGTTTAAGATCCCATCATTGATGTCCAACACTACAACCTTCCATATGTTTCTACACAAATTATCAAACTCATCGAACATGGTTACAAATATATTCTTTTGAGTTGCACACTCAAATGATTTATAACATACTCCTCAAAAGAATGTGCCATTTATCCGGGTATTATTATACACCTACAACAAACACAAAAATTCTAGGCACATATACAGTGGTACAAGTTCTCTTAAACAACATCAAACACATAAATTTAGAAAATCATACACAGGTTAAAAATGTACAACTTTGGTAAAAATGTACAAATGATTTGACATTATCATATAGTTTTTCCTGAGAAGTTACACCATATTTAGACTCGTATTTTTATATTTACACCTACGAGACATTTTATTGACACAATTTCAGATTCATTTGACTTAGTTTAGATCAATTACATGGGTCATAAAGTACTTCACTTCTTCACCGTGACACTCTGGTTTTAATTATAGTTTTAGGGATCTTGGAGGTATGAGTATCCTTTATCTATCTATACTTCGGTACACTTCAATTTTTATTTAGTTTCTATTTATTTGTGCAACACATGGGAAGGGCATGTGGGCACTCATTCTATTTTATATTTTTTCAAAATTTAAAAAGTTAGACCTAGATATGTCTCGTAGTGGTGTTGTCTATGAGGTTATAGAAGGTATCAAAGTGGATAAGTTATTTGTAGGAATTATTTCGTGTACATGTATAGTTAACAAATCTATAAATTGAAACTAATATCTACATAGCTTCAAAATCAAATGTTAATTAAACAATGAACCATCAAGATAAGAGCTTAAAGGAAATGCTTCTTCAATGCATAAATGAAATTACATACTAAGTTATTTCCTACTCTCTATGATTGCTAACTTAAACTATGAACCTATGAAGAACATAAGCAATCAAAGTGGATTGTTACTTGATCTCAAAGATTGAGAATGGAATCTCACCAAGAATGGCTACAAGGCCATTTTGGATCTTCCCATATTACTCAATTTTGAGTGAAAGGATGCAAGATGGAGAAGCTATTTCCAACAATGGAGAATGACTCAAGATAAAAATGCTTATAGTCTTTCACTATTCAAAGCATGGTGCAAGAAGAAAGGTAAGAAGGAGGGTTCTTTATATAGTTTGCATGAAGAGGAAAGGATAACAAATTGATGAATGTGGGATAAAGGTAAAACAAGATTAGGAATGGATAAGGTTTCTTTATAAAAGGTAATATTGATTTAGAAGAGTTTAATTTGTCATTAGTAAGTCATGGGAGTTGGGGGATGTTTTAATTAATCAAAGGTGATTAATTAATAGGTAGAGGTAAGCTTATAGAAGCTAATTAGAGGAAAATTAATATGATTTGTGGGATGTAAGAGAGGAATTTGATCCAATAAATGGTAATTTATTGATTTAGAGTTGCGAGTGTAATTAATTAATAATAATTAATTAACCCAAGTAGAAGTGGATATTAATTAACGAAAGGTTGTTAATCGACATCTTTAATGATAGGAAGGTTGATTAATTAATGAAAGGTCATTAATTAATGAATATGAAGAGGAATGTTATCTAATTATCGGAAAGCACTAATTATTACGAAATGACGAAAGAGGATAATTAGTGCAATCTTAGCATTAAAGGTTGCGTAAGCGGATTTTAGGTGTCTACAATTTCCTTTCCTCTTACATTTAAAGGGGAAGATATCAGGTTTCCGAATAAGTTTGATATATGGTCTTATTTCTTCATGAGGTTCTTTGGTACCTCACTCTCCTTATCACTTTCTTATTCATTATATGTTGGGTTGCATGCACCCAATACTCCAGTTTCTCCTTAGCACAATTGGGGACTGATCATCCCCAATACTTCAACAAGATCAACAATCCAAATATCCAAGTACAAGAAAATAATGATAAGTTATCCCTCCACAAAAACAAGTGTATTCCTTCCACATTTGCATCTATTTATTTCATTTTATGCAAATGCACATTTTACACATTACATCTTTAACTTATCTTACATTTAATTTAAAGTTTAATTATCTACTATGGATATTGACTAACTCGTGTTGCAAAGTTTCATCATGGATTATGATGACACCAACACAACAAGACACTATAAAATAAAATTCAAGTGAATGAAAAGTGTGTTTACACATTCAAGTATCTTTTCCTTTAAGCATGTAAGTTTCATTTTATACTTAAAGGGGGAAATATAGACAATTAAATTTGGTAATTTACCATTAGACACTACTGGTTTTGATAATGCACTCTTGCTAACATAAATGCACTTTTTCTATCCCTACTCAAGACATCTCAAGCTCTGGTCTATATTGCTTATTCATACACAATAATAAGTTGAAAATTTCTAAAAGTTAAATGCATAAATTATATAGACAAACTCCACTGACAGATGTAACCTTCAATTTTCATGTTTTTCACCCATGTTCAGAAATTTCCACTTTGGTCAGCTTGTGGAACCGGTCGTGGCCAAATTGTACAATTTTGGACCACCATACTCCGTATGATATTTCAATGTTATATTATTTATTGGATCATTTAATCCCTTTGGGTTGGCATTTCCATGATAATTTACCTTCAAAGCCCTATATAAGAAAGTTAAACTCACCTCATTTACAAAATTGACATTCTCATGAATTCCTATTGCATCCATGTATTAATTAGCTAAGCTAAGAGAATTGAAACTAACACCTAATAGTTCTAAAACAAAGCTAAATTAAACATAGATCATCATGCTAAGAGCTTAAAGAGACTAAATATCAACAACATGCATAGAAATTTGAAGGAAATCAAACTAACATGTTAAGCATTATTCTCTACTCTTTGAAAGCTAAACTAGAAATGGACCTATGTAGATCCTTAACAATCAAAATGTGATTGTTTGTTTGATCCCAAGGGTTTAATAATGGAGTCTCATCAAGACATGGCTACAAGGCCATTTTTATTCTCTCCATATGACTCAAAAGCTTGGATGGATGAAATGCAAGATGAAGATACCTAGCTCAACACTAATGGAGGATGCTCAAAGATGAAAATTCCTATAGTTTATGTTATATGCATGTAAAGGTGTAAGAAGAAAGGTAGGAGGAGGGTTATTTATATAACCCTTTGGTTTGAAGAAGCTTTACATCCTATTGTATGTGGGATAATAACAAAGCTAGGTTAGTAATGGATAAGCATACTTTAAGTTTTCTTTAGAGGAGTTTAATATATCATTAGTGATTCATGGGAGTTGAGGGGGTGTATTAATTAATCAAAAGTGATTAACTAATAGGTAGGTGTAAGATTATAGAAGCTTTTTAGAGGAAAATTAGTATGATCTGGGTTATGAGAGGAGTTTAATCCAATAAATGACGATTTATTGATTTAATAGAAGGGGAAGTTAATTAATTAAGAATAATTAATTAATCTATATAAAAAGGAACACTAATTAACGGAAGGTTGTTAATCAGCGTCTTGAGTGATAGAAGGGTTAATTAATTAGCACAATGTAATTACTCAGTGGTGATAGAAGAGAAAAAGGTGTGTTATTGACGATATGTCATCAATTTTCAGGAAAGGGGATGATTAACACAATTTAAGTATTTAAATTGCTCAATCCAAATTATAGGTGTCTACACCTATTACAAAAATTAGCACTAAAGGAAACCAAGGATGCATAAATATCACCAATGCTTATGCATAATCATTAGGGAAACAATCACTACATGTATGAAGCATTCTATCGGGTCAAGGAAACATCTCCTCTCATTTGTAAGTACTCAAACATCCCCATTTCAAGTATTAGCAAGATATAAATTGAATCCAAGCATTGTCAAAGAGTTTCCAATTACCAAATCATAGTTTCATTTATTTAGACATCACATGATAGGTGGAGAATGACGTGTTGTTTTATGCTTCTTCATAGTAGTGATGACATTTATGGTGCAAGGATTACACTTCAACTAGACTAATATTTATTTTAAAGGGTACCCTAATTATGGCTAGTGATTTGGAGAACATTCTCCAGTTCAATTATTCCCTAAACTTCCCAAAACTAGTTTCATATAGAAGTACTTGTCAAGATATTTTTGACACCTTTGAACGAGGAAAAATAGAGTTCATATGAGGAAGGAAACATCCCCTAAAGTTAAACTTCAACTCGAAAAAATTGAGTGTAGGTTTCATAACACTAATGTGGCGGAATGAAATGTACCAAGTGGCATAGTGTGAATACGACAAGTGTCGAATTTGTCCGATAATAAGAATGGTTTTAGCCTTAGATCTTTGACATCCGAAGTGGGTCCTACATGGTATGTTGGTTGGTCCCAACATTCGGTGGGGTGCACTTTTTGTATGGAGGGGGCCATACCACCATTATTCACTATGCATATCATGTGATTTTACTTATTAACCTCACCGAGGTTCATAATATGGTGCATGTGGGATTAAGTACCCATATTTTTCCAAAGTTATTAAATAACTCGCCTAGCTGAAGATTGAGTTAGGGTGAGCTAACCAAACTCCCCATATTTCATTTCAAAGTCATAGTGACACATCATTAGGACAAGCTAGGAATAAAATTAGAGGATCGATATAGATCTTGAGTTTGAAGGGCGAGAGATCGAACTTGAGTTCATCGCATGCCAAATTTCAATCTCTTAATAGAGCTTGAGATGCACGATGATCTAGGAGGGATCACCACCTCATAACCACCTTGTACTAAGTGTCCGAGTCAAGATAAGATCCCACAAATAATCTAACTCATTAGAAATAAGGATACTAAGACTTAATACATTTACATAGAGATACATGCCAATCTAGGAGGACTCTCCACCTCACCACCACTCAAACTTTCAACTCACCATATAACTAACTTCCCAACTCACACAATGGAGACCAATCCACCTTATAAGGACCAAGTGCCAAGTGGCTAAGCTAACAAACAACATTGAGTCCAATGAAAACTGAGGGGTGGGTTTTAAGTTTTTACAAACAAAACATTATATAGAAATGACCATAGCCACATGTTTGTGTAACCCCTCCAATACTCTTAAAGGATTTTTTTTTCTTACAACCCGCTCAATGTGGGATAAAATATCTCCACTTAGCATGCATACAAAGTGGTAAAGGAAAATGAGTGATATTTGAATGCAGATCAGTTTGGGAAAAATGATAAATCTTAACCAACTCACCTCGCGGGTTGAAAAAAGTGTGGGAGCGAGTTTTTATTGGAAGTGAGGGAGTTATAGGACTCATGTTAGGTCCTAGAATCTTTTTGGAGAGATTTATCCCATTTTAATGGAGAGAGATCCTATTCATTTAATTTTTCTATAAGGATGATGTAGCATAGACATAAGAGAGACATATTTTCACAAGATGGAGAATTATTGCCCATTTTGGAGAGATAAAACCACCTTGGGAAGAGAGAGAAATCCCATTTTAGAGAAAGAAGAGAAGGTACTCATCCAATTTTTACAGAAGCATTATTGAAAACATCCTAAAAGTTAAGATGGATGTGCTCATAGGTCCTATTGCTCATTAACAAAAATTTAATGTAAGATTATGTTATTTATTTTGCATCATTAATATGATTAGTTCCTTGTTATGTGAATTCGAGACGTAGTCCTCAAGGACAAACTCCATTATCAACTTTGGAGTTTTTTTATTTAGTTTTCCTTCATTGTTGTTGTTTTAATTAGTTTTCATCCTATTTTTAAATCATAATCCAATCAAACATAATTTGAACACTTTACGATAAATTGGGAAATGAAGAGAATAAATTGGGTGTATGGTTTAAATTTGATGATTACACTTCAGTTTGAGTTTTACATGTCAATATTAACATAATGCATTAATTTGAGAAATTTTAATAAGTATCCATAAAAATGGTTAACTAAGTCATTTGCATCTACATCGTTTATAGATAAGATAGGGTTTGAGATCTTACTTAGAATATTCGAGAGGGCCTCACAATATGAGTGAAAACAAGTACAATACCATACACATGATCATAACATATATATACGATCCCAAACTAGGTCATTTTCTAGCTAGATTTCTAGAGGTGACTCAAAATTTTAGATCTCCTAGTTCCAGTAGTCTATACACCCAAAAATTCCCAGTTAATATATAATCGCTTAAGTGCACTTATATTTTTATGTTTTTGAGCTCATAACATATATTATACACTAGTTGCAAAAAAATGTGTTGTGATATACTATAATAAATGTTAGAATTTAATTAATCGAATAACCTCATGTAGCTTCCTTTACATCTGTTTAGTGAATTTAACCTTTGTTGTGCAATATATTTCAACCGTGTATCGTAGAGCCCTCATTCGTCGTAGAGGCCACATAAATCTCAACTAGCATTAATCGTGTGAACAATGGTCGTGAGACGTGAGTATTATCTCCACCCATCCGGAACCTCATTACTAAACCAAAATGGAAAATGGGGATCTTATTTAGTTTAATCTAATGCTATGAAAAGTAGTAAATAATAGCTAAATAAATAAAGGAAATGACCCAAACAACTAAATAAATGAAAATGTGAAACCCTAATGAGAAAAGAGGGTTAGAAAGGCCTTAGTTGATTTTCATACTTTTCGATTATGTTGCAGTGAACACCGAGATGAACATAATGAATAAACGATCGTATAGGATCTCTAGAAAGTGCGGATCGAAACTGTCAAGTAGATTGGGGCACCTAGAGAGGGAAGGAGGTGCATGGGGTTCCCGGTCTCGCAAAATGACTAGGGAAACTCCTTGGGAGTGTCATTCGATGATAGTCTACCTTCGCTTCTTGTCACATGGATGTCGTCGCAAATCAAATATGGAGGAAACACCTCATATGAAGTGTGATGTAGAAAACTAGCTTTATGTCACTTGTGATGGAGCTAGATGGATACAAATGGAGTAGCAAAATCCTTTAATGGATGATAACAATGCTTAGTGTTTGGTCCTTATTATGGTATAATAACTTTATATTTATATGGTTCTCTTGATCTAATTTTGTAATTAACCCCGAAAAGGCCGACCACCAAAACATAGAAAGCTCAAATGGATGTAAAGTGCTCAAAAGATGATAGTAAAGTGTAAAGAGGATCGGGATGCCCTAGAGGGGATAGGGCGCCTTGGGCGGCCTAGTCGAAATAGAATGAATGAAAATGACAAAACAGACTGGGAAAGTACATGCGGAAGCTTGAAAGTAACAACAAAAAGTAAAGTGAAATGGCCAAAGGACATGGGTTAATTAGTACTTTCTTCACTCAAAACCATATGAATAGTAGTATGAGACCGAGACTAAATAATACCCAAAGTGCATGATTTAGTGACTACATTTTCCCCCACTTTATGTTGGTGAGTGAAAATTTTGGTAACATTAATTAGATATAAATGTTTACCCGATATCATTGTAGATTGATGTAGAAAGCATGCCTATGGACTAGACAAAGTGTGGAGTGAAAAAGATGGAGCATGGAGACTAAAGATGCAAAAGTGTAAAAAGTGATGACAAAGAACCTAAGGTGGAACATGTGTGTAGATTCCAATGTGTGTGAGGTACCAGTATGTTAGTATGAGGTAAAAAATGTTGAATGACGATGTTTTTGGTGTTGTGATGCCTTTGTTTTGTTACTATTCTTGAATGTTTACTTCCCATACGGACGGACCTACAAAGGACAAGATGATCAAGTAGTCAAATACACATGTATATGTGTAAAAACCGCATGTATATAGTAAGAAGATTGTAATGAAAGTGCTAAAAATGAAAGAGGAACATGTGCACATGATCCATGATGAGAGAGGCTATAGAAAGGATATCTTGTAATTGTCGGTGAAGTGTGTTTTTTGGGTGATCTCACACCACTGTGGCCAAAGAAGTGTAGGGAGAAAGTTGTGTTATTCTCCAACTTGTAATTGCTTCCCTGAGAATATAAAGAGATCTCTTTACTACCTAGTTTTTTGGGAGATCCGATGCCACTAGCTGAAGTATTGTAGGGAGGAAAGTCCGTCCTATCCTCCAACTCGTAATCGCTCCCAAGAATTTTAAGGACAACATGTCCTATAAAATATATTATATATTGGAGCTATATAGATTGGTCTAAACCCACTCGTTATATAATCCATTGTGTCATGGATGAAAAAACTAAAAACTGAATTGTACTGGTGTAGAGCGTTGTGTAGTGTAAACCCCAAATGATGCCCCCCTCTTTAGAGGTACATGCAACGTCATGAATAGGATGATGTGGCCCTAAAAGAGGACCAAATACATATATTGTACCCTACAGGGGGAAATGAATGTGCTTGGTAGAAACTAAGGCACGCGCAAACAAGTGGCTAAAAACAAGTGTTAGTATGAACAAACATGCATATAAGGGTAAGTGCAGTAAGTTGGTGGACAATTAAGTGGACATAAAAACCCAAAATTTAGGTACCATGATCGCATTTTATAAACCACACTCGTGCAATTGTTTTTATAGGTTCGGTGATTTCGAACCTAAAACCGTGATCGCGGTCCTCTGAGACAAAAAAATAGACCCGCGACTCCTCATTTTCCCCCATTTTTCCTTTCCAACCGTGATTTCTCCTAGACCTTTGGCACTCGTGCTTTGAATACCCCCTAAAAATTTCTCTTCTGGACTTCTGGATCATGATAGTTTCAACCATGCCACCAAGACAAAGAGGTAAGCCCTCGATTTTGATCAATTTGTTTGCATTTTAGGTTATTTTTTGTGATTTTCATGGGTTTTTCAATTTTTGTTTATGTATACAATTTTTTTATTTTGTCAGTTGCTTGGCAAGCTTGTAATCCTGCAAACCATCAAAATATTCCTCAAAACCCTCCAAAAAATCCTCAAAACCCTCCAAACATTCCTCAAAACCCTCCTCCAAACATAGATCCGCCTCCTGTGGCTCCTTCTGTCCCCATGGAACCAATAGGAACACAAGCTGATATCATTGGAAGAATCGACAAAATAAAATTGTCATTGAGAACCTTATTCAGACTATAAGACAAAATCATGCCACAAATCCATCCTCGCATGACTTTAGCCAACACATTGCAAACATTGATTGGAAAATTTGACTTTGCAACCAACCAAATAAACAGATGGAATACCTTTAGAGGTGATTGTAGGTGGTGGTATGTAGATAAATTATCCCATGCAGCGTAAAAGATAATTTTTTTGGAAAAGACTGCATTTGTGCATTATTTACTGACCCAAGAACCAATACCCCCGCAGCTACTTACAAACGATTCCTAATCCATTGGTGCCACGATGAACGAATCAAGAATTTTTTTGGGACAAATGGTGGATGCTTTTTTATTATCCAACATGCAACAACAATGAGGTTCCTCTCTATTCTTTGAAGAAATTATATAGCGAGTTTGTGCTTAATGAGGTCCCAAATTATTTTGAATTTTGTAATTTTTATGGGCAAGGAGGTGGCTCTGCATAGAGTAGACCTAGTGCGGCGTAGGTCAACCAAGGATCCCCCATGCCTTAAAACCCCCACTGCCTTCAGTTATCCCTCCTATAGTGAAGGAGGTTGTGGAGATTGACACACTACATGCATTGAGGGAGCTCACTAACACTCTGACCCAACATAGTGACCAGATTGCATTTGGTGATGTTGGTGGAGGCGCCAGTTCTAGCGCACCACACCACTTTGTGGATCATGTGGTGCCATATGCATTGCAGGTGAGACATCATTTTCTGGATCACATGATTTATTTTCTCTAGATGAGATGATGGCAGATGTTTTTGGAACTGGTGCAAAGGATCTTGGTCTTTCATAGGTAAATGTCAAATAAATATTTAATATATATATATACAATAGTTTAATTCATGTTTGATATTTTAATATATATGTATTTGATTGTACATCATGTACATACATGTAAAAACTAATTTTTATTTTATTTTAAATAGCAAGAGCCGGTGAAGGAAACATCCAACATCGACATGCTAGCTACTGCAATTGGGCATGTTACAAACGTAAGTTTCAAGTTGTACTTAAATTTCAAATTTCATTTGATTGTGCACTTTTATTATTATAATGTTTCACCTGTACATGTACATATTAATATATGTTTTTATTTTATATGCAGGAGCCTGGTGGGTCATCATCTGCTCTGGGAACTGAGGCTACTGGCACACCTCACGTGAATTTTATGTAGGTTAGTTTCTCTTTACACTTTATTTCTAATTGTGGAAGTTCACGTGGATTATGCTTTGACTCTGTTATGTGGAATTCATGTAGATTAATATTGATTTATACATGTTTTTGTATAGCTTATGACCGCAGAGAGACTAATCCATATATGCAGACTTTGGAGGTCTGCAGAACTCTTGCCATAACATTTGCAGATCCACTAACTGAGGTATAATTTTTCAAATTTGTTAAATTTATTTAGGAATTATTTCTTATTACTTAAATCTACAATATCAAATTTTGTACATGAAATATTTAATTTGAAATTTAATTATTTGTATGTAGCTTACCCTCATGAGTCTATTGTTGTCCCTGCCACGTGTCAACAAAAAATTGATAGGGATCATGACATTGCGGTAAGATTTCACATGCATTTTAACTAAATTCTAAGTTTCTAAATTTTGAATGTATTTTAAAAATCAGGTGTTAAAAACTTGTTGTTTATGAATGTGCAAGTTAGGTTGCAAGCCTGCTTAGAGACACCTAGGACCACATGGATGAAATCCGTAGTGGCATATCCCTCCATTACATTCACAGTCGTGGACATGCTACTTCTAGCGGGAAAAGAGAGGAAGATGTTTCATGATTAGATTCATAGGACACGGATGTACACAGATATATATATATATATATATATATATATATATATATATATGGGCCAAATAGTCCTAGTTCATGATTCTTCATAAGACATTATATATGAAAGAGGAATACATGAGAATCGATGTCGAAACAATGCACCACAATGAAGTTACACTCCGATGGTAACATCGTAGCTCCAATGCAATAAGAAAGATTCAAACAATGGAAAGAATATGCAAATAAGAAAACAGGTTTGCTCATGCTCATAGATCGAAAAAGGAAGTACAAATAGGGGTGTTGTGTAACCCCATGCCTAAACAAGGAAAGAACCTCAATGACGCCACTGATGCATATGACGTGATTGATGCATATGATGCCACTAAAGGAGGAGTTACAATTCCAAATAAGGAATGTAACTCCTATGACGCATTGACGCAAATGACAATGACAGATTCTATGTGACATCGGCGACACTTGTCATTTGACTTCCTAAGACCTATGACTCTCATAAGGAGAGATGAATCACTAGGTGATGTGGATGATGACTAGGCATGTCACACACACCAACACCCCCTTCATCGAAGCCGAGGAAGAGGTCATGGTAAGCCAAAACAAAAAAGAAGACTCCCCTAGACAACTAAAAAGATGTGTCGGTGGGGCCCGACAAATAAAGGCCTCGATAAGGTGCACATATACAAAAACATCTTTCGGAAATAAGAAGAGAAGAAGAAGGAGGACTATATAGCCCGAAGAAGATGGGCAACTGCAGTAGAGACCTCACCCCAAGAAGAGACCGCAAGTGAAGAAATTTCACCTCAGTGAAGGGCTTGGTGAATATGTTTGTAACTTGATCAGTTATCTGAACATACTGTATGTCGATGATGTTTTCATGTATCAGCTCCCGTATGAAGTGCATGTGAATCTCAATGTGCTTCGTCCATTGATGCTGAACTGGATTTCTACAAATTGAGATAGTGCTCATGTTGTCATAGTAGATAATGGTAGGCCACCGAAAGTGGATGCCAAACTCTGTCAAGATACCCTGTAACCAAACAACTTTTGTGGCAGTGTTAACTACTCCTCTGTACTCTGCTTCTATCGATGATATGGCAATGATGTTTTGCTTCTTGCTGGACCAACTGACAGGACCTGAACCAAGAGTGAAATTGTAGCCTGAGGTAGAATTTCGATGATCTAGATCACCGACCCAATCTGAGTCTATAAATCCAACCAAGTCAATCTTTGTCCCTCCTAAGTTATGAATACTATTTGTGTGAGTGCCAAAAATATAGTGAAGGATCCACTTTACTACTTTTAAATACAGATAATGAGGCTCTGCATAAATCTAGACACGATCCCGACAATAGATCTCGACCGAGTGTGAGTAAGGTAGATCAATCTCCCCACCAACTACCAATAAAGGGAAATCAAAAACCAACTTGACCCCAGAAAGAAAAGGAGTAGGTGAGGACTTGCAATCAGACATGTGAAACCGATCAACAAAATCAAGAGAGTACTTAGGCTGCAAGATCATAATTCTCGAGTTAGATTGTGAAATCTAGACCCCAAGAAAGTAATGAAGCAATCATAAGTTAGACATGTAGAACTTGTTGGCCAAGGAGATCTTCACAGAATCAATGATAGAGGAAGAGCTACCCGTGATCAAAAAGTCATCAACATAGAGAACAAGAATAAGCATGGAGTCATCCTGCCATAGAATATACACATTTGGGTCAGAGTGACACCGAGTGAACCCTGATGCAAGTAAACAGAAGTCCATCTTTGCATACCAAGCCTAAGGGGCTTGTTTAAGGCCGTAGAGAGACTTATTTAACTTGCAAACGAGGGATGGATCATGGACATAACCCGAGGTTGTTCGATGTAGATCTCTTCCTCTAGGTCTCCATAAAGGAAGGCACTCTCAACGTCCATCTGGTGGACTTCCCATCTATTAGCGGCAGCAATGGTAAGGGTAAGTCAAATGGAAGTCATCTTCGTAACCAGAGAAAAGGTTTCCGAGTAATCAACCCCAGCTACCTAGGAGAAACCCTTAGCTACAAGTCGCGCTTTATACTTCTTGACTTCTAAATTGGCTCCATACTTTATTCAAAGGGTGTCATCCCTCTTACTGCCTTGTGTGGAACACGATTCTGAATGTAACTAGCACAATTCAATTCTTCACCCAATCTCGGAGGAAGGGACTTTGAGTGAACCATATAAGTAGCCATCTCCTTTAGAGTTCGGTTCTTTCTTTCTGCGACTCCATTTTGGGAAGGGTTGTAAGAAACTGTACATTGCAAAGCAATCCCCTCATAAGTGTAGAAATCCTCAAACATATTGCTCACATACTCACCTCCATTGTCTCATTCAAGAACCTTGATAGACCATTACGCTTGTTTCAAAGCAAGAGCCTTAAAGTTCAAAAATGCTCAAAGACTTCAGACTCAAGCTTAAGAAAATATACCCAAGTATAACATGAAAACTCATCAATGAAGGTTAGTATATATAGAGCTCTAGTGAAAGAAGGAGATGGAAAGGGGCCAAAAAAATCACTATGAACAAGATCTAAGGGACGAGTAGCTCTCTAAGATTTTCCCTTATCAATTATTTTTCGGTGCAACTTTGTTGGTGTAGGTGGTATTTTTCTTCACTTATTTAGTGTTATTCCACCTCACCGGGTGAGTCATCTCAATTAGGTGAGATCATAGGTCCACGTGTCATTTAGGGGTCATTATGAGATTCTCTTACACGTTAGTGCGTCATATGCATCATTGGGAGTTACACTTCTATTCTGGGAATGTAACTCCCCCTCTCTACTCGAGTTGTCATGATTGCAGCACTGGGGGTTACTCAACACCTCCTATATGTACACCCCATTTGATCTATGAGATAGAGGAGAGTTTTATGGCTTAACCAGGTTCTGCCCGTTTGTCGAATCTTTGCATGCACATTCGGTTGATGCTTGCTCCTCCCGAGATCTCTTCACACTTTGCCGTTCGCACGTCCGTTGATGTGCACGTTGTCCCTCGTGATCCTCGCTTGCAGGTTTTCAAACCCTCTTTCATGGTATCAAAGCGGATCTTGTGGATCCATGCACTCATCGGTGTTTCTGTGCGTGTTTTCCGGCTTCCGGCGTGATATCCAGATCTTTTAGCATGTGTCGTAATGGATATTCCGTTATGTGCTTCAGTGCATTGATTCGGGCATTTATACCTCCGTTTGGGTTGTTCGTGGGTGTCTTTGGAGTGTTCATGGTTTTTCAGCCTTGCATGAGGGTCTTGAGAGGTTTTGCTATTTCGATTGCAAGTTCGAGTTTTTTCTTGGTTCCTGCATTCGTGTTGCTCTGCCCAAGCCCTCTGGTCGTTGGCTTCTCCACTGGCTCAATTCGAGCTATGCTAAGGCTTCCAGCATGGAAACTCGTTTGTTCCTTCCTTGGTGTGGAATCTAAACGTGGCTATTTTTGTGGTTGCTGGCTCGTGGTGTTTGCTGCTCATGGTGTTTGAAGCCCTATGTTCGCTGCTCGTGGTGTTCAATGTGTTCGTTGTTCATGAAATTTCTTGAAACAAGACTCTTTTGGATGCATAGCCAGCCACACGTATCTGTTTGAATGCTCAAGCACGTAGGTGGTTTCTTTATTTGAATGCTCTGCATGACCCATTATCTCCAAAGTGATTAGCTTGTTTTTTTTTTGGTTCAAAAGCTTGGGTTTTCAGTCTAAAACTCATTTTTTTCCCGGTGGTCATTTTTCCTGTTATCGTGTTCTTCTACTATTCTACCTCAGTGTGTCTGTTGCTGGCTCACTTTTTTGAATCCTTGGATGTTTTTTAACACTGCGCACCCATCAACAGTTGCATAGCCATTTTTCTGGCTTTTCTGGCATTTTTGGCCGTTTGGGATCTCTGCTGGTCTCCCACGTGCCTGCACCACCACCAACTCCCTCTGCAACCTGATCTTGGTGCATCTCCAAGCTCTTTGCCACATTCAGCTCCAGCACCAACAGCCCACACGCTGCCTCCAGCAAAAAAAAAATGTTTTTGTCTTGCATTAAAAAAAAACATTTTTTTAAAACCTGTGTTTTTTCTTTGCATTGGAAAACATTTTTTTTGTTGTTTCCAACCACAGCCACGTGGACCTGGTCCTTTTGGTGTTTCATTTGGCTCTACAACAACTCCAACCTACACAACAGTCCAAACTGTCAACAAAACCAACACATGGACTTGGCATTTTTGGCGGTTTGGGGTTCTACACATGGAGAACTCTTGAGTGCAGCACTTCCAACGTGGGTCCACCTCCTTTCCACCTTTTTAAAATGTTTTAAGGTGTAAAAAATAAAAACATTATTCAATTTGGCATTGGCATTTTTATTGTAAGGTTGTATTTTGGCTTATTTAATATCCTTCTTACGCTTGTCGAAGACAGAGGGCGAGGTCCGGGGTTGGCAGGAGGCTAATCCCCCTCACAGTCAAAACAAACTATGCCTAAAATTTGATGTCATTTCCAACGAGTAGTCACACGATACCCTTTGCACCCGTTTCATGCACTTTTTTAATGCGTTTGCAGCATCTAGTGTATTTTTCCATCAGTTGCGGGAATTGTATTTATGCCATAACTTTTGACTCGTTGCTCGGATCTAAGCGCTTCTTTAGTCAAAGTTGCATGATTTTTGCACTTTATGTTATGGAATTGCCAATTTTGTAAGTGCACTAATTTTATAAAGTGCCGCATTTTGGGGGGGTTACTTGTACTCTTGGGCCTACACACGCAGACGCATTATCGGCCGAGTCTGACGTCTTGCTCTCGTGCACCTTGCATCTTGCATTTTTTCATCATGGAGAGTGATCTTTCTAGATGTGAGCATCGTAGGATTGCTTTACAGCCTCTGCCACTTCTCACCGGGAGAGAGAACTATTCAGCTTGGCGTGCTTCCATGGAACATTACTTCACCCACGAGGGTCTTTTACCCTTCTTGCTTGGGCCAGTTCCTGCATCCACTGATCATCATCATCTAGAGGACTTCCTCGACACTTGCGACCACATCTTTGGTCACATGATGATGCATGTCTCTCATTCTCTCTGGTTTCACGTGGCAGACTCAAATCCACCTCACCGTGTCTGGAGCATTCTTTAGTCCCTCTGCTTCGCCTGATTTAGTCATCTCCTCCATTTCTTCATGTGATGACAGTTCCACTGACACAGGCTTACTTGGTTCTACTTCTGATGACGAGGATTGTGCATCTAGTTCTGATGTCGAGAGTACTACAGAGGACTCTTCTCCTCTTTCTCTCACTATTCCAGAGAGTGTTGACACTTCCCACATCTCATCAGATATCGAAACAGTCCCCTTCTCAGTCTCATACATTCATCACACCCGCCTCTTTTCCACCTTTAGTGTGCGAGGCCCTTTTCACTCCTCTACCTTCATTGGATGACTCATACCTATCTGACATCACTCTTCTGTTTGTTGAGCCCCCTCATTGGGATGAGTATCTGCCTAACCTTAGTCATCTTTTCGTAGAGTCTACTTGTGATGATCTATAGGTCCCTCATCCATCTATAGGTGTTTCAGAGGAGTTCATCATCTCTGTTGTTGGGAGTGCCCCTTCTGGGACTCTTACCACTTCCACTTTTTCGGAGACCTTCATTGATCCACCCTCAGCTGTGGATCCCTTTTCTATTGTGGAGGATGTTCTATTCCCTTCACATCACTTGGACATCCTTTCTGCGGGTGTTCCTCTTCACTCTGACAGTTCTACGCACATGGCATTACCTTTGGTTCCTTGGCACTCACTCGCTAGACCTATGTCACACTTGAGTGCACTAGACTCAGAGTTCTTCGTGTTGTTGCCTTCAGTTTCCTTTGTGGAGTGGGCGGACTTCCAGCACGTCATTTCTATCCTTCCTAAGGGCAGGCACACAATTCGTTGTGGGTGGCTCTTCTTCAGTCCAGAGGTAGACGATCTCGTCATCAACATTCTTCTGGGAGACCTCCTAGAGCTGCAGAGTTCAGATCCGTCCATGGCATCTTCTGCATTCCTCTCGTCTCCCTCTTCTTCTCTCTTCTTCTTCTTTCCGAGAGATTACCTCTTTGTACATGGGTACCCTTTCAGGCTCGTCTATGGTTGGGACCCATTTTTGGCATCTTTCTTAGATTAGAGAGTGTTTTTTTCTCTTGTGGTGGATGTTTTTCCCACTGGGTTTTCCTTCACTGCTTGGGACTTCTTTCTTGTACATGGGTACCTCATCAGGATTTGTGCCGGGACCCATTTCTCGTTTCTGACTTACCGCCTCATCCTAAGTTACGATGAAGGGGGTGTTGGTGTAGGTGGTATTTTCTTCACTTATTTAGTGTTATTCCACATCACCGGGTGAGTCATCTCACTTAGGTGAGATCATAGGTCCACGTGTCATTTAGTGGTCATTTGAGATTCTCTTACGTGTCGGTGCATCATCATCATGTCGGTGCGTCGGCGCATCGGTGCGTCATATCTCATTCGAGTTACACTTCTATGCAGGAATGTAACTCCCCCTCTCTACTCGAGTTGTCATGATTGCAGCCTTTGGGGGGTTACTCAACACCTCCTATATGTACACCCCATTTGATCTATGAGATAGAGAGAGTTTTGTAAACTTAACCAAGTTCTACCCATTTCTCGAATCTTTGCATGCACATTCGGTTGATGCTTGCTCCTCAGAGATCTCTTCACGCCGCCGTTCACATGTCTCGTTGATGTGTATGTTGTCCCTCGTGATCCTCGCTTGTGGGTTTTCAAACCCTCTTTCATGGTATCAGAGGGTTTGAAAACCCGCAAGCAAGGATCACAAGGGATGACGTGCACATCAACAGACATGTGAACGGCAGCGTGAAGAGATCTCGGGAGGAGCAAGCATCAACCGAATGTACATGCAAAGATTCGACAAATGGCCGAAACTCTGGTTAAGCCATAAAACTCTCCTCTATCTCTTAGATCAAATGGGGTGTACATATAGGAGGTCTTTGAGTAACCCCGAGTCTTTGCTGCAATCATGACAACTCAAGTAGAGATGGGGAGTTACATTCCCAGAATAGAAGTTTAACTCAAATGACGCATATGACGCACCGATGCTTGAAGTGCTTTGACACACTGATGTGTAAGAGAATCTCATAATGACCCCTAAATGACTTGTGAACCTATGATCTCACCTAAGTGAGATGACTCACCCGATGAGGTGGAATAACACTAAATAAGTGAAGAAAAATACCACCTACACCAACACAACCCTCACAAAGACCTTTAGAAAACTTAACTTGGGGAAACCCGTTGACCATTTTGTTTTGGCTCAATTGTTCAAGGTAACGATAATTTAGATGCCCGAAATGCTCATGCCATAGCTTGCTAACTTCATTTGCATAAGTGAGCAAGGCATTGGGCATCAAATCAGAAGAGAAGTGGGAAAAGGTATACAACCATGAACGGTGATCCACCTTTCCTTCAGCCACAGTACAGTCAGAGTTAAGCTCACGAATGATCACTGAGTTAGGACCAAATTCCAATCACATTCCTTCACCAAGGTGGGTGATTTGGTAAACTGATAGGAGATTGGTAGAGAAATTGGGAACACTCAACACTTGGTTACATGTTCCACCTTCTATCTCTACCAATCCACTACCGAAACTGACACATGAGTGTCATCACCCAACGTGATTTGGGAAATGCCACATGGTTCAATGCTAGAGAATTCAACCTCTTGAAGAAGCCATGTGGTACGAAGCACTGTAATCGATAATCCAAGTTGATGATGGAGCTGATCTAGCTACGAGGGCCTTACCTTTCTTCTTTTCATTTTTAGACTCCTTTGCTTTAGAAGACTCACCCTTCTGAGAATTTTGTTTGATGGATTCAGGAACACTTATTTTATTCTTCTCAAGCAACTGAGTTAAGTGATCAATTTGTTTCCGAAAATAATGATGCTCATCATGGCCATGATACTTACAATAGGAGCATTTACACTTTTCCTTCTTTGCTTTAGGCTCAGAAGTCAAAGTGTTAGTGTTGGGCTTAGCTGGGGGTTGGTTGGTCTTGGTTTCTTTCTTAGGTTGGTCCTTTGTTTCTTTCTTCTTTTCATTTTTCTTGCCCTTATTCGTCACAAGGGCATGTGACTTGGATTTTAGAGTCTCGCATTTGAATGAGTTTGTCTAGTTCTCGAATGAGTTAGGATGAAAAACTGTCAAATGAGGGCATTTTCCAGGCACTACCCAAGGTGGATTTCGTGGCGTGGAAAGTTGAAACAAAGATAGAGTATTCAGACCTAACTTAGAAATAATTGACAAGATCAATTGAGAGTCTTTCTTCTCCACTTTACATTCCTTTAGAAGCAGTCTAGTGTGGACAACCTTTGAGAAGAAGGCCTACAGGTTTTCAAAGTCACTAGGATTTAACCCTAGTATTTCGTTCTCCAACTCATGTGCTCTCATGTCATCTTACTTCCCAAACATCTCGTCGAGAATTTTCCACACTCCATCGGGTGTCGAGGAAGTTTCAATGTGGAAGATCAAGTCGGAAGAGATGAACATACAAAGAATACCTAAGGCTTCATCACAACGGTTGAACCATTTAGATCTTTCGGGTTCATCATCAAGTTTGGTCTCTAACCCCATGGTGACACGGTATAACCCTTTACTTCGCAAAACCAATATAATTTTAGATTTCCATTCGAAGAAATTAAAAGGTGTGAGCACTGGTACTTTAGAGATATCCATAATGAAGAGATAGAACCAAAGAATGCAGAAGGAAGGAGAGAGAAAAGAAACAACCACCCCAAAACAATATTACACCCCCTCGAGTTTGGCACTTTATAGTTTTAGTGCGTTGTTACAATTAGGTGTGTTCGTGCGGTGTGAAATGTTTGGTCACTCACTTGCAATTGGCGTAATAACATGCAAGTGGAGACCACAATGTGTTTTGACACACACAATTTGAACAAACACCGTAAGAAAGCATGAAATGAGAAAAGAAGGAGGGGGAGAAAGAGTCCCATGTGAGAAACAACGTCTCACGTCGCTTTGACAAGACAATCCTATGCCGCAGGGTTGTGGCGGTCGCACTCACTAACCCGTAGACAAGAGGATCAAGGGTTATTACAAAGCTCAAGACGACTCGAAATGAGTTCAAATGACCTCCAGGATGCAATGAAGGTTCCCAAAAAGAGGCTAGAAATGTTGCAACACACTTCAATGCATGATTAGAGGGAAAAAAGCCAATAACGCTAAAAAATCAACCTTTGGAAACACCCAATTAACTTAATTTAGAGATAAAGGGACAAAAAATTGATAATAACATTAGATAATTGACTATTTTCAATTTCTATGAATCTAGAATTAAAAGGCTCCTTAAAGCGCACCAATAAAGGTTAAACACTTTATTTTTAAAATAATAAGATCTAAATTTTAATTAAATCTAACCTTAAAAAGTCCTAAAATTAAACACCCTTATTAAAGGTCTTACCTTTAATATTTAAGCTCACTTTTTTTAAAAAAAGGCCACGGGTAATTTTAAAAATTTAAGAAATAAATCCCACTTAATAAAAGCACCCACATATATTAAAAACAAACTCGACTACTTATAAAAGGCCACCCACCACTTTATTTAATATGCACAAACCAATATTATAAAACCGAGACTACTTTTTAATTATCTCACCACTTTTTAATGAAACCCAAACTATATATTAAAAAATTGAAATGGATTCGAAATTAAAACAGCGGGAGAGTAATTTAAGGCATGGTCAAGGTCAATGGTCAAAGTTCCCGACGTGAGAAGTGGGAGGAGTGCCACTTGGGAAAGGGTGGAAATTTCCCAACGACACCCAACAAGAGAGGTAACGGTAGAGGAGAGAAAATATGGGTTTCAATGAAACGCAAGGTAAACACGGGTCGCAGGGAAATGGTGCAAACAACACTCAGGCCAAGGAAAAAAACAGTCCCAAACAGCTCAAGGCAGAGATCCACACCCAATGACCAACAATCTCATAATTCAAAACACGGCCAAAGCAAAGGCAACCCATCGATCCAAGCAAGAATACCCGACAGTAAGCAAGATAGCCCGATCAAAGCGAAAGAGAGCCCGAGGTAAAATAAAGACCAAGCAAATAACCCTCCATGCAGAACAAGCCAAAGCAAGCAAGGAGAAAATGCATGGAAATAAGATGCAAACAAGCAAGAGAGGTCGAAAATAGGCCAAAAAGACACAAATTTCCTTTTAAAAATTTCACTTTTATTTATTAATTTGATAAAGCCAAAAATGGCCTACCTCTAATCAAGCATTTTTCCACCAAGATGTTTACCAAAATAATGAAATCTGGCGGTAAAAAAATGCAAGCCTGCACACATGCACAAACCCCCAAAAATGCACAAACTCCAAGAGCAAACTGTTAAAGAGATTAGCACGATTCCAAAGTAATAATTGAAAAAACTTGCACGAGGAAATAAGAAGAAACCAAAAGTAATAAGCAATTGATAAACGAAGAGTGCACATTTTACCAAAACCAGCTCTAATACCATGAAAGAGGGATACACGAGAACCGATGTCAAAATAATGCACCACAACGAAGTTGCACTCTGATGGTAATGTCATAGCTCCAACACAATAAGCAAGATTCAAACAATGGAAAGAATATGCAAATAAGAAAACAGGTCTGCTCATGCTCATAGATCGAAAAAGGAAGTACAAATAGGGGTGTTGTGTAACCCCCATGCCTAAACAAGGAAAGAACCTCAATGACGCCACTGACGCATATGACATGACTGACGCATATGACACCACTAAAGGAGGAGTTACAATTCCAAATAAGGAATGTAACTCCTATGATGCACTGACGCAAATGACAATGAAATATTCTATGACATAATCTGACACTTGTCATTTGACTTCCTAATACCTATGACTCTCGCAAGGTGAGATAACTCACCAGGTGATGTGGATGATGACTAGGCATGTCACACACACCAAAAATATATATAGCCTTATGCGAGCACATGTGGTCCTATATGTATGACACACTTAGTTCGAGATGTACACATGTTATGAACTTATATTTTCAAATGTGTGCATCTAGCACACTTAGTTTGAGATGTACACATGTTATGAACTTATATTTTCAGAGACGGGCGTCCAACACACTTAGTTTGATACATTATATATCCATGTGTTGGTTTTCATAACGATATTAATTCTATGTTTGATTCAATTTCATTGCACATGATATCCTTTTATGTATGTATATTCTATGTATATTAGTTCTATATGTATGTTTGATTTAAAATTAAAAAACTATGGTGCAACATATATGAATATAATGTTACTATGGTGTAACATTGCATGGTACAATTGTTAAGAAATTAAGGGAAGCATGTGTATTCCTCCATCAACATGGGCAACTTATCATTTTCCTCTTAAGTCATGAAAAATATTTCATACCTTGAATCTTGAAATAAGATGTCTTCCCTTGGGTCATTTGGTTTTTGAACTATGTATTTAATTTTATTTATCAAAAGGATATTATTCATTTTACCATTGATGAGTATGGTGGTGTATGACCAATCCATCTTTATATCCCCACCAATATCGTGATAGAAACTTTGGCTCAACAATATACCATACGTAGCTAGCATGTCTTCCACAAGTATTTCCATCTTGATTTTCTTGTCAGGGAAGTCTGCAAATTCTACTTGAGAATATTTCACCTGGCCAAAAAGAGGTAATTATTTTGTTTTCATGTAGTAACAATGGCCAATAGCAGGGCTGAGAGTAATACCAATAGAGTTAGCAAATTTTATAAGCATGACATTGTCAGAGGTGCCGAGTCAATAATGCAATTATTCAATTTATACCCATTGACCAACAAGGAAAGATAGAAAGGTTCTTATTTCCTAGAAGAGGAGGATTTTAAGGAAAGAAGGTTCTAGGAATGAGTGGTTCTAGGAGTGGGAAGTGATTCTTTAGTGTTGGTAGGATTCTTGGAACATGTATTTTTACTACTTCCTTTGATAAACTAGATGAGTTTATCAAAATGCTTGGGGTGTTTTTTTATGTACTCATATTCAGATATTTGAATTTTATCTTTCTTAAAATGGTCACTGATGTAAAAATATGAGGAAGTGGTAGGCACATTAGGAACTGTGGAATCCTTGACATGAGTAGGATTTTCATTCTTAGGAATAATAGAAATAGAAATCGATTTGACAAGAGGAGGTGCAAGAGACTTACTCAAAGAGGTAGATGGAGTCTTGGCTAAAGTAGTATTAGGATTCTTCTTGGATGACCCCATAGAAGTAGGAAATGATGTTCCTCTTTTTTTTGTTTTTTTCTATCGATTCACCATTTGAGGATTAAAGTGTTTTGCTTGGGAAGTAGAAGAAGAGGCTTATTTATTTTTTTATGAGTGGGTGAACACTAAACAAGAGTAACTATTCATATCATCTATGGATTATTCAGGATCTTTGTTGGGTGAGTATTCACAATAACCAATAATTGCATAACCATCTTCTTCTTCTCTTTCAATTTCTGATTCAACAATTTCTTTTCCTTCATCTTCATAGGTTCCGCATATTTCATTAACTAGTGGAGATTCTAAGGAAAGTATTTTAACCAGTACTAATTACAGGTTTTGTACCCCTAGATATAAGATATATATAGGTCGAGGCCTTATTGTGGTACCATGCAAGAAGAGATGTCGTTGCTTCCAGGCTACTTCGTTCGCATAGTCCCTTAAGAGCCCTAAGACCAAAAAATCGTTCAACTTTAATGAGTGACTACATGGACTCTGTGACACCTAAGGATGTCTCGTTTGATCCTACACCTTGGCGTAGGGATCCTCTACAATATCCTATCTCGGTTTTTTCCTTCTCCAATCGGTGCTCTCGCTGCCCTATTGTTTGCAAACACACCGAATAGTGTAGTTTGAGACAATGTAAGGATGTCAAACAATATATTTTGCAAACGGTGGGTTGTGGCACCGAACCGACTATGCCAACACGTCTGGGTGGCCAGGTGAATGCTAGAGGAGGCTTCGTTTTGGTGCACGACAACGCTTAGCTTACTTCGGCTACCTCGTTCGAGCGTAGTCCCTTAAGAGCCCTGAGACCAAAAAATTGTTCAACTTCGACGAGTGACTACGTGGACTCCATGGCACCTAAGGACATCTCGTTTGATCCTACACCTCAATGATAAGGACCCTCTGTAATAGCTTGTCTCAGTTTTTTCCTTCTCCAATCGGTGCTCTCGCTGCCCTATTGTTTGCAAATGTGTGGAATAGTGCAGTTTGAGCCGAGTGTAGAAATCACAAATCGTATATTTTGTAAACGGTGGGTCGTGGCACCAAACCGACTATGCCGACACATTTGGGTGGCCAGGTGAACACTAGAGGAGGTGTTGTTTTGGTGCATGACAACGTCGTTGCTTCTGGGCTACCTCATTCGGGCGTAGTCCCTTAAGAGCCCTGAGACCAAAAAAATCATTCAACTTCGACGGGTGACTACATAGACTCCATGACACCTAGAGATGTCTCGTTTGATCCTACAACTCAGCGTAGGGACCTTGTGTAATAATATGTCTCGGTTTTTTCCTTCTCTAATCGGTGCTTTCGCCACCCTATTGTTTGCAAATGCACAGAATAGTGCAGTTTGAGATAGTATAAGACTTTCAAACAATATATTTTGCAAACGGTGGGTCATGGCACCAAACCGACTACACCAACATGTCCAGTGGCCAGGTGTGAATGCTAGAGGAGGCATCATTTTGGTGCGTGAAAATGTCGTTGCTTCCGGGCTACCTTGTTCGGGCGTAGTCCCTTAAGAGCCCTAAGACCAAAAAATCGTTCAACTTCGACGGGTGACTACGTGGACTCCGTGGAACCTAAGGATATCTCGTTTGATCCTACACCTCGGTGTAGGGACCCTCTACAATATCCTATCTTGGTTTTTGTCTTCTCTAATTGGTGCTTTCGCTGCTCTATTGTTTACAAACACACCCAATAATGTAGTTTGAGAAAGTGTAAGGCTGTCAAACGGTATATTTTGCAAATGGTTGGTCGTGACACCGAACTGACTGCACCGACACATATAGGTGGCAAGGTGAATGCTATAGGAGGTGTCATGTTTGTGTGTGACAACGTCATTACTTCCGGCTACCTTGTTCAGGCATAGTCCCTTAAGATCCCTGAGACCAAAAAAATGTTCAACTTCGACAGGTGACTATGCGAACTTCATGGCATCTAGAGATGTCTTGTTTGATCCTACACCTCGGCATAGGGACCCTCTATAATATTTTGTCTCATTTTTTTCCTTATCCAATCGGTGCTCTCGTTACCCTATTGTTTGCAAACACGTCAAATAGTGTAGTTTGAGACAGTGTAAGGATGTCAAATGGTATATTTTGCAAACGGTGGGTCATGGCACCGAACCAACTATGCCAACACATCTAGGTGGCTAGGTGAATGCTAGAGGAGGCATAATTTTGATGCGTGACAACGTCGTTGCTTTTGAGCTACCTCGTTTGGGCGTAGTCCCTTAAGAGCCTTGAGACCAAAAAATCATTCAACTTCAACGGGTGACTACGCGGACTCCATGACACCTAAGGATGTCTCATTTGATCCTACACCTCAACATAGGGAACCTCTACAATATCATGTCTCATTTTTTCCTTCTCTAATCGGTGCTCTCGTTGTCCTATTGTTTGCAAACGTGCCAAATAGTGCAGTTTGAGACAATATAAGGCTGTCAAATGGTATATTTTGCAAACAATGGGTCATGGCACCGAACCGACTGTGCCGACACATCCAATTGCTAGGTGAATGCTAGAGGAGGCATCATTTTGGTGTGTGACAACGTCGTTGCTTCTAGGCTACCTCGTTCGGGCGTAGTCCCTTAAGATCCCTGAGACCAAAAATGTTCAACTTCAATGAGTGACTACGTGCACTCCGTGGCACCTAGAGATGTCTCATCTGATCCTACACCTCGGGATAGGGACCCTCTACAATATCCTATCTCATTTTTTTCCTTCTCTAATTGGTTCTCTCACTTCCTATTGTTTGCAAACACGTGGAATAGTGTAGTTTGAGACAGTGTAAGGTTGTCAAACGGTATATTTTACAAACGGTGGGTCGTGGCACCAAATCGACTACACCGACACATTCGGTGGCTAGGTGAACACTAGAGGAGGTGTCATTTTGGTGTGCAACAATGTCGTTGCTTCCGGCCTACCTCGTTCGGGCGTAGTCCCTTAAGAGCCATGAGACCAAAAATTGTTCAACTTTGACAGGTGACTACACGTACTCCGTGGCACCTAGAGACATCTCATTTGATCCTACACCTCGGTGTACGAACCCTCTACAATAGCCTATCTCAGTTTTATCCTTCTCCAATTGGTGCTCTCGCCGCCCTATTGTTGCAAACACGTGGAATAGTGCAGTTTGAGCCAGTGTAAGGCTGTCAAACGATATATTTTACAAACGGTGGATCATGACACCAAACTGACTATGCACACGTGTAGGGATGGTCTTGTAAACACTTGAGGAGGTGATGTTTTAGTTCTCTAAGCTCCAGATCCTTCTGAGCTACCTCCTCCAGAGCTAAGAACCCCCTCCACAGGTTCATAAATCGTTGTTAAGTGCTTCTCTTTTCTTGTAAAACAATGAAATATTCTCTTAGCTTCGAGAATTTATAATTCTTTACTAACAGTGCCAACCACATAAAGGTGGAAGCTTTTTTAGCACCGCTAACCTACACATAAAAGTGTTAGTCAAAGAAATTTAAGTTTCAAATCAAAACCATAGTAGATATATACAAAATACACAAATTTAATAAAATATATGAACTTAAATTTATCTAAATAACAAATTTATGTATACCAAAGAAATTATATATACTAGACATGAGCATTGTAAATTCATTCCAATGAACCATCAGGATTGGATCTATTCTAAATAGCAGACATGATTGCTTCATGATCTGACTCTCGAACCTTCCAAAGAATCTTGTTATTAGGCCTTCCTCGATATCTATATAGTTGAATATTTTTCGCTAGAACTAGATGCAAATATAAGAGTATTTTCCTGTGTGTCTCAAGGTCTTCAAACACCCAAACATATGAGTTTTTTAATGGATATCGTCGAAACTAAGTTCCAGTAACTACCACTGACCCTATAGGGTACTCAATATCTTCATCATCTATAACAGGAGAAATCAACTTCTGTCTTTCCTCGATGTAATGACATAAGAAATAGTCTTTCCTTCTTCATTATCTTACATGCAATAACTACAAACACATGTCCTACAAAAATAAAGGTTTCAACTCAAATTTAAATTGTACATATTAAAATTTCAATGGACATAACTTAATACAAAAATTGTAAATAACCATAAATACCTTGTCACACCAAAATCGAAATTTCGTCAAATTCCTTGGATGTTGCAACTTCATCTGTAGAAATAAGTCATAATGCTTGTGGAGGTTGATAACTAGAAAGTGGAGTTAGAGGCCTACAGATCCATCCATCCACCCATTCTTGTGAATCACACTCAACAGTGACAAATTCGATACAAGATGCACAAAAACATGTCAACTTTCTTGTCCATGTGGCCCATGAAGTAGCATCTGAGCTACAAAATGAGTGCATATCATTGGACCCAGTGAGTGTCATACAATCCTCGTAGTTAGCAATTTGTTGTTCCTCTATCAACCAAAAATATCTGTGAACTGTAGAATTTTCTTGAGAACCTCGGGCCATGTTGTCAATACACCATTCCACTATGCTCTTTGCATATTTCAATTTAGCACCATCTTTGTACTTCAACTCTTCTCTTGCAAGATCTCTTTTCACACATGCCCCTGCACCGTCATACTCTCATTTTCCATGTCCAGCCTCAGTGAAACTCCAAATATGTTTCACACCCATCTTGACATGCATCGTGCTCATCCAACAAAACATTAGTGCATTCTTAAATTGAGACATGTAATTATCTGACCATATATAATGTTGTTTGAAGTGGATATCCCTATCAGAAAAGTTTCCATAAAATAACTGGAAACACCCTTGCAAAAATTCAGTAGAATGAGTATGATCATCACTGATATAAAAGTGGTACTCTCTTAAAAAATTGATCATTCTCTGTACTGTCAAGAGAATGTATAAATGATATATGCACAAAAATGGCAACTTGTACTAAGTTGTAATATTATGATTGAACCTTCATCTATGGTTACAATGTGTAATTCTTTGCAAAATCGACCCTTTGAAACAATAGTACCAATAGGAAATGTGTCTTTGCATATCTTGAACTATTCATCCAACCATCGAGCTCTGTGTGTATGCCAAGCATGCTCATAAACAATTTCATCCTTAAATTTTCTCATAAATTGAAAAAGGCATATGTTCTCGTAATTAGCTCACACCGTTTAGACTCTTTTCTATCTTTCAATATATGAAACTCGATTTATATTTATCAAACTGAACTAAATTATGTCCTATTGCACCTTCATTTTCTCATAGATGCAACTTTTCAATTTAGGTAATCCGACACAGGTACCACAACTTCCATCTAAACAATCTTGACTATAAAAAAATTATCCAACTTCTTTTTCAAAAAATATCATAGGAATGAAATCCCTTGAAGATATTGGTAGAACTTGAACACCACATTCTGATAACATAGTTTTTAAATGAAAAATAGAATGAATACATAAAAATTTAGCATAATGCATCGCAAATTCAACATGTTTCCTACAACAAGTGGTGCGAGTGTGGTTGATTTTCACATAGAATGGTTTCAACATTTTAAAAAATGTTGACTAATTTTAATTTCTAGATGCTCTTGTTCAAACTTACGAAAAAATTGAGTTTGAGTCATATCTAAGAAATGCTTTTGATGTGGTTCGCGATTAGTAGAACCAACTCTCCATTTTACAACATTTCTTGTATTAGGTGAAACTCTAGTGTTATCATGACAAAATTGAATAACAACTTCTCTTATAACATCGAATTATATTTGTCCTCATGCGGTGCTCTAGCAAAAATGCCCAAAAATTGGTGTTATTGAGTGATTGAAGGATATTACATCTTTTAATTGTTTTCATTAGAGTTTTTCGATTAACTTGTAACATTCGACTTATTTGCGTAATCAAACGTTATTTTTTATTGATTCACTTACAACACTAGTAGCAAGTACACAACGCACAATATTACTATCCCTAGTGTGTCTCTTGACACCAACGAAGTGATATGCATCATGAAGGTTTTCAACATTGTAGAGGTTTGACCACATATATTGATGTTGTCAATCCTAAGGTTTTTAATGTAGGTCTCATTTTAATCAATTTCATCAAACTAAGCAACAACATACATCTTTGGGAATCATTTAAAATTTCAAAATGATTATCCCAAATTTCAGATGGCTTTTCTTCTGATTTTTATTCAGAAAGTTTGTCAGACATTGGTTTCAAAATGTTTTCATCAATTTCAATAAAATAATTAGGTTTCTTACGAAAAATCCTAGGAGGTGTTTTTGTCAAATTTTGCTTGTCTACAGTTTCAACCTGAATTTCCTTATTCACATTTTCATTGTCTCCTTCAATTTCAACATTTGCTACATCACGAGTATTTAATTCTTCTTCAACATTGATAGTAAAAACATCTTCATCACGAGTATTTAATTCAACTTCAACATTGACAGTAGAAACATTACCTGGTTCCTCATTGCTTACAATAGTAGGGGTTGAAGATGAACCTCTTCTTGATTCACGAAGATTCTGCATTCGCTCAGCATTTTGAAATCTATTTGCCTCTAATTTGTTTGGTGTTTTTTTACTTAATGACTTCCTTTTTTGACTTCGTTTCTTGTCTCCCATGATGTTTTGCTTCCGATGATAAGAAAAACGTGTAGAAAATGACATAATTTTGTAGTAATTCATACGGTAAAGTCAAACAGTAAAAATCACATGGTAATTAGAACATTGGGATGTGTGTAAATATGATTTACGAACCACGATCGTGCTTTATAAACTGCGCTTGCGGTTTATAAAGTATGATCACGGTTCTTGTTTTAAAACCCATGATTGCGGTTTATAAACTGCGATCGTGGTTCTATCTATATCATCAAATCTGACCCTAAGGCTCGGAAATCTTTGTTTTGCCCCAACCAAAGCTATAGAAGGTCATTATGAAGTGTAAAAGGTCAAAAAACTTCAAATTTTCTCTTCCACAGACTTGAACCATGCTGAAAAAATGAAAACATTTCACAAAAATGGTGCCATTGCATAGGGGAGACTATTAGCTTTGTAGAAATATTGATTTTAAAGTGAATAGAATAAGATAAATATCATTTTATAATTTTTTACTAACAATAGGTCTTTAAGACATTTTTCCCGTGAATGTTCATGTCTACGTTTAAGACTGCAAATTTTGTTTCGCTTATCAAAATGTGATCAAACTTATACCATCCCAAGCGTCGAGAAATTCTATACATGTTTATATATATATATATTTGATTTCGATATTTTTGATATAGTTATGGTAGGAAAATGGAAAGCGCTCCGTTTTCTAAATTTTTCAACCACTTTCACCAAAAAAATTATTAAAAAAAATATTACTAGAAAAAATAAAAAATAAAATCCATCCCAAGATAGACAACTACATGTAACTTTTCACTAAATGAAAAAAAAAAAAGATTTGGTCATCCAAATCGTGGGCAAACGGACTACAATCTTATAGGTTTTTATTAAAAAACAAGTCATATAATTTTAAGTGTTTAATATAGTTAAACTTGTCATTTTTTAAAAAAATAGTAGTTTAGAAACTAGATTCCTGGATGCTATGATTCATATTTATATAAATTTTTCTAATTTTGAGTGCGCGTATTGCTAATAATCCCTACAAGTTGAGATTTCACTATTTTTTGCAATATGACATCCACTTATGACCCCTTTTTGTCCACTAACTTGCTGCACTTACCCATAAAATACAAGTGTAAGCTACATAAACAAGGTAGAAGCTAGTAAGCAAGATGATAATATAAACACCCAAGAAGAAAATCATAGACCGCTAAAAGTGGGTTGCAAACATGGGACACCACTCACGATGTCAAAAGACAATCAAGGCCATAGTGGCCACATACAAACAAACAAGTGTGCACACCAAACAAAGGGCAAGGCCCGTAGACAATAACAAACAAAGACAAGAAAGTAAAAACAACAGATAGCTATGGTAGCAATTAATCCTGCAAAATAAATGTTGCACATGAAACACCTGTTAGTATGTTAGAAAGATAACCTATATGGTCAAAAGCGTGTATAATCAATAAAGTAAAGTGCTAAGTATAAAATTAAACAATAACACCTATAGTATACGAATGTGAATGCTCACAATAGCCGTAAAACATCCATGCTGAGTGTAAGAGACCTATATCTGCGATCACAACTATAAAAGGAGATGAACGTGCATGTATGTATGGGAAATATAATGACATATAAGAGACCTATCTAGCATATGTAGTAAAGTGAAACATGTACAATCAGATTTAAGCAAAAGTAAATGTGACCAAGATATGCAACATGTTATGGATGGATAAAATGGAATGCAACATGGATGATAGGAGCTACATGGCCCCTAAGCAAATGGATTTGTATGCAGTGAGGATAATTTTTTTCCCCCTCAGTAGTGAAGAATGAGCCGTAAACAAGAGTGTGTCATTGGGAAATGGTTGAATTGTGTGTTGTGTGTAGTGTAATGTGGTTAATGTGTATGTATGTTATGATGACATGTGACCTAGAGATGATGTATGTGTGACTCTCTAGTGGAAGCATATATCATGATAAGATGATCAAAGGACTGATGATGTAGCCTAAAACGTATATCACTACAACATTAATAAAGGGAGTGGTAATGTATCCTAAAGCATATACCAAGACAAGATGAATAGATGAAGTAGTGATGTAGCCTAAAGCGTATACCACAACAACATGAATAGAGGGAGTGGTGATGTAGCCTAAAGCGTATACCACTACAATACGATGGAATAGGTGACCATTTAACCTAAAGCATATGTCACTAACCTAGGAATATCACGTGAGAAGAGGTAGAATGATGAACGTGTGAGTGTGACAATGTCCATTTTTGAAGTATACCCTCAACATTCCAAAGATGGACCATGATAATAGAGTACGTTATAGGGCAATGAGTACAAAGTGTAGAAGAAAATGTATGTAGTATATGCGATGATGAGAGATGACCATGTGATGTGTAAAAATATGTAATATGTGATGTATAGTATGCAATGAAAGGTGTGTAGATAGTCGAATAAAGTGTGAATTATGTGCTATGTAGTATATAGGATGAGTAGTATGTAATGCTAGACTCATAGACAATAGGGGTGTGAGACATGTATGATGAATACTAGTATGGTGTGTAGAGTATGTATGATGTGTAAATGTGCAACTATCAAAATACAAATGATGTAGAGTAACTTGAAGATGTAGTATGCAAGATGTGAGATGTACTATAAGATGTGTGAAGAGACACAATGTGTAATGCCTACTATGCAATGTGTGGGGTTCATGTGTAGTATGTCCTCAATAGTCAAGTGTGAATGAAGCACAAGAGTGTGTCATCGGGTAATAACAATGCCTATGAGGAGTATGCACATGCTAGGAGATATATGTATGATATTATGAAGATGAGAGATATGTTGATGCTAAGATGAGGGGGATGTGTGAATGCTATGCCCCCCAAGTGTGGAAGATGAAGAATCCATCATGTAATGTCATCTAAGAGATCGTCGGTTTCAGGGTCAAAGTCAAATGGATAAGCATTAGAGACCTGATAAGAAATGGTGTCAAGTTGATCACATAATGAGCCATTAAGATGTAAGTTATACATACCCATAACATACTCTTCATCAGTGAATGGAGGAAGTGGACAACCATGTACATACCAATGAGTGATATTCTATGTATAACCAAGAAAAGAACTATTACAAATGAATACATGGCCGAAAGGCATGGGAAATGATATGTTTGTATGATCAAGATCTAGAGTACCCCCAATGTAATCAAGCCATGATTTTCCTAATGTAAGTGGTGTAGATCTAGGATCACGTGCAAGGAATATTTTGAGATAAAATACATGTAGGAAATAAGTGGCAGTGATGTAAATAAACCCATGATAAAGATGAGGATCATGTGGTGGAGGGTAGAGGTCCTCAAAAGCAAATCCTATTTGATTCAAGCCCTCATGCGTACATATAATGTCATCACAAGTAGGATCGAATGGAATATGCTCCCAATATGAATCATTCATGAAAAGCATACATGTAAATGGTGGGCGTGCTAATGGAGGTGGTGCATGTGAAGGCATAGGATATAGAGTGACATCCAAAGAGTGGAAAATCCCCTGATAAATAATTATAGTAGTAGTAGAGGGGGAGTCAATGGTGTAGGAGAAACAACATCTATTACAAAAATGAAACATTCAAGTGGTGGCAAGTGAGGTGGTTCGTCCATAGGTTGAGGATCATCTATAGTATCAATGCGTAGGATAGGAATACTATTATTAGGAGTGCAGTCACAATATTGGAATGTATATCGATTCTGAAAATTAATATACTTAATGCCTTCATGTAGGAATTTAAGACAATGATGTGTAACAACAACTTGCATGACGTAAATCCACATCCTACCAAGAAAACAATTATAAGAGATTGGGAAATCGATGACGAAGAACATGGTGTTAATAGTTTTTGGCCCTATAGTAATGGGTAATGTAATGCGACCAATGCATGGACAAACCGAACCATCAGATACATGCAGTGAAAGACAAGATGGACTAACATGGCAAGCGGAAAGTCATAGGTTATCAATGAATGACATGGGACATAATTTGAGCTCATATCCATTATCAACTAAAGTACGATTGACGCAAATATTTTTTTGCTAATCATGATATACAAGGATGGGTCATTATCATTAGATGTGAATGTTATAGGCTGAAAAAATGCATAGTCAATGCTCGATATAGCAAGTCGGGTGCATACAAATGTGATAAGTAGAAAGAAGATGTTGGAATTTATGCATTAAATCAAGATGCTCAAGAAAGTAATCATTAAGTGAAATACTCATGATGACTAGACTCTAAGGGGACAAGCAAAGAATGAGGATCCTATAAGCGTGAAGATTGAAGTGGGGTTCACCAAAATGATTAAACTAAAATGGAAAATGGGGATCTAATTTAGTTTAATCTAATGCTATGAAAAGCAATAAATAACAACTAAATAAATAAAGGAAATGACCCAAGCAACTAAGTAAATAAAAATGTGAAACCCTAATGAGAAAAGAGGGTTAGAAAGGCCCGAGATGATTTGCAAACTTTTCAGGATTGTGTCACAAAGATGAACACCAAATGAACATAATGAAGAAACGACCGTGCACATGAGCTCCGCAGAAAGTGCAGTTCGAGTTGTATGAGTAGACTTGGGTGCTTGGAGAGGGAAGGAGGCACCTGGGGTGCCCTGGTCTGCAGAAATGACTAGGGAACCTCCTCAGGAGTTTCATTGGATGATCATCTACCTTTTCTTCCTATAGCATGGATGTCTCCGAACTGTGCTACATGTTTTTGTAAATCGAGATGGAGGAACCACATCCTATGAAGTGTGATGTAGAAAACCAACCTTGTGTCTCTTGTGATGGAGCTAGATGGATGCAAATGGAGTAGTATAATCCTTTTATGGATACAACCTTAGGTGATGATATTAGTGCTTGGTGCTTGGTCCCTCATTATAGTCTCATAACTTTATATTTATATGGTTCTCTTGATCTAATTTCGTAATTAACCTTGAAGAGGCCAACCACCAAAAATATAGAAAGCTCAAATGGATAGAAAGTGCCCAAAATATGAGAGTAAAGTTTAAAGAGGATCAGGTCACCCCAGAGGGGATAAGGGCACCTGGGGTGGCCCAGTCCTAGTTGGGCACCCCAATCAAAATATGATGAACACAAAATGACAAAACAAACTGGGCAAGTTCATGCAGAAGGTTGGAAGTGATGACATAAAGTAAAGTAAAATGGCCAAAGGACATGGGTTAATTAGTACTTTCTTCACTCAAAACCATATGAATAGTAGTATGAGATTGGGACTAAATAATACCCAAAGTGCATGATTTAGTGACTACATAAATCTCAACTAGCATTAATCGTGTGAACAATGGTTGTGAGTCGTGAGTATTATCTCCACCCATCCGGAACCTCCATAGAAGGTCAATTGTTAAAAATAATAATGGATAAACCACATGATTTTCAAAAACAATTGTTCCAAATTTTGATGGTCAATTATATGAGTTTGGGTTCCAAAATATTGGGTTTGATTGTTGGTATCAAAGTGAAGGTTTAGACACTTAAACCTATGGGATAAATTTAGTAACTGGGTCTTATGTACCTATATTTATTTGGGTGTCATGTTGAGCCCTATTAGTGGGAAATGTTGAGTCATGGTGGTGCTCCTATGATCTTATTTTTTTGTTAGGTATAAGGATTTTATGAAGTATTTTAGTTAGTGGGTCCCTAATTCATTATTATGGTCTTGTAATGTGGTAGACCCCACAAAGATGATTAGTTTATGGTTGGTTATATTTCTTAAAGAAACTTATGGGAAGTAGTGTTGTGGGCAGCGATTAGAGATCATTATGGAGAAGATATAGAGTTTGGCTAGTTATCTTGATTCTTATTTCATCAGTGGTTATGACATTTGAATATGGTATCCGACAATGGCTACATAAATTTGGTAGCATTTAGTGCTTTAGAGGCTTATTTCCACATAGGAGAGTAGAAATCATGGCAGATGTCTTATTGGATACATTATTATGATTATATGTCATAATGTGCACTCGATGTTATAGTACCCCTACAGGAGGCCCATGAAAGGCCACACAGTAATTGTGATGTGGATATTGCATATGTGTTCTATTTTTAAACTTGAATTTTTTAGGACCAATATTTTTTTTATTTGATTTATTGGAAAAAATGAGATCATTCTTATTTATTTTGTTTTTCTTGCAATATTTCCGTGGTTTGAATGTGAGTACTTCTTCATTATTCTTGGTTTCCATAACCTTATTTTTGGTTTTGGTTTCTTTTGGTAACTCAAAGATTTATGGTTTTTGAGGCCACTAGGCTAAATGTTGTCAAGAATGATACTTGGTTTTTCTTGCATATATGATGAGTTGGTTATGTCTTATTCATATTGTACATACATGTCGTATGGGGTACACTCAAAGTGTCATGATTGCATGTTTGGCATTGCAGGACATGCCCTTGGTTTTGAGGTGACGAGACTCTATGTGTCTAAAACCATGGAGTGACTCGACATCACTTGGGTATTAGATACTTAGTCCTCCTATGGTGGAGTGACACTTGTGATATTTGGTCCTCATATGGTGGAGAGACATTTTTGATATTGAGTCCTCTATGGTTGAGAGACTCCTATGATATTCAATCCTTTATGGTTGAGTGACTTTCTTGATGCTCTATATTCTTGGGTGGATTGGCATTTACAATGTGTGGTATCGACTTATGGGTTGGGCGGTGATTCTTGCTTCTCTTTGCTTTTTATGATGATATTATTCATAGTCGAGATGAACATGGTAATCAATTTAGGCTTCGAGATTATGTTTTGGATGGTTCACTCTTTCATAATTATGGTTTACTGGAGGATAATGTAATTTTGGGATAGGATGGGTCATTTATATGCATACTTGGATGTTCTAACTTGGTAATTTTAGTTTTCATGAGAAGAGATGGATGTAATGGAATAAGAAAGTCGTGTGATAAATATTGTTATACTTGAGCTCTTTTGGACATTGTGCATTAATCAATGTGTTTATTTTGGTCATGGGGACCCAACTATAGATTTAATTATGTCATACTCTTTTTGTTTGTTTTAGTGTATACCATGTTATAAACCCATTGGTATCGAGTATATGCTTCGACAATCATGTTTCAAGTAATTTTTATGACCTCCATTCTTGGTATAATGGTGTTCTATTGGTGAGAAAGTGTGAAACTTTTATAATAATCTAACTATGTCATCTTAGAGTCATAATTGGTGATAAGGTTTTGAAAGTGATATATTTGGTACCCACTCATCGAGTGATCTTTTTCCGAGGTTAGTCCATATCCACTTTATTCTCCCTAGTACTAAAAAAACTACTTGAACTCTAAAAAAAATTGGCTCCATAATTTAGCCTTCATCGAATCTCTTATTATGACTTATGACAATTGTTTGGAGTGCATTGGTAATGCATGTATCTCTTAGAAACCCCTATATAAGCTTGGTATGTTCGTTTTGTGTAATGGTCACTTGTTTAACCTTGTTTTCTTTGAATGTTGTAATACAACTTGATTGGACCTTATTGCCAATTAAAAGATACATTGTGATGGTGATAAACATGAACCTATTATAACTCAAATTAGGAGACATGAATTTTTAATACTTTTTTCTTAAATATGAACATCATGAATTTGAATCCTCACTCAAACCTTATTTCGTGGAAGGAGAAACTATGATTAAGCAAAAATCACAAAATGTTCTTCCACCATTTTATTTTTTATCTCACCTCTTTATAGGTAACATGGTTACTCATTCGCTCACATGGTGAGGTGAGGTTTTTCACCAACATTTGTGTTGGTACTCGACGGTGCCAATTTATGAGATGCTAAGAACAAAGAATGAAATAATTAGAAAACTTGTAAGAAATTATACATAAAAAGTGTATTTATAACTTTTGTCTTATAATTAAGAATAAAATTTGGATAACTATATGTATTTGAGCACAAGTAGAATGCACGATAAAAACCTTGATTTTATGGAAATGTTATTGATTATACCCCTAAAACATAGAAAAGATATGATCCAAATGGTTGAACCAATCGAAATGTGATTTTTGTGTTACCGTGGGAACTTTCAATCTCGATTGCATACCAAGTTTTGGTTATAAATTTGATTAGTACTTCCCACACCTTACTTGGATATATGAAAATAATAAACATATGTATAATGTGTATAACATAGATACATGTTGGATTACATTTGGATATCCCATTAGTTATTATGGGAACTAAAATTATTATGGGCTTACTAGATTTATGTATAAGGATTTTATTACCTTGATAGATCCTATAACTTATTAATAAACATATTGGTTTACCTTACATTTAACATGCTAAAAGCGACAACTAGTTAATCATTCTGTTTACCATGAATAATGAAATCCTTTATAGATAGTGTTGCATTTGGCTGTGTAATAAATTCTTGGAGTTCAATGTGTGTGGTCCTCATTGATGGATTCATTATTTCCCATCATAACCCTGTTGTTTTATATCTCATCAGTTTTATAACTTGTGATCATTTTCTGAAAACAAACATATACCTCTAGTTTTAAGGGACTTACCCTCCGTTTGGACTTAGTAAGTCATTGGTACCCTAGGTTAATTGAAAATTCTAAGAAATATATGTTAAGGATATGGAGAAATATTGTAATTTATTCCATTTGGAGGGAATGTACAGTTATTCCCCTTGACCTCTTTAGGAGGTATAAAAGGAAAATTTGTTTTCATGATTTCCTAAGAAATATTTTGGGGAGTTTCCCTAGTAACTTCGATAGTTTTTGGACCTCTTGTGACATCTAATCCACCTAGCTCATTTGAGTTTTCTTATGGAGTATAAAATTAAAGCTTGTGATCATTTTAAACTTCTATTGGGCCATGTTGAGTTAAAAACCGATTAATTTTTTTATAGATGATGGTGGTGTGTTTCAAGATGTTGAAGTATGGGCATCAGATTAGTAAGGTAGGACTTTGATTAAATTTGAATCAAAAACAAATTTTACCATCCTTATTTATTTTTCTAAACCAAAATATTTACGTATGATATATAATATAGGGGTAAAGAATCAAGCTTTAGAAACTTGTTGGCATGTTTTTCGAGGGCAAAATTCAAGTTGAAAATATAACTATACCCTAAGTATCAAAGTTGTTGTTTGTAATCCTTCCCGAGCACTCCTCTGGATCATATTTCCCTTTTGCCATGCCTAGCCAAATACTTCGATTTCTCATATGTGGTGTGACAACCTTTCCCAAGTATTTGAAGGATGAAAACAAGTTCATGAATTTCTTCCGATGTAGTGCTTCTTAAGACAACTTCTTCAGTGGAATTAGAAATGGCTATTCTAAGGCATGTGTGTACCCCCCATGGTTGATCAAGAAGATTGAAGTAATTTGAATATTTCATTGAAGATCCTAAAATTCAATGGAACAATTTTAGGAAAATTTAGGGAAGATTCAAAGGTTTTTTAATCAGAACAGTGAAAATGGGTTTTGGAGGCTTGAGGAGCTTGTAGTGTAAAAAAACACCAGAAATTCAACCAAAGATTCTAGGAGATCCAAAATTATTCAAGAGGAAAAAAATATACCTTCATAAATATAAAATGATCCTCTACATGATGGATTTTTCACATCTTTCACAAGAACTAAGCACTTCTCTGTGTAGACCTATCTTAGTAGACTCACCTTCTTGAATGAAAAAGCAAAAAAAATTGTATAATGAGGCATAGAAAAGTCTTAAAAACCCTCCCATTGACCAAAAAAATTTCTTGGGATTCAAATTGATATAAAATTTCACCCAAAAAGACCTCCTACAACTCCGAGGAAAGTTGGTTTCATGATTTCAGGAGTTAATCAAATTTACAGTTGGAAGCCTGACACATTTTGGTGTTTAAACTCTCCCGAATGTCCCAAATTTCCCAAATTTCCAGGATAGTGGAGACACTTGGGATATTAGGGACAAAAAAATGCACCCTAAACCCGAATTGAAGCCCCTAGAATCTCATCTGACCATGTTCCTCTCTGACAAGGTGTTAAGTGATCAAGTATATAAAATTGGCTAAGTTGAGCTTCCTATCCCTTGGGCACATTTTTTCCCTACTCTCCCAGCTATATTGGAAAGTTAGGATAGTTAGGATAGTAAAATTTTCCCCACCCCTATTCTTTTCTCAAGTTCACCATATGACTGGAACTTCTCCCTCAAGTGCTAAAAGTTCTTATTTCGTGTCTCCCTATCTCCCCAATCTCTTTCTTTCACTTGTCAAGCTCGGGGTGCGGGGGAAAATTTTACTATTCCAACTATCATAGGATAATGGGGATGGTTGGGACACAAAAATAAGCCACACCTCCCATGCTTTGAAAACTTAAAAAAATTTGACTAATTTTTCATACCTTGTTTCTTCTCATTTCTTCTTCTCGTGAAGTGAAAGTGTTGCCAAGTTATAAAAACACAAAGTGACCCTTACCCATCTCATTTTTTCTCATTAACACCATGAATACTGAGTAATCACTTCCATTAAACCTGGAAATTATCTAGAAACCGTGTTAAAATCCTTCCAGGTATCCATATGCATTGAAATTTGAAAAGCCCATATCTTTCAAACCAGTGATCAAAATCGGGTGAAATTTTCTCACTATTCTTCAACCCAGATACCTTTAACATCATTTAAGAAGAAAATTATAGGATGGCCTGATTAATTAATGTTATAAAACCCTATTTTTATGCCCTAGCATCTACTTTTTTAGTTTCTGGGCATTCCAATGGGTGGATTGAGTTAAAATTCAGAGCATGAGATCATAACAAGAACCTAACCCAGTGATGAAATTTTCATTGCAATCAAAGGAGGAGAAGTGAAATTTCTAAAAATATTAATTACATGTGACTTTAATTACTAAAAATATTAACTTACTAAAAATAGTAACTCACCTCAAGGACAAAGCACTTCAAGAACATTGAAAATGAGAAACTAGGCAACCTTTCCAAAAATAGCAAAAAAAAGAAAAAGGTAAAAAAAAAAAAAAATACCTTAAAATAGAAAGTGTCTAAAATGGTAAAGAATCATTAATGGAGTTGAAATAAGTATTCCAGATGATCAAGAATTTCAAATTTGAGAAAATAGGTAAATATCCCAAAATAGCAGGTCCTAGTTCCACCTACTAAAAATAAAAGTCTTTGTTTTGAGTGCAAAAAGTTGTAGTAGGATCCATTTTTGGTCATCTTGCTGATTTTTTACATCCTCATAGGGTTTTATGATGGTTTCATAGTTCAAATAAGGAAATTCATCCTTCACAAAGGTCTTGAGGCATCATTTTGATCACATTTTTATTCAAGAGTGAGACAAAACATCACAAGGTGTAGTAATTGAGAACCAAGGGACATTGTACATTCAAAAAAGAAATTCAAAAAGAGTCAAAGATCCATCATAATTCAAGGTAAACAACTCATCAATTAGGTTAGATCCATCCACACCTCCTTGGTGAGCTGGTAAAATGAGCTTAGTGAGCTAAGTAAACCAAGGTGAGCTGGGAGAGTTGGCTAAAGTGAGCCAAGGTGAGCTGAAATGAGTAAGTCAAAGTGGGTTGGTTGAAGTAAATCATTGCAAGAGTGATTCATTGCAGCACCCTTTTCTTCAAGGGAATCCAATTATGTCTTCCCCAATGGTAAAATATCCCCATGATGATCAAGATTTGGTTCCACAACAATTTCCTAAAAGTACTCCAAGGACCGACATTGTGTCAACTCCTAAAGAGCCATTTCCATGGATTTAAGAAATGTCAAAAGTGGGCCAAGGAAAACATATTTATATCATGCCTAGTATTGAAGCAATCTCAGAACATTGAAGTCCAAGTGAAGAAATAAGGCCTAGATAACATCTTGCCTCTTCAGTGGCACTTCAGGTAATCAGTATGTTGAAATTGTTATACCTAAGAATTATAAGCCCATTGAGACATGACTCCATCGAACTATGAGTTGAACCACATATCATTAGGTCAAGCTTCACATGAGGTGACTCTCATCTATTCAAGGAATTCACTTCCCACCTCCTCACTTGGAATGAATAATACAATAAAAATTATACAATTGGAGGAACATGTAAAAGATCTTAATGCCTACATCCAACCCTTCTTGGAATCCAACTCAACATATTCTCTTCCAATATAATATATTCCTCCAATCAATAGTGTTGATCATGAGGTAATCAAGAAACATAAGGTTACATAATGCAAGGTAAGGATAACGAGAAGTGGATTGAAAAAATCATCAAGAAAGGCAAGGCATTATTTCCAAAAGTCATCTCTCTCATCAATTATATTCTTCAACCTTGTTGAAGTCAAAAAAGCAAATGAGGAGTTTGCAAAAGAGGTCAATAATTTGGATGAGATGTTCCCATTAGTGTCTGAGATGATCTCCTTTGAATCTCACACCCTCATGGTAAGAACTTATTTTCATCTGCCACAAAGAACTTGTCTCAATTTTGATCCACATCATGGATATGAAATATGTAATGCTCAAGAATGTCATATCCGAGTTGGACTCTTGTGGAAAACATGCTTTCAAGATCTTGAATGATTTATACAATTGTGTTCGAGATGCTTGAGTTCCCCTACTCTCACTAAAGAATCATCATCAAAAGAACTCATTGTTTGTTTTTAGGAGCTAGTCAAGAAAGAGGTAGGTGACTCTCTCTCCTTGAATGAAGAAAACTTAGAGTCCATGCCCAAATCAGAAGTTACATTGTTGTAATTGCAATGGATCATGAAGAATGGATCTTAGTCAATGTAAGAGGATCAATGATATCCTGGGGGACATGGACTAAGGTGTTGGGTATGTTTTCATTCTAGAGGTAGATAAGTTATCGCATGCAGTAGCTCGATTCAACAAGGAATTCAAGGAACATGAGCCCATTCTAGAAACTTCTCATCAAGGAGAATGAATCAAAAAATTTCTTCATCATAGGGAGCTTCTTCATCGATATGGAAACTTCTTCCCTCTCTCTTTCTCCCTTTCCTTCTCTCCCCTTTCTAATTCTTCATTGAGTGTAATCATTGTATTTTGTCTCATTCACTTAAGTGACTTTCTAAAGTTGAATTGTAAAATTCCCTTTAATTTATAAAAAGGGAACTTATTTCTCATGTCCTAGGAAGATGTAAAGTCACAAGTTGAATGAGAACATGAAGATTCATGTGGGGGTAGGTGAAAGGTCAATTCACATTGTATAAATTGGGATGGCTTCTCCATTCCAAAGGATCCTGAAAATTTAGTTCTTTGTAGAAATGGTGGATTGTGATTTGGGTGTTGAGATTTGTATCACCAACACATGAAATAAAGATACATTTATTCCATTCCCTTTTTCATGTGTTCTTCTATTTCTCTCTTTTATGCACTTTACAAGCATAGTGATCAAGAAAGAGTTGTGTATCTTTGATAAATGAATCTAATAACTGTGTGTCTAGGTTTTTCTTCTCACTAGATAGCTTCATTTTTTTCTTTCCTCTATATTGAATGTTGAACTACTTGGTTATTGGGTGTGAATTATGCTTGTTCCTACTCACAACAATAACCTTCCTTTGTCTAATTTCTCTCCTTCACCCCTCATCACTACAATTTCCTCCCTTGTACCCCATATAAGAATTTTTCCACAGGTTCAGGGAAGTGTTCTTGTGTGATCCCCAACCTATTTGGCCAACCCACAACATTTAGATAGGAGTAGATTAGTTTACATTCAATAATGGGAGCTGCCCATTCAATGCAAGGGACCTAGTCCCCGTGAGCATTTGGTGGAAACACCTAATTTTCCATATCGACAAATTATTTCACCAACAATTTTTGGCGACTCCGTATGGGAGAGATTTTCCCAAGTGCACCCAAAAATATCTCTATAAAATACAAAAATAAAAATATTTTCAAAAAAATCAACTTTTTGAAGGTGACTCCTTCAAGGAACAAATCCATGTCACATTTTTCTTCACACACATATGAAAAATTTTCAAGATTGGATTTCAGTACCAATGAGTGACAATGAAGAAGAAGAAGATGATGAATGAAAGAAATGTAATTTTTTTATCATCCATCATTTAGAACATCTTGTAAAAGCAATAACTCATAATTCAATTAGATGGAAAGAAGGTCCATACCATCTCTGTAGTATCATGAAAAAGACTTTCTAGAATGGAGAAGATTTTTGTTTTTGAAGACCCCATCATCAAGTCATGGTGGCTACAATTCAAGAAGAGTGTTGCTAAAAGAAAGAAAATGGAATCTCACTTGTAGATGATCAAGAATCCAAGAGATGGATGAAGAATATTCACAAGAGATATGAAATGTTTGTATGAAGGGCATGATGGTGAGAATCTACTAAAGGTAACTTTTTCAACTTCACACAACTAAATAACAAGTTTGAGAACATTTTTTTCATCTCCCTTCCTCTAGATGATTTCCTTGCATATGGTGATGAAGAAATGGATGTTTTGAGAAGAGAATATGTGTAAAGGCTTCTGAGTGTGGAAGAAGGAAATTCTGATCCTGAAAATCCTATCATGAAGTTTATAAGTATGCATTGGCCTTATAAAGAAGGTATGAACATCTTGAAGCACTTCATAATTTTGAGGAAGAAGAAACTCAAGAAGATCCTAATGATTGTCCACACTACGAGGTGTTCATCCCTGGAAGATTCTTGTGCACTTTGATGAATTTCATATCCTTGAACCTTCCAAATAAAATCAAATCAACACCTTGGAAGATGATGAAGAAGACATGATAGTTGAACCTTCATTCATCAACTCATTTTGCTCGAGGCATAACCTTGCTAAAGAAATAATGGATTCAAGAGAGGAAGATTCTTGTTATATGATAGATGACCCAATGCTTGCTGAATACTCCATCAATCATGAAGATGTATGAGAAATCAATCCTTCATCCCGGACTCAAGATGATGAATTTGAGGTAATCATGGATGATATCCTTTCCAATTTTGATTCTTCAAGTGATGTAGAAATGTTGAATGATGAAATGGAGATAGTTGAAGAATCAAATTCTCTTCCTAATTCAATCATGGATGAACAAATGGAAGAATTCAATTTCTTTCTTGAAACCAAGGAGGATGAACAACTTGAGCATGACCTCTCCAAAGAGATGATTTCACCACCCTCACCAAAGGAGCACAATGATGATCATCATAGTAAGTACAAAATCTCTCCTTTTCCTTGTGAACAAGAGGATGTTATAAGAAATGATCAAGATGAAATTGAATATTCTACTGCCTCAACATGGTTCTCTACTTCCCATCATGAAGATGATGAAATGGATTTTGAGCTCAAAGGTGTGCCCTTCCCACATGTAGCTTGGATATCTTCTCCTTGTTAGAGAATTTGAAAACCAAGTATGCCCATTCTTACAAGAAGGTGAGCCTTGGATGACAAGAAATTGAGGAAGGTGAATGAGGATGTTTCAAATGAATTTTGGACATGTGTGATCATATTTTCAATCATCTCCTTGAAGCCCATGCAAATGACTTTTCTAATGAAGATGACAATGAGTATATGAAGATTTGGAAGAGCAATCTCTGAAGACATCTTGAAATACTATGAAAAATGAAGACCCTCAACTCAGTCTTGAGATCCTGAACTCGGGCCATGGAAATGCAAGATAGGTATGAGGAATGTAATTTGTTTTTCTCCTTTCCATGCACCAATGTTTGATGATGATACGGAGAAAATAAATGAGCTTGATGTCTTCCTCAATGCATGGATGGATGAGAGAAAATGTGAAGGTAAGTCTTCCTCTTTCTTTTTTTGTGAAGAAGATCATAAATGTAAAGGAAATATATTCTTGAATCCCTATGAATATTCTCAATCTTGAAGACAACATCTCCACCATGGAGGATGATAACAAGGAAAATGTTGAGCTTGAGTACTTTGTTTGAAGATAATTATTCAAGAAAATTCTTGAAAATAGATGATAGGATTCTTGTGAGTGTAGTCAAGGTCAACTTGTTCTCACCACCTTTGATGCTCCTACCAATTTGGAACAAGAATTCATATTGCAAAATCACACTCAAGGGTGAGGAATTTTCCATGACCAAATCAATAATTTCAGTTTTGGAGATGATGACAAGGTCAAATTTTGAGCTGGTAGGTATTGACAACAATTGTTCTGGGAAACAAAGTGAAAACTTTAAAAGAATCTTGTGAATGGTTTTCTAATTAAATTGCACTCATTGTTTCCAAAGACTCTGCTTGTCTTGAACATGTTTCCATGCTGCAAATTCTCTCAATAAGGATGAAGACATTCATATCATTAAGGTGGCCTCTAGTTTTGAAAGCAATTGCTCAAAAAACAAAGTGAAGATGTTCAGAGAAGTTGTTGAATGGGAAGAAAATCAATTTTTTCTCACTCCTCTAAGTGCCCTCACTGATTCAAGGGATGTTTCCATGTTTAATTCAAGGATGAAGTATGTTTCCATGACAAGATCAATGTTTCCACTTTTGAGAACATGGAGGAATGGTGTCTCATGATCACAAAACATCAAGTGGAAGCTACAAGATGCAAGAACTATAAGATGGTAAAAAAAATTTCATTGATGCAAGAATTTTCTCATTGCAATACAAGTATGAAGATGGAATATTGGTATGTATCCATCCTCTCTCCTTATGCAAGTCATCATAGTATCATGGTATTATAAGATAGTGACCTTCCTTGACTTCGAGGCCGATTTTAGTCCATTGTTCCATGATGGTGTGTACTTCTCTCAACCCATTTTTGGGTATGTGTATATTATTTCCCCTACCTCTATAAATTCCCTCCCCTATATATATTTTCCCTTTTTTTTGTGTGTGTTTCCCACTTTTGGTGTGTTTCCCTTTTTATCGTTTTTTTTTTGTGTGTGTTTTAGAAGAAATGACTCCATAAACCCAATGGATAAGGCACTAGTCCACCCATAGTGTCTTTGAAGATTTTGGGGTTCCTACATGCTCTATCTCTCTACACTTGATCCACAACATGTCCCCAAGCTATAGAGCCAACTGTTTTCATGTGTTTTTGCAAGGGAAAAATTCAAGTTAAAACATGATAACTATACCCTAGTGTCAAAAAAAATTTTCTTGTAAACCTTCTTGAGAAACTCCTCCGGATCAACTTTCCCTTTGTGTCATGCCCCCCAAATCCTTTTATTTTTACATGTGTTGTGTACACCCTTTCCCAAGTGTTTTAAATGTGAAAACAAGTTCATGAATTTCTTCATGTAGTGCTTCTTAAGAGAAATTCTTCAAAGAGCCTTAGAAAGGCTATTTTTATTCTCGAGGCATGGTGTGCACCCCCATGGTTGATCAAGAAGTTTCTAAATTAATATGAATAAGTTTATTAAGGAGATCCTAAAATTAAATGGAAAAAATTTAGGAAATTTTAGGGAAGATTCAAAGGTTTTGAAAGTCAGAATAAAAAGGTTTTGTGAGGCTTGAGGAGCTTGTAGTGTAAAAACACTAACTTCAATAAAGATCCTAGGAGATCCAAAATGATTTAAGATGAAAAACAAGATACCATTTGAAATATAAAGGATCCTCTACATGATGGATTTTTCACATCTTTCACATGATGGATTTTTCTGTACAATCTTTCACACCTTGTGCGGTCCTAAATGAAAAGTAACATTTTTTGATAATGAGGCATAATAAAGTCTTAAAACCCTCCCATTGATCTCAAAATTTTATTTGGAGTCAAATTGATATAAAATTTCACCCAAAAATACCTCCTACAACTCGAGAAAGTTGGTTTCATGATTTTAGGAGTTAGTCAAATTTGCACAGTTGAAGCCTCGACACATTTTGGTGTGTGAACTCTCACGAATGTCCCAACTATCCCAACTTTCCAGGATAGTGGGGACAATGGGGATAGTAGGGACAAAAAAATTTTCCCCTAAACCTAATTGAAATCCTTGGACCCTCATGTGACCATGTTCCTCTTCGACAAGGTGTTAAGTGATCAAGTATGTAAAATTGGCTAAGTTTGGCTTCCTAACCCTTGGGTGCATTTTTTCCCCTACTCCAACCTATCCCAATATCTAGGAAAGCTAGGATAGTTAGGACAGAAAAATTCCCCCCACCCTATCCCTTTCTCAGGTTCACCATGTGACCTCCAAACTTTTCCCTCAGTGTGAAAAGTTTTCTCTCATCTCCTCCTCTCCTCCCATCTTGTTCGCCACTTATCAAGCTTAGAGGGGGGAACATTTTACTATCCCAACTATCATAGGATAGTGGGGAGATTGGGACACAAAAATGAGCCACACCTCCATTGGTTTGAAAACTTAAAAAATTGACTAATTTTTCATACCTTGTTTCTTCTCATTTCTTCTTCCCGTGAAGTGAAAGTGTTGTCGGAAGTTATAAAAACACAAAGTGACCCTTACCCATCTCATATTTTATCATGAACACCATGAATTTTGAGTAATAACTTCCATTAAACCTGAAAATTATCCAAAACCATGTTAAAATCCTTCCAGGAATCCATATGCATTGAAATTTGAAAAAACTCATATCTTTCAAACCAGTGATCAAAATCGGTGAAATTTTCTCACTATTCTTCAACCCAGATGCCTTCAAGAACATTGTAGCAGAGAAGTATAGGATGGCCTGGTTAATTAATGGTATAAAACCCTAGTTTTATTCCTAGCATCTACTTTTTTAGATTCTAGGCATTCCATCAGGGATTGAGCTGAAATTTGAGCACGAGATCGTAACAAGGAGCCTAATCCTAGTGATGCAATTTTCATCGCAAACTCAAAGGTGGAGAAGTGAAATTTCTAAAAATATTAATTACTGTGACCTCAATTCATAAAAATATTAATTTAATAAAAATAGTAACTCCTCAAAGGACAGTGCACTCGGAGAACATTGAAAATGATAAACTAGGCAACCTTTCCCAAAAATAACAAAAAAGAAGAAAAAAAAAAAATGAAAAGCAACTACCTTAAAATAGAAAGTTTCTGAAAATGGTAAAGAATCATCAATGGAGTTGAAATAAGTATTCCAGATGATCAAGAATTTCAAATTTGAGAAAAATATGTGAAATATCCCAAAATAACAGTCTTGGTTCCACCTACTAAAAATAAATGTCTTTGTTTTGAGTGTAGAAAGTTGCAGTAGGATCCATTTTCATCATCTCACTATTTTTTACATCCTCATAGGGTTTATGATGGTTTCATAGCTCAAACATGGAAATTCATCCTTCACAAAGGTCTTGAGGCATCATTTTAGTCACATTTGTGTTCAAGAGCGAGACAAAACATCACAAGGTGCAATAGTTGAGAACCAAGGGACATTGTACATTCAAAAAAATTCAAAAGATTCAAATATCATATTGAATTCAAGGTAAACAACTCATCAGTCAAGTTAGATCCATCCACACCTCTTCGGTGAGCCAGCTATATGAGCTTAGTGAGCTAAGTAAACCAAGGTGAGTAGGGAGAGTTGGCCAAAGTGAGCCAAGGTGAGCTAAATTGAGTAAGTCAAAGTGGGTTGGTTGAAGTAAAGCATTGCAAGAGTGATTCATTGCAGCACCCTTTTCTTCAAGGGCATCCAGGTATGTCTTCCCTAATGGTAAAATTCCCCATGATGATCAAGAGTTGGTTCCACAATAAGTTCTGAAAGTGCTCTCGAGGACCGACATTGTGTCAACTCTCGAAGAGCCATTTCCATGGATTTAAGAAATGTTTGAAAAGGGCCAAGGAAAATGTAACTTTCTATCATGCCTAGTCTTGAAGAAATATTAGGAACATTGAATTCCAAGTGAAGAAATAAGGCCTAGACAACATCTTGCTTCTTCTTCAATGATGGCACTTCAGGTAATCAATATGTTGAAATTGTTAGGCCTAAGAATGATAAGCCCATTGAGGACATGACTCCATCAAACTATGAGTTGACCCACATCTCATTGGGTCAATATTCACATGAGGGTGACTCTCATCTATTCAAGAATTCACTTCTCTCCTCTTTGAATGAAGAATACAAAAACAATTATGCAATTTGGAGGAACAGGTAAAAGTTCTTAATGCTACATCCAACCCTTCTTGGAATCAACTCAACATCTTCTCTTCCAATAGAAATATATTCCTCCAATCAATAGTGTTGATCTGAGGAAATCAAGAAAGCATAAGGTTATAATGCAAGGGAATGATAATGAAAGTGGGTTGAAAAATCATTGAGAAAAGGCAAGGCATTGTTTCCAAATGTCATCTCTCTCATCAAATATATCCTTGCAACTTTGTTGGAAGTCAAAAAAGCAAAGGAGGAGTTTGTAAAAGAGGTCAATCATTTGGATGAGATGTTCCCACTAGTGTTCGAGATGATCTCCTTCGACTCTCACACCCTCATGGGTAAGAACGTGTTTGCATTTTCCCACAGAGAACTTGTCTCAAGTTTGGATCCGCATCATGGATATGAAATATGCAATGCTCAAGAATGTAATATCCGAGTTGGACTCTTGTGGACAACATGCTTTCAATATCTTGAATGATGTCTACAATTGTGTTCAGAGACTTGAGTTCCCTCCACTCACTGAAGATTCATCATCAGAAGAAATCATTGTTTCTTTTTAGGAGCTAGTCAAGAAAGAGGTAGGTGACTCTCTCTCCTTCAATGAAGATAACTTAGAGTCCCTAGCCAATATCAAAAGTTACATTTCTGCAATTGCAATGGATCATGAAGGATGGATCTCATTAACATGCAAGAATCAATGATGTCCCTGGATGGGACCAAGGTGTTGAGCTACATTTTCATTCCAGAGGAAGATAAGTTGGCACATGCAGTAGCTCAATTCAATAAGGAATTCAAGGAACAAGAGCCCATTCTGGAAAATTCTCATCAAGGAGAATGAATCAGAAAAAGTTCTTCATCATAGGGAGCTTCTTCATCAGATATGGAAACTTCTTCCCTCTCTCTTTCTCCCTCTTCCTTCTCCCCCTTTCTAATTCTTCATTGAGTGTAATCATTGTATTTTGTCTCATTCACTTAAGTGACTTTCTAAAGTTGAATTGTAAAATTCCCTTTAATTTATAAAAAGGGAACTTATTTCTCATGTCCTAGGAAGATGTAAAGTCACAAGTTGAATGAGAACATGAAGAGTCATGTGGGGGGTAGGTGAAAGGTCAATTCACATTGCTATAAATTGGGATGGCTTCTCCATTCCAAAGGATCCTAAATTTAGTTCTTTGTAGCAATTGTGGATTATGATTTAGGTGTTGAGATTTGTATCACCAACACATGAAATAAAGCTACATTTATTTCATTCCCTTTTCCTATGTGTTCTTCTATTTCTCTTTTATGCACTTTGCAAGCATAGTGATCAAGAAAGAGTTTGTATCTTTGATAAATGAATCTAAGAACTATGTGTCTAGGTTTTTTTTTCTCACTAGATAGCTTCATTGTTGCTTTCCTCTATATTGAATGTTGAACTACTCTAGTTCTTTAGTGTGAATTATGCATGTGAATTATGTTTGTGCCTACTCATAGAAATAACCTTCCTTTGTCTAATTTCTCTCCTTCACCCCTCATCACTGTAATTTTCTCCCTTGTACCCCATACAAGAAATTTTCCACAAGTTTAGTGGAGTGTTCTTGTGTGATCCCCGACCTATTTGTCCAATGCACAACATTTAGATAGGATTATATTATTTTACATTTTATAATGGGAGTTGCACCATTCAATACAAAGGGGTATAGCCCCGTGAGCATTTCTGGAAACACTTAATTTTCCATATTGACAAATTATTTCACCAACAATTTTAGGCAACTCCGTTGGGGAGAGATTTTCCCAAGTGCAACTGCAAATATCTCTACAAAATATAAAATAGTATATATTAAAAAAAAAATAAAAAAATCAGATTTCAAAGAAAAATCAATTTTGAAGGTGACCCAAGGAACAAATCCATGTCACAATGTCAAAGTTTATAGATTGGATTTCGGTACTAATGAACTTTACAATGAAGAAAAGAAGATGATGAATGTTAAGAAATGTAATTTTTTTATCATCCATTCTAGAACATCCCTTGTAGAAACAATAACTCACAATCCGTTGATGGAAACGAGGTCCGTACCATCTATTTAGTATCCAAAAAAGACTTTCCAGGACTAGAGAAGATATTTTTGTGAAGACCCCATCATCAAGTCAAGGTGGCTACTATTCAAAAAGAGTGTTACTAAAAGAAAGAAACTAATAATCTCACTGGTAAATGGTCAAGAATCAAAGAGATATATGAAGAATATTCACAAGAGATATGATATGTTATATGAAGGGCATGATGACACGAGACTCAATGGAAGGTAACTTTTTTAACTTCTCACAACTTGACTAACAAGTTGATAACATTGTCTTTATATCTCCCTCCCTCTAGATGATTTCCATGCATAAGGTGATGAAGAAATGGATGTTTTGAGAAGAGAATTTTTGTAAATACTTCAATTTGAAGGAAATTTTGATCCCAAAGCTTGTCATGAAGTTTAGAAGTATACATTGGCCTTAAAAAGAAGGTATGAACATCTTGAAGCACTTCGTAATTTTTAGGAAGAAGAAACTTAAGAAGATCTTGATGACTATCCACACTATGAGGTGTTCATCCCTGGAAGATTCTTGTGCACTTTTGATGAATTTCATATCCTTGCACCTTCCAAATAAAATCAAATTAGCACCTTGGAAGATGATGAAGAAGACATGATAGTTGAACCTTCATTTATTAAGTCATTCAGGCTCGAGGCATAACCTTCTAAAGAAATAATGGATTCAAGAGAGGAATATTTTTGTTATATGACAAGACCCAATGCTTATTGAAGACTCCATCAATCATGAAGATGTATGAGAAATCAATCCTTCATCCCGGACTCAAGATGATGAATTTGAGGTAATCATGGATGATATCCTTTCCAATTTTGATTCTTCAAGTGATGTAAAAAAATTGAATGATGAAATGGAGATAGTTGAAGAATCAAATTCTCTTCTTGATTCAATCATGGATGAACAAATGGAAGAATTCAATTTATTTATTGAATACAGGGAGGATGAACAACTTGAGCATGACCTCTCCTAAGAGCTGATTTCTCCACCCTCACCAAAGGAGTAGAATGATGATCATCATAGTAATTACAAAACATATCCTTTTCCTTGTGAACAAGAGGATGTTGTAAGAAATGATCAAGATGAAGTTGGATATTCTACTACTTCAACATGTTTCTCTACTTCCCATCATGAAGATGATGAAATGGATTTTGAGCTCAAAGGTGTTCCCTTCCCATGTAACTTGGACCTCTTCTCCTTGTTAGAGGATGTTGAGAACCAAGTATGCCCATTCTTGCAAGAAGGTGAGCCTTGGATGACTAGGATATTAGGGAAGGTGAATGAGGATGTTCCAAATGAATCATGGACATGTGTGGATCATATTTTCAATCATCTCCTTCAAGCTCAATGCAATGACCTTTCTAGTAAAGGTGAGAATGAGTGTGTGAAATACTTGGAAGAACAATCCCTACAAGACCTTGTAAAGACTACAGAAGCAACAAAAGACCCTCAATTTAGTATTAAGATCCTTAATCGAGCCATGTAAATGCAATATAGGTATAATGCACGTTATTTTTATGTGCACCAATGTTTGATGATGACGTGGAGAAAATAAATGAGTGTGATATCTTCCTCAATACACAAATGGATGAGAGAAAATGTGAAGGTAAGTCTTCCTCTTTCTTGTTTTGTGAAGAAGATCATAAATGTAAGGGAGAATATGTTCATGAATACCCTATGAGTATTATAGATCTTGAATACAACATCTCCACCATTGAGGATGATAGCGAGGAGAATGTTGAGTGAATTTACATGGAATAAAATTCTTCAGAATAGATGAAGGATTCTTGTAAGTTTAGTCAAGATCAACTTGTTCTCACCACCTTTGTATACTCTATTAATGTGGAACAAGAATTCAAATTTCAAAATCCACTCAAGGGTGAGGAATGCTTCTATGACCAAAATAAGAATTTCAGTTTTGGAGATGATGATAATGTCAATTTTGAGCTAGTAGGTATTGACAACAACTATTCCTAGGAAATAAAGTAAAACTTTAAAATAATCTTGTGAATGGTTTCTAGATCAAATCACACTCACTATTTCCAAAAATTGTGTTGGTATTGAACAAGTTTTCATGCTGCGAAATTATCTCGATAAGGATGAATACATTATAATCATTAAGGTGGCCTCTAGTTTTGAAAGTAATTTCTCATAGCAACAAAATTGAGATGTTCAGATAATCTGTTGAGTGGTAAGAAAATCACATTGTTCTCACTCCCTCCAAGTGCGTCACTTATTCAAGGGATGTCTCCATGTTTCAATTCAAGGATGAAGTATGTTTACATGACAAGATCAATGTTTCTACTTTTGAGAACATTGAGGGATGGTGTCTCATGATCACAAAACATCAAGTGGGAGCCACAAGATGCAAGAACTGTAAGATGGTAACAAATTTTTCATTGGATGCAAGAATGTTCTTAATGAAATACAAGTATGAGGATGGAATATTGGTATGTATCCTTCTTCTAAAACCTTACAAATCCATCACGGTATCATGGTATGATAAGATAGTGACTTCCCTACTTCGGAGGTGGGTTTCAGTCCATTGTTCGCCGACACTAAAATTTTCCTCCATAATTTCTATTTCATTAATGTATGTATTAGGAATAGGATGTTGTTAAGTATAATTAGTAGTAGCGTTTGATAGAAGATAACGGTGCCATCAGTACGGTGCTGCCAATAATGTGGAGTACGGTAACAGTCAAAGTACATTAGGAATGTTGTAAAAAGTAAATATTTGTTGTAAGTGGTCCGGTAATGTTAAAATGTCAAAGTTTGGGTAATTAGAGAAGTAGGGTCTACGTGATTAGGAATTAGAAATATTATATTGGTAATAAGGACAAGGAGTGAGGTCATAAATATTTTGTATATTTTATTTGTAAAAAGTCTAAAAATGTGGAACCCATGTAAAATGATAAGGTTTATCTTATCTTAAAAGATAAGCTTACATGTACAAATAAGAGTTAAGGTATGGAATATGATTCGTCAGAGTGGATTTCTTATCCTATCTTAGAGATAAGATGGATAAGCCTGGAATTTCTATAAATAGAGAGGCCACCCCCCTCATTTAGCATAGAAGGAAGTAGTGAGAAATATTGTAGGAAGTGTGCGAAGGAAGCCATCAGTTTAAAGGTGTGTTGAAGAAGCCATTAAGAGGTGTAATTGTAAAGTTTCTCCCATAGTCTTGGTGAAAGGCAAGTGAAGTCAAAACACTTGAAGTACCTCATGGGTGAGATTGTAACAGTTTCATGTTAATATTATAATTTACTTTGATATTTCAGATTTGTCATCATTCCGTCTTATCATAGTCGATGGTATTCTTGTGTTATGTTGTTGTTTTGTTTCTAGATTACATCCACCAAACTAAAGGTCATGGCATTAGTAAATAATCATAAAGCACGAGGAGTTCTCGGTGAAGAATTATCATAGTGCCGGATTGGTGATGATAGTTCCATGATGGTGTGTACTTCTCTCAACCCATTTCTGGGTAGGTGAATATTATTTGCTCGCCTCTATAAATTCCCTCGCTTTTATATATTTTCCCTTTTATTTGTTTGTGTTTCCCACTTTTGGTGTGTTTTTATTTTTTGTCAGTTTGTTTGTTTGTGTGTGTGTATTTAGAAGAAATGACTCCATAAACCCAATGGATAAGGAACTAGTCCACCCAAAGGTCTTGAAATTCTAGTATTCATGCATGCTCTATACTCTCTACACTTGATCCACAACATGTACCCAAGCTAGAGCCAACTGTTGTCATGTGTTTTTGCAAGGGAAAAATTCAAGTTAAAAACATAACTATACCCTAGTGTTAATAAAATTGTTTGTAAGCCTTCACGAACTCCTCCTGGATCAACTTTCCCTCTATGTCATGCCCATCCCAATTCTCGTAGTGCTCATATGTGTTGTGAAAACCTTTCCCAAGTGTTTGAAGGATGAAAACAATTTAATGAATTTCTTCCAATGTAGTGCTTCTTAAGACAACTTCTCACGTGGACTTAGAAATGGATATTCTGAGGCAGTGTGCACACCAGGGTTGATCAAGAATCTTGAGGTAATATAGCTATTTCATTGAAGAGCCTAAAATTAAATGGAACAATTTTAGGAAATTTTAGGGAATATTCATAGGTTTTGGAATCGGAATAGTGAAAGTGGGTTTAAGAGGCTTGAGGAGATTGCAATGCAAAAAGCACCAAATTCAAATGAAGATTATGGGAGCTCTAATATGAGTAAATAGGAAAATAAGATACATTGGGAAAGATAAAATGATCCTCTACATGATGTATTTTCACATCTTTCCCAAGCCCTAAGATATTCTCCGTGCGAACAATCTTAGCAGAGACTCACATGGCGGTCCCGAATGAAAAATAAACATTTTTAGAGAAGGATGTAGAATCAAGTCTTAAAAACCTTTCCATTAATCTAAAAATTATCTTGGGAGTTAAATGATATAAAATTTCACCCAAATAGACCTCTTATAACTCCAGGAAAGTTGGTTTCATGATTTCAGGAGTTAGTCAAATTTGCAATTCAAAGCCTAGTGCATTTTGGTGTCCAAACTGTCCCAACTGTTTGGGACAGTGGGATAGTGGGGAAAGTAGGGAAAAAAATGCACCCTACCCCCAAATTGAATCCCTTGACCCTCATATGACTTTGTTATTCTCTGATAAGGTGCTAAGTGATCAAGTATGCAAAATTGGCTAAGTTGAGCTTCATAACCCTTGGGCACATCTTTTTTCCCCTACTTCCCCAACTATTTGGGACAGTTGAGACATTAAAATGCACCCCACCCCTATCCCTTGCTCAGCTTCACCATATAACTAGAAATTTTTCCCTCAAGTAATAAAAGTGCTTATCTCTCATCTCCTAAAAGTGTCTAAGATGGGAATGAAATTAATATTTCCTTGTTAATGACATTTCCCAAGAAATTATTTTCCATAGATTCAAAGAAATTTTTATGCAAGTGTGGGAAAAAGTGTCCCATAGGGTTTGGTAAAACTCAAAAGTAAATTCATCAATACATAACACATTTTTATGATTCATTATAAGTGTTGGACCCAAATAATGTGTACAAGGGTGTGTAATGTTGCAGGGTGAGTGGTGTTTATGTTTTTAAAAACCTTAGAAGGATACCTCAACCAATCAATGAAACATTTGATGGGTATATGATAAAAAATAAGTGCATCTAATTCAATATAGATCAACATATCAAAATGTGGGAAAAGGGCAAGGTATTTTATTTTTCCAACATACCCTTATCAATTCATTTGAGAACTTGTTCAACTCTTCATATGGGATTATGTCATGCAAATTTTAATATATCACAAAAAATGAGGGAAGGGTATAGGGAAAATATTGAAGAGGAAACAAATTAAATATTGAGTTGTCGACGCTGAATACATAGTTGGAATATGAAAAATTCCTTAAGAAATGAATAGAATAAAAAAAACTATGATAGGAAACATGCACAAAAAAGAGATTAAAATTGAAGAAAATATTGTCAATTTTTTTGAAACCAAATAGGAATTTTTACATGATGAAAATTTTAAAAATGAATTAAATTTAACATAACCTATAAAAAAATTATGAGGAGGGAGTGAAAATCAGATCTGAAATACCATCTTAAATGAAGCTAAAGATCATTGATTCTTGCCTAGATTAACTAACAATTAAACTGTTTTTCTTGTATGAGAGATTGGTGACATAATATAAATTGTATAACTCCATGAAATGATAAAACTAATATCAAAGATAAAAAATTTCAAAAATAAAACATATTTGGAAAAAATTGCCCCACCTTGCATTAAAACAATTAAACAATAAACAAGGCTAATATAGCCATTATAATAACAATTGTCTCAAGTTGCTTGAAAATAAAAGATAATAATAACCCCTAAACCTCATAATTGAACTAAAGTCAAATAAATAAGACTAAAAATATACTCAAGATGAAAAATATCATCCACTACTAATATATGGTCAACATGTAAGAAGCCAAAATTAGTTTAAGTGACACATGCACACCTATCATGCATCCTAGTGAACATAGGTGCCCCAATATCTTATAATAATAGAAATAGACCAAAATAAAAGTAAATTTAGTAATATAAACATAAAACAGTGCTCCACCTCTTGGGGATGAATGGATGATGATTCAAACTCAATTTCGAGTGAATTGCACTCTAACCTGGGACTTCTAGTCTAAAAAGATTCTAAAATATATATTTTATAAAAAAAAAGAATTGGAATAATCTTTTTTACACATTTTCTAAAACAATAAACACAAAAATCCTTAATTTTTAGTAACTAATCGATGCCCATATTGTCATCATCCTCAACATTACCCCCTTTAATGCAAAGAATATGAATTCTTATCATCTCCTTGAGTCTTCCATGAACTTACTATAACAAACCATTGGTGAAAATATCAACAAGATGATTTTTAATTATCACATATTTAATGAAGATTTGATTACCATTTATCAAGTATGTGATTAAATGAGGCTTAAGTTCTATATGTTTGGTTATAACATGGAAATTTGGATTCTTGGAAAATTTTATTTCCCCCTTGTTATAAAAAAAATCTTTGTAGGATCTTGTTGAGCCTCTATAAGATAAAATAAGAGGATTCTCAACTACATTCCTTGTATGCAAGAATATGTAAGAGTTTCATATTCAAATTTAGTAGAGGATAAAACATCCATAGCTTGTTTCTTTGATAAACATGAAACCAACCACTTCCCAATGTGAATCAATAACTTGAAGTAGACTTCATGTCATTAAAATAACCGCCCCAATATAAATTTGTATATCCAATCAGGGCATAATAAAATTTCTAGTATAAAATTAATACCATGATTATAAGTACCTCTACATATATGAAAACTCTTTTTTTCTTTGCTTGCAAATACTTGATGATGGAATGCCCATAAATATATAAACTAGTGAAACACCATAACGATATCAAGTCTTGGAATAGTGAAACCATGCTTCTAAGATAATTTTCATCAACTAAAGGAATTCCATCCTCCCTCATAATATTTTCTCCCCTTGCAAATGGAGTGTCCACGGGATTACAATCTTGTAGATTGTACTTTTGTAACATGTCCTAAACATACTTAGCTTGAAAAATGAATACTTCCTCTTTCTTTTGATGGACTTCCATTCCAAGAAATTACTTAATGAGATAAAAATAAATCATCTCAAATTCTTATTTGATAGATTAATTGAAGCTTTGCAACATGTCCATAGATCTTTCTATAAATATCAAGTCATCTACATAGAGACAAACATATAACACATTAGAACCTAATGCTTGTATATAAAGAATTGGTTCATTTTTACTTCTTACAAATCCTTGATATAATAACCAACTATCAATTCTTGAGTACTAATCTATTGTAAATTTTTCCATCCCATAAAGATCCTTCTTAAACTTATATACCCAAAATTCTTTACCCTTTACCTCATGAACTTGGGGTTGCTTCACACATACTTCTTCTTCTATCACTCCATTTAGGAATGCACTATTGACATCAATTAGATGAATTTTCCTACATTTATTATAATAAATATAAAACATTAATCCTTTTTTTTTATTATTATTATTGGAAAATAGTTTTTTGAAAGGGACTATACCCTTGAATACAAAAGAAGGCCTGAGAGCCGGAATAAGAGTGAGAAATAGAGAGAATGGATCAAGATCCAAGTGTTACAATGAAGCTCTAAGTAGCTCAGAAACAGCTACTCAAACGAGACAAAACAACAAAACAACAAAAAAAAATAGTAAACCGACCGCAGAGAAACAACAAAAAAACAACTAAAAGCAGCAGAAGCATCCAAAACTACTTCTTGGCAGCTTTATCGATACTTGATCTTGACTCTCTTCCAGGCATGAAACATACTCAAAGCAGTCATATGGGCAGCATCAGTCTTATCAAGCTCCTCAATGGTTCTTTTGCTTTCTTTTTCGTTGCCCCAAAGTGCAGCCGGGACACCGCTGAGGTTGGAAACACTTTTGGCATGACCCTCGATGAACTCCTCAATTGCCCTAAAGGCGGAAATGTTGTAATCATGTCTAGTCTTGGCCTTCCCTAAGCGGGAGTCTAAGGAGGTCAGCTTCTTGTATATGTCTTCAATCTGACTGCTATCAATGTTCCCCTCCCCCTCCATGCTTTTCTTGCCTTTCTGTTTAGCTAGGTTCTTGACCTCATCCTTCAACAATTTCATCTCAGCCTCTAAGGCCTCCAACCTCTTAGAAGAGCTATCCATCTACACTTCTCGGGGACTGGCACTACTAATATTCAGCAGGTCATGTGCAATCTCAAGTTCAAAAGGCTCCTTCTCCACAGCAAGAGTCTCAAGGTTGAGCCTCCTGGAAGCCCTGGTGACTGGTCTTTTAGAGGTAGAGGCGAGGTGGGTGACGGGAGCAGCAGCAGGGGGAATGGAAGGAGAAGTTTGTGCAGCCGGCATGGGGGTGGCAGCAACGGTGGCGGGGCGTGCTTGAGGGGCAAAGCGGGAAAGCAGGTGCGGCAGCAGCAGAGCCCATCAAAGGGGGAGCCGGGCTAGGAGAGGAAGGAAGACCAGGGTACTTAAGAAGGCAGCATTTATGAATCAAAAAAATAAGTCCTTGATGCAAGGGAACCACCCGGGTGTGCTTCTGAAACTCCAAAATGGAGCGTTCAAGGGAGTTCAACAGATAATGGGGGAAGCAAACCAATCGATTCCTACGGAAGTGGTTTAAAAAGATAAGATGTTTAGCAGGGACAGTGACAAACCTACCTTCCAAGGAGATGAATCGAATCATCATGCGAGTGACCTCATCATAGGGTGGTGGAATTGAGTGACAAGCGAGTGCCGCATTGTGCCAAATGTGAGCTTCTCGGTTCCCTCCACAAATCTTCTTTCTTCAGCATCTCTGTCAACCCTTTTGTTGAAGAAGCGGTATCCCTCCAAACTAAGGCCGGTCGCTTCAGCAATAAGATCTTCATTGACTAATATCTTCTGTCCCCCATAGTCGACAGTCCGCTCTTTCCACTCCTTAGCAAAGTGTACAGAAATGCTTTGGTCATGCCCCTGCACCTTATCAATGAAGTTGGTGAAGCCTCCTTTGCTGAGAGTGTTCCAAAGCTCTGTATTTTCCTTCCAGTCGGGGTCCGCGCATGGCTCAATTTGGCAGGGAGGTCCTCCCATCTTCTCTGTGATATCTGGTTACAAAGAATTTCTCAAATGTCTGTGAGCATAGAGACTGTCCACTTCTTGCTGTTGAAGGCCGCACAAAACTGAACTATAGCCGTTGCTCTTCTCACGAACGGCTGCGTAACTGCTGAACTGAGCCTGCGGGAAGTCACGCGTGAGAGTAACCCTTTCCCTGTCAACAATCACATTACATCTATCATCGGTTTCCGAGGAGCTATGAATCCGGATATCAACAGCTGTAGTACATCCCGCATGCGCGATTTTCAAATCTAGATAACTCCACTTGAAGTTCCCCAAATAATTCTTACTATCATGTATATTTGATATTATTTGCCTCATCATATTCATTAAAGTAACACGTGTGAGAGTGTTATTGATGCTGATCTTCCTCCAAAGATTAAGACTCATCTCTAGGGATTGCTTGCATATGAAGGTCCGCATGAATGCTGTTGTGTAGCTGATTAGGGATAGTGTTATTATCCCAGACGGTGAAATTTATATTAATGCCATAATTGGCCAGTGCATCCGCCAATTTATTGCCCTCCCTGTAAGTATGCATGATTCTGATGCTATTGAAGGTTTGACTGATGCTTATGGATTCAAATAAAATCCTTAATACTCCAACTAGGAGATGAGGACTGATTAAGAAGTTTAATGATATTTAGGGAGTCCCCTTCAACAACAAGGTTCTGAATATTTTGAGCCCATGCAACTCTCAAGCCCCAGAGAGCAGATAATGCTTCGGCAAAATGATTGGTTTGAATTCCCATTTTTCCAGCATATGCAGCAATCAAATTACCTTTGTGGTCCCGTATTGCTCCTCCTCCTGCTGCTGTCCCAGGGTTTCCCTTAGAGGCCCCATCAAAGTTCAGCTTGTACCAATTAGAATCAGGAGGATGCCATTTGATCGAAGATCTATCTATACTATTCCCAGGATTGCTCCAATTTCCAATCTGCCAATTGGATAAGATGTACTCTTCATTCTCAGGATAACTCTTGTTCTTGGGAGGTTTAAATCTGGCAATATCCTCTTTGATACCTTTAGAAATTTTGCCAATACTGAGTTTATAATTTTGTTTCTTATTTCTGAAAATGATATCATTTCTATCCTTCCAAATCCTCCAGATTAAATGTGGGATAGCCAATTTCCAGATCCTTTTGATAACACAATGCCTGAAGGGTGGGTTCCATTGATTCCATAGCTGATTAAGATCCTTCGGCAACACCCAGAGAGCTTCGAATTTAGAAAGGACAAAGTTCCAAATTCTATTGGCATAATCACAATGTATGAACAGGTGACTGATATCTTCATAGTCATTCCTACAAAGATGGCACCAATTAGGAATTATAAATCCTCTTCTCATCAAATTGTCAGTGGTGAGAATTCTACCTCTGATGGCCAGCCAAAGAAAGAAATTTTGGGAGTTAATTCAGACATCCAAATCTTGTTCCAATTAAAATCAGATTGATTACTATGAAAAAGATTGATATAACCAGATTTGACTGAGTAGTTCCCATCATGGGAATTATTCCAAACCAACTCATCCTTGGAATCCAGCTGACTTAAAGGAAAGAGATCTAAAAGATCCTGAAGGGAGGAAGTAATCTAAGAGATCTAAAAGATCCCGAAAGAGATCTAAAAGATTTGATTAATCCTATATTATCTTTATTATCTACGAGTGTATATTTTTTCTCGTAATAAACCCCTTATATTTATGCAAACCCTTTTGTAACTAGCCTAGCTTTTATCTTCTCAATTGTACCATCATTTTTAACTTTGATCTTGTAGACCCAATTTGTTCCAAAGATATTTTTATTAACTAGAGGATGAATAAGATTTCATGTATCATTCCTCTCAATTGAATCCATATAAAAATTTTGATGTCAACCCACTCTTTCCTTTGAATATATTTTGCATAACTTTTAGGTTCACTAGTGTTAGAAGGATTTTGCGTCACTTTAGATTTTCGATATAGTCCAATTGACGTGGTATAAAATATACAACAATTAGGGAATATCACTTATCAACAAGGTGGTGTTCCTCTACTTTTGATATGGGTAGTTCCCTCATACGATGGGGGATTTTTATTTTTTGTGCTTTTAACCAAAAAGCACAAAGGCAACACAAAAGGGGAGAAAAATAAGACAAAGGAGAGAATAGAGGAGGAATGGAGAACCACGTGACATACTAGAAATAGATATCTTCCTAGATTACTCTAAGTAAACAAATGAATAGAACCCTATCACTCTCACACATAAAGGAATACAATATAATAGAAAATATGAATAATAACAACATGAAGCAAAAAGTCTCCACAACCCAAAAACCATAGGGGTGTGGAAAAATTTCCATGTACCCAAACATTTAGCACAAATTTTCAATAGCAATACATCACATAAAACAAGGAGAACATAGATGTTTATAGTATCATTAAATTATAAAACGCAAATGCATAGTTTTAGGATTGAAGGGAATAAACACCATAGGGAGAAATTAACACATCATCATTATATTATATATTTATGGAAACTGAAGAACATGTGTACACAAAGTTATGACAAACTCTCTTCAAAGTAGAGAGAAAAGATAAAACCGAACTAGAACCCTTTACAATGGTAATACCACCCCTATTTATACTTTTATTCTATAACTACCTTCATGGTAATAATATAACTTTTACCTTTTTCAATTTCACTTAAGTTACAAATTAAAGCGCTTTTATATCCGAGTCACATAATTTTTACAACAAAGGCACTTTGTGTAAACATAAAAATAGAAATGCCACTTAAGTGATGAAAACCACTTTTCCCAACTGAGAAATAGAAAGCCATAAAAATGAATAAGAGAAAAATAGTTTTCAGCCATTGAGGTTTGTTTCTCCATTGAATCAAGTAATTTCACCGCAACACTTACAAGTTCAATCCCATAATGGTATCAAGTACATTTTTATCCCTCGAAATGAGAGTGTTTCTGATTTAATAAAATCTAAATTAAATATAATTGCAAAGTAACTATTATTCTCAATTATGCAAAAATGCTAAAATATAATACAACACAAGAAAAATAGCAAGTAAAATATAAACCCCTAAGCAATAAGGAGAGATAAAGGAACTTAGCTGATTTTAAAATGAACATGAAGTGATTTGGGCAGGTGCGAGTGTTGAGCAGGACTATACATAGGGTCATTACTACTCACTGTAAAATCTATAACTTGGGAAAAGAGCCAAATAAAGGCACCGAATGCAGGACAGAGGTGCCTAGGTGCTGGTGACCGAATCTGGGTGTTGGTGATTGTGTAGGAGCTCAGGATCTACTTTATTCTATGTCACAAGGTATTCACTATTGATTCTTGTCGATTACGATATTTGCACTATGATCATTGAATGTACCTGTAACTTGTAAAATATAAGTTCACCTACACATGCCCACAAACCGCATCAAACCTGAAAATAAAATGTAGAATGGGAGTCGAATTGACCCCGAAGGTCACCCCAAGAGTGAACTTACAACTGAGCATTGCACTACATCTCATACTCCATGTAGTTCTTATGTGTGTGTGTGTAAAAATGGTGCCCTAGGATGCCCTTGTGCAAGTTGCACTTGATAGTGGGTTGTAACTAGAATGTAGCAATGTAGTAGTATGTGTGGATGGAATAAAATAGACTTCTCCTTCCTATGTAGTGTATGTAGAAGTATGCAGCCCTTTCCCTTTGTATGATTATTAGATGGATGCCTTTGATGCTCTTGCATCTTTTAATGCAAGCTTAGGTGGTAGCATGTAATTCTTAGTGCTTGGTCCCTTATTTTGAAAACATAACTATGTATTTATATGATTCCCTTGTTTGAATTTTGTAATTGAAAATTGGATGGCCAACCCATAAGTGAAAATTATTCCCAAAAGATAAAAGAGACCCAAAAAGAGTGAGTGGGGTAGAAGAGGCTCAGGGGGCACTCAAAGGGGACAAGAGCACTGGGAATTGTTGTCTTGGCTAGGTGCTAGTGTCTGAAGCCATGAAAGATAAATGAGTTAAGTTTTGATTGGGCTGTAGGGTGTGTAAGACCAAAGAGAAAGCAAGAGATAAAGAAAAGAGGCCAAAGATAGTTTTCAATTACTATTTTTCTTGCTTAGGAATCATGTAAATGCTAGAATGATTTTAGAACCTATAAATGTACCCAAGTGCATGATTCAGTGTCTACAGTTGTCAATCACTAGTTTTATTGCTTAGGAATCATGTAAATGCTAGCATGTTTTAAGAACCTAAAACTATACCCAAGTGTGTGATTTAGTGTCTACATTTGCCCCCACTTTATGTTGTTGAGTGAATACTTGATAACATAAAGTAGATAAGAGATGTGTACCTTATGATCCTGTAGAGTGTGCGGAAAATAGCGTGGTGAGTGGATAAGTGAAGCATGGAGTGATGCAAAGTGAAGCATGGAGATTAGGAAAGGAAAATAACCCTAGGGGTGAAGTGTATGCACTACTTGTACCTATTCTTGTGCTTGTATTTATTGTTGTAGGATGTTTCTTGTTGCATATTAAGGAAAGACCTACAAAAGAAGAAAAAAGAGTAGTCAAATTCATGTATATGAAAAATCTGAGCAAAGTATGCAAAAGTATGTAGAAGTGTGTAAAAGTAGTAGTAAAGGAAAGTGTCCACCTTATGTAAAAAAGTGTAAAGGATAGAAAAGTGTCTGAAATGTTGTAAAGAGCAAATTTTTGCATGATCTCATGCCAATAGATATATTTTTGGGTGATCTCACACCAAGTGTGGGTTTTTCAGGTGATCTCATGCTAAAGAACAAGTGTTAGGGAGAGAGGTCTAGTTTTACTCTCCTTCCATAACACTTCCTAATAAACACCACTGTAGATGGTGTATCTCGATTTTTTCTTGTTGTCCCAAATTCACTCCAAATTGTTTCAATTGAAGGAGATAAAATGTATTTTATAACTAAAGGTTTGTGCTTATAACTATAGAACGTCTCTGTAGACTTCAGTAAAGCTGTGTTGATATGAGACAATGACTATATCTAACCCCGGACGTTAGCACCCAAGAGAGGTCGGGAGGGCCCAGGTGCTAGTGTCTAAGTTTGGGTGTTGGTTTTTGTATTATGTGTGAGGTCTAATTCAATTTCTGGATCATTCTTTGACCGTGTTCCTATACTTTTACGTACTATGCGAGATCTATGTTATAGCTCTGAGATGTTGTATGGGTGATTTTCTCACCCAATGTATGCCCCCTCATTTGGGGTGCATATAAAATATGTAGGAGAATGCAGCCAAAAGGAGAGGACTGATGATATTTTGAAGTGGATATTTGTAGGGGGTAGGGGATGTGCATGGTAGAAAAAGAGGCACATGCAAAAGTGGCTACTAACATGTGTTAGTAGAAAAAGTAGCAAACATACAATAGAAGAAAATGTATCAAGCAAGTGTGTAAACAAAGTGGGCCGTGAAAAATGGGTTTCAAATATGGGAGATCACTCATAATGTCACAAGAAAATCAAAGCCGAGTGGCAAAAATCATACAATGAGCATACAAGAGATAGGGCATAGCCTTCAAACAATATCATATAATGGCGAGACAAAATCAAGTTAAATATGTTAGATAACCATGGTGACATATAGTACCACAAATAAAATGCTACACATGAATCACCTATTAGAATGTTAGAAAGATAAATAGTATGTCAAGGCATGTATGTATCAATGGACAATAATGTGCTTAGAAAGAAGAAGTAGTAAATGATAAAACAAGAGCATCTGTTAATGTGTGAGAGTAGTAAAGGTAGATGTCACCATGAGCCTTAGTGGGACTAGTAAAAGGTATAGTGAATATGCATGTGTTTATGATAAAGATAATGACATACTAAGAATCTGTTTCTAGCATGGAAGACAAAGTACAACATGTAAATAGAATAATCTAGTAAGAGTATATACAACCAATATGTGAAAAGGTAATGTATGAGTGTGATGGAATGGTATGCAAAGTGTGAATATGATAAGATAAATGTGCCCCCCAATGGATGTGTATGAGATGAGGTTCATTTATAGAAACCCTCAATAGTTAAGAATGAACCATAGAACAAGAGTGTGTCATCGGGTAACGTGCGTGATATGTGAATAGATTCTAGAAAGATGTATCATGAAGTTTTTAGTGCATAATCACAACACCCCCGAATGGCCCGATCTCAAGTGGGGCATTTGGTATGATTGCACAACATAGAGCATCTCTCAAAATGTGGGACCTTGTTGAGAGAGCTCTCCAGATTGAGGCCGATTCCTATCCCTCTATTCAGGTGCATGTAAATAAATTGCAGAGGATCTATTCTAAATCTACTCTATTCTACCAAGGATACAAGGTTGAGGAGATGCAAGAAAATAAACTAAGCTAACGAGGTGATGCATAAAAGGAATGTTAGACACTCATTTTCAATTTAACATAGACCATGGAAATGCAATACAAACACCATGCACATATGACCAAACTATAATAAGAGATCGAAAGAAAACAACGAATACATGAGAGGGTCGAGAATCATCCACAGACATATATATTATTGCTCAAGAGTCGATACAGTATATTACAGTGGCCAAGAAGAAAAAATTTCATTACAACCCAAATGAGAGGTTAGGAAATCTCCACAAATCCTCTTGCAAAAAAGAAAAAGGGAGGGTGCAAAATAGAAATGTCCAACCTTTTACAATGAGCCCCGACCCTTCCTTTATAGATTCAACATAGAGAGAAGAAGGAGAGAGAGGGGGAAAATTAATTCAAAACTCAACCATTGGCCATCAATGCCTCCTACAAATCTGCCCCAAATTTGTTGTGTCTACATCTATTACTTGTTTGGTGTATTAAAGGGGGAAGAACAACGGATCAGATCAAATCCCATATGGTTGTTGGAGCAAATAGATCTTATATTAATGGCACGAAGACGTATCTTCATTTTTTTCCCACATAACTTCTTCAAAATTAAATTTTTAGGTCTCATGGCATAAATGAGGTCGAGCTCTTTCCAATGGTGCCAAATTTTTCATATTTTGAGCACTGAGTCAAAAGATATGCCCATTTGAAAATTTGAATCGGGCCCATACAAAATGGTAGGAACTAGCTATCAAAATGGGTCCTTTTTTAAAACTAGACATGTGAAGGCCTCACACATGTTTGGGGACCACTTTTGGATTTTTCTTTTGAAGTTGTGTCGGTTGACACGTGGCATCTTCCATGGCCTTGCTCAATTTCCTCATGTTTTGGCTAAGTCCTTTTACTCGACGGGGCATATATCTTACCAGGGACACGTGGAGGTTGGTGCTTGTTTTTGGAAACCCTCCCCAAATTTTACTCTTGAAATAGCACCGTGCTTGACACTTGGCTCCCTCCACTAGCCTGTCTCTACTTTGACTATTCAACCCCGACCATGTCCCCTTTTTGGACTGGGACACGTGGAAGGTCTGCGCTCATTTGGAAACCCACTCAGGATTTTACCTTTGAAGGAGCATCAAGTTGATGCGTGGAAGCCTCCATAGGATCTTAGAATTTTCAATGGCTACTTTTGGGCTTTTTTTTTTTTAAATTGAAATATGTGGAAGCCGGCTCATTTGGGGATCACCCTTTTGGATTTACCTTTGGAGATGCGTTGATCGAAGTCACATGGCGCTTCCCTCACTAGCCTTTATACTTAGTCCTTTTAGGCCCGCCCTATCCACTTTTTTTTTTGACTTTTAACTATTGAATATGCCCCTCTTTGGGCTTGGGACACGTGGAGGCCTGGTGCTTGTTTGAGTCTGCCCTTTTGGATTCAATCTTTGGAGGTGCGTTGTTTGGACACTTGGTAGCTTCCGTTGACTCTCTATACTTAGCCAATTTTTGGGGCTCATTCTAAGTCATTTACAGAGCTCGAAGACTTTGAGCCTTCACCATTTCTTTTCCTTTGAACCTCTATTTCTTCCTTTCTTGACCATGATCCTCCATTTTAGAACCTTCCTGTAACCTATTCATGGATTTGAAGTGTGGGTTCGTTTGATGGAAACCATTTTCTTGAATTTCTTCTGCATGGGCCGTGTTTGATCAATTTTTTTAGGGAAAAAATAGAGATAACAATTTGGTGACTCATAGGGGCATCTTCCTGCTAGATGAAGAGATCATTTGCCTTGTTATATCCATTGGGCATGGAGTCATGATTGGTGACCCAAAGTTGATATTGTTCTTTTCTTGAAATGGACCCTTTGGAGCCTACGAAAATAGTTGCTTGCTACATTTGTTTTATTTTGAAATTAACAACTATTATAGGAACTATGGCTCTCTCCATCATGAATACTTTGAAGGGGATAACACATGTTCACTTGGAGGCACGTTGAACTATGTAACGATGCACAACCTAGAGAAACAAAGAACCTATGCCACAACACTTAGGGAAACAAAACCTACACTACAACAAAATAATGTGCATACACACTTAGGGAAAATAAAATCCTATGCTAATATTTACAGGGTGGAACCTCCTTTCTAGTAGCAATGTTTGAGATGGATCTCATTCACTGGGATCTGCAATTCTTTGCCATCTAATCTAGCCAGTTGAAAAGGCATTGCTGCTTTTACACTTTGTGATCATGTAAGGGCCACTCTAGATGGTATCAAATTTGGAGTGCTTTCTTGGCTTTTCCCGATCTACATCCCACTTTAGAACTAAGTCCCCTTCTTGAAAGGTCCTTATTCTTGCCTTCTTGTCAAAACTATTTTTATCAATGCTTGATCCTTTTCCATGACTTGCATTGCATGCTCTCTTGCCTCCCCTACCTCCATCATCTCTACATACCTAATTGCCATAGGTTCAAACTCGGCCAGCTCCAACTATTTCATGAGTTCCAAAGTGGGAAACTCCAATGAGATGGGCAATACTACCTCTTTTCCATATACAAGCTTGTATGGGAGCTCCCTGTGGATCTTTTGGATGTGATCCTATCAGCCCATAGAGCTGATTTGAGCCTTGTATGCCAAGTCCTCTGATTTTCATCAAGAGTCCTTCTGATAATCCTTAATAGGTTCTTATTTGTGGACTCTTCTTGGCCATTACCTTGAGGGTAATAATTTGATGAGGTGTTGAGATACACACCATTCTTAACTACCCATTCAGTGATCCTTGTACCAAGGAATGCCAATGCATTATCTGATATAATAGTGGTAGGGACTCCAAACCTGGTGGCTATTCCTTCATAAAAATCCAAGATGTTGGATTCATTTGCTTCTTTTAGTGCCACTGCTTCAGTCCACTTGGTGAAATAATCTATTGCAGTAAGTATCCACTTGTGGCCTTGGCTTGAATTTGGGTTAATCACCCCAATGAAGTCTAGTCCCCATTGCATGAATGGTTGATCCACTGAAATGGGATGAAGGGGCAGGGCTGCTAGCTTCTCCTTTCCTATGAAGAATGCACATTTTTACACTTCTTGATCCATGAGTAGCAGTCCCTGAACACTATAGGCCAATAATAACCAGCTTTCATGATCTTGAGAGCTGTTACTCGAGGGGAAAAGTGACCTCCTGCTTCTCCATCATGGAATTCATGCAACACTCTCTCAATTTGGCTTGTCCCAATGCACCTCAATAGAACACTATTGATATCCTTTTAAACAAGACACCACCAACAAGCACATATGGGATGGCTTGTAGTCTGAAGTATCTTCTCTTTTCTTTGTTCCATTCTAGGGGGCACAAACCTGTTTGAAGGTAATGCACCAAGGCTTGGGTCCAACATGGAGCAGGTGCATCATTAACTAGTTGTTCTTGATCATTTTTTAGAAATAGGACAACCTCTTTTTCACCCATTGACTTAGCATGTTGCTTAGAGGCAAGTTGTTCACATAGACCCTTGCCTCGAACCAATTTGGTCACCTTGATCTCAATGTCATATTCCATTACCCAGTGATCCAACCTACTCTCTTCTCATTCAAATCCTTATTTAAAAGGAAGTCCTTAACACCAACATGAGATACTAGTAGTTGAATCTTGTTATTTGAGACCAAGTGCTCTAACTTTTTTAAGCTTCTAATAACAACAAGGACATGTTTTTCAATGAAAGAGTATTTTACCTCATAGTCCTCCAAGCTCTAGCTGAAGAAAGCTATGGGTTTCTCTAAACCTTCATTGTTGGGCTGGACCAAGATGGCTGAGATGGTGTCTAACCCTCCAAAATCATATAGCATGAAGTATTTTGAGAAAGTCTAGGTTAATAAGAGTTGGGGCTGTGATATTGTGAGCTTGATGGCCTCAAAACTCTCTTTTCCTTCTATTGTCCATTTAAATGCAAGACTCTTCTTTAACATCATTGTTAAAGGCTTCACAAGAGTAGAAAATCAGGTACAAACCTGCGAACAAATTTTATCCTCCCCAAGAAGCTTTGGAGAGACTTTTTGTGTTGTGGAAATGGAAGTGTCTAGATGGCTTCAACCCTTTCAAGATCAATTGTCAATCCCTCTCTTGAGACAATGTGGCCCAACAATTTCCCTTCATGAGCCAGGAACACACACTTTTTGGGTTTAATGACACCCCAAACCTTCTACATCTCTAAATACCTATCTAAGGTGAAAGAGATGGTCTACAACATTCTTTGAGAAGACAGTGATATCATCAAGATACACCAGGACTATGTTGTTAATTAAGCCTTTGAATGCCATGTCCATAGCTTGCTGAAATGTTGCTCTAGCATTTGATAGTCCAAATGGCATTTTCTTATAAGCATATGTACCCCATTTAGTGGTGAAGGTTGTCTTGAATTGATCTTCTTCTTTCACCATTATCTGGTTATAGCCTAAATACCCATCTAACAATGAAAACCTCTCAGAACCAGCTACAACTTGTAAGATCTGTTCCATTGATGGAAGTGGGTAGTGATCCTTAAGTGATGCTCTGTTTAGATCATGAAAGTCCACACACAACCTAATTTCTCCATTTTTCTTTCTCACAGTACCAAGTTAGCAACCCAACTCGAATGCTTGATAGGAAAGATGATATTGGCCTCAATTAGCTTGTTCAATTCTTTTCTCATGAGAGGCTCAATGTGGGGATTTATTGGCCTTTTCTTCTATCTGAAAGGCTTAGCTCCTAGATCCAACTCGATGGTGTGTTATGCCAACTTTGGGTTGAAACCTCTTAAATATTTATAAGTCTAGGAAAAGACATCTAGGAATTCTTGACAAAGTTGAATAAACTCATATTTTTCTTGTTGAGTGCTTACCTTTCCAATCTACAATGTTTTTCCTTCTTCTATAAAAATGGGTTATGAATCTTCACCCTTTACTTGAATATTTTCCTTCTCCTTTCAGAATTGGTCATTTGGGTTGAAGATTGATTCCAAAGTGATAAGACCCTTTGGTAGTTTGTTGTCCTCAGCTGCACTACTTGATCACCATACTATTGTTCTAGTTTATCTTGATTCCTAGAGGAGAACTCAACTTTCTTCTTGTAGAAAGTTGACAATTTGTTGATCATTTTCAAAACTTTTCCAACTTGTGTTGTTGTCTGGGATAGTTGGCCTTACAACCAGCTTGATATGGGGCTGAGATTTATCATTCTTGATACTCTCCACAACATCAAATGCTGCCCCAATTGCTGCCAATCTATCTGTTGCTTCATTCTTCTTCCTTGGGATGGAGTTGATGTTGAATGCCTCAAAATCCTCAATGAGGTCCCATACCCGGTTCTTGTAACTCTTTAACAAGTCATTCTTGGCAGCATTTTGTCCTTAGACCTGATTAGCAACTAGTTCACTATCACCAAACACTTGCAAGTTCTTGATTCCTCATTTCCTTTCCCAATGCAGTCCATGGACCAAAGCCTCATACTCTGTTGTGTTGTTTGAACAAGAAAATTGGAAACGGAAGGCTGAGTAGTATTTCATACCTTTAGGTGAGACAAGCATAGCTCCTCCTCTAGATCCTTGCCTACTTCTTGAGCCATCAAAGAATAATTGCCATACCTCATTATCATCTTTGTGGTCGGGCTTAATGATGTCAGAAGAGGCTGATTTTCCTCATGCAAATAGTAGACTCCTAGCTCAGATTCCTCCATCTCTTTATAGGGGTCAAAAGCATGTCTCTTTTTCACCCATTCATCGAGGGTCAAGTCTGGGATACACCCCACCTTGGTATCTATCTCACAAGTGCTTGGGAGGTCCTCCTAATCAAAGGCTGAACAATTGGCATTGATTGGGTTGGGTACATAAGACTCAATATGGTAATTTGCAATGGGCTCAAATCTGATTGTGGCCTTAGCTCCATACCTTGTTCTAAAAATCATGTGCGACCAATCAACAGATAAATAGCCTCCAATCTTAGCAGTGAAGTCTCTCGACAAACACAATGTAAAATGGGGTGGCAAGTCTATGACTGATATGTTTTGCAATACAGTCACATTGGGGTAGGCATGCAGTGTGAGGCTCAAATATTTGATGACTCCAACAGTTTCACTGTTGTCCCATCCAATTGCACTACCCCTCTAGAGATGACTTCATATTGAAGACCCAGTTGATCAGGCTATTTGTTTTGGCATTACAAAACTACTTGCCCCCAAATCAATCATGCAATTATGTACCAATTTTTCCCCAATGATCAATGAAACATAGAATGGAGGAGGCTTGATTCTTACCTTGTTGTCCTCCATGGTTTCCCTCAGGTTGAGACATTAGTAAGCACTTTCTCTTCTTGCTAGCTAGGGGGCTATTTGAGCTTGACCAATTGGCCATAGCAGTCTGCAACAAATCTCTCTATCTGGAATGGCCAATGACTCCCACATTGAAATGTTCACATTTTCTTCTTCATTTGTTCAATGATATTAAATGAGATATCCTTTTTTTCCCCTTCCTTGGCACATTTTCTCTTGCACATGGGTCATTACAACCGGTGCCTAAGTGGGTTTGGAAGGTGGCTTGGACTGACTCTACATATTGGGAGTTACATTTGAGTTCCAACACCTTGTGGAGTAATGGAGGGTTGAGGATTACCTAAGTTTGGTGATTGTCCCTCTCTAATATTCCTTTTCTTGGAACATGTATTGGTAGCTACACTTTGAGAAGGGGCTTGATTCATTCCACAAAATCTTCAGCTTTCCAATTGACAAGCATAGTTTCACTTGGAGGTGCCTCTTGTTGAGATCCTTGCTGCTAATTTTCTTCTTGGCTAGACTCTTGTGACACACCAATGGTTTGTACCATCAAGGCCTGGTTTAGTGCACCATTGAAGCACATTGATTGGTTATGGGGTTGATTGCATGGGAAACACCAATCATATTCTTGTGCCATGTTGTTTTGTGTTGGAACCAATTCCCTTGATGTTGAAGTTGTGTTTGGATCATATGACCTGAAAGGTCTAGCAGCTTGAGGTTGTCCTTGGTTTTGATTCTAATTTGCAGACTTGAGCTGGTGGCTATTTTTTTGATATGGGGTCTAGCCTGATACTGAGCTTGAGGCTGATATGGCCTAGAACTCTGAGCTTGTTTCCTCTTGATAGTTACTAACTCATTCCCTAGGTTTTGCAGTTGTTTCATAACTTCTTGAAGCTCTTTTGAGGTGTTAGAGGATGAGGTGGAGGCTTCAATTGAACTTTGATTCCTAGGAGTAGGTATAGGAGCTAATGTGGGTGTCTGGCTAGTGCTTGGATCTCCTAATTTTGGGTATAGAGGCATGGGTGGCCTAGGAGCAAGTTTTCCAGCCTGAATTAGACAATTTTCAGCTCCTATGGAAATGTTATAAGCTACAGGTAAGGTTGTGCCTCCCATTGATTGAATCATTAAAGCAATATCAGAATTTAGAGCTCTAAGAAAGTATAAGAAAGCACCTTCATCTGTGGGCCTTACAGCCAATGGAATCCTGTCCCATGTCCTTTGGAATCTAAAGTTGAAATCTGTTAGCTTCTCATTAGGGCCCTCTTGATGGTTGTCAAATGCTCTAACAAGGACATGTTATCCCCTTTTTCTCCAAACTGGTCATGGAGAGCTCTACACAAATGGTCCCAAGTTTGAATAGAGCTTCTTTGCTAGACTCCTGAACCATTGTGAAGCTTTACCCTTGAGTGAAGAGGCTAGCAACTTGACTACAATGTCCATCTCAATGATCTCATGGATTGCATAGACATTTGCAATGTCTTGAATGTGGTCACTAGGAGAAGTCTAGTTTTCTCTAGTGAAATATGGGATGCTCTTTAATGCTGCCACTAGGACTGGATTTTGTGCATTGAGGGCGAGTGGGCTACTTGCCAATGAAATTGACATAAGGATTGGGTGGTTGTGTCATTCTGATTGGCCTAAGAACCCTTGTTGATTGAATGAATGGCCTACCAGGAGGAGGCATTGACAAGGTTCTATTTGGTGGAGATGGAGACCTCTGGGCTCTTCTCCCCCTTCCCCTTATGTCTGGGGACAAGTGTAGATAAAAAATAGTCCCTCCTCTCTGTTCTTGACCTTGTTTGTATTATTCTCATGAACTTGACAAGCTTGGACTATTGAAACCAGTGGATTTTTTCCCTTTTTGAGTCACCATATGTGCAACCTTCAAAGCTTCTTAAAAGCTAAAACTTACAACAAGTGCACATCAATCTTGCTGCAATAAAAAATGAGACTACCTCTTGTCCCACCGAGCATGCCAAAATTTAGTTAGTGCGAGAATCACAAAGACCCCCAAATGTTCATGAAACTTGGGTTGATACTCTCAGTATGATTGCACAACATGGAGCATCTCTCAAAGTGTGGGACCTTGTGAGTTGAGAGAGCTCTCGGATTGAGGCCGGTTCCTATTCCTCTATTCAGGTGCATACAAATAAATTGTAGAGGATCTATTCTAAATCTACTCTATTCTACCAAGGAGACAAGGTTGAGGAGATGCAAGAAAATAAACTAAGCTAATGAGGTGATGCACCAAAGGAATGTTAGACACTCATTTTGAAATTTAACATAGACCATAAAATGCAATACAAACACCATGCACAGATGACCAAACTATAATAAGAGATCAGAAAGACAACAACGAATACATGAGAGGGTTGAGAATCATCCATGCATATATATATATATTGCTCAGGAGTCGATATAGTATATTTACAGTGGCCAAGAAGAAAAACTTGCATTACAACCCAAATGAGAGGTTAGGAAAGCTCCAAAAATCCTCTTGCGAGCAAAAAAAAGAAGGGAGGGTGCAAAACAAAAATGTCCAACCTTTACAATGAGCCCCAACCCTTCCTTTATAGATTCGCACATTGAGAGAAGAAGGAGAGAGAAGCGAAAACTAATTTAAAACTCAACCACTAGCCATCAATGCCTCCTAAAAATCCACCCCAAATCTTTCATTTCTGCATTGATTACTTGTTTGGTGCATTGAAGGAGGAAGAATGGCGGATCAAATCAAATCCGATCTGGTTGTTGGAGCAAATAGATCTTATATTAATGGCACGAAGATGTCTCTTCATTTTTTCCCCACCTAAATTCTTCAAAATTAAAGTTTTAGGTCTTCATGGCATAGATGAGGTCGAGCTCTTTCCAATGGTGCCAAATTTGTCATTTTGAGCACTGAGTCAAAATATATGCCCATTTGAAAATTTGAATCGGGCCCATACAAAATGGCGGGAACCAGTTATCAAAACGGGTCCCTTTTTTGAAATTGGACACGTGGAGGGCTGGCACATGTTTGGGGACCACTTTTGGATTTTTATTTTGAAGTTGTGTCGGGTTGACACATGGCATCTTCCACGGCTTGCTCAATTTCCTCATGTTTTGGCTAAGTCCTTTTTCTCGGTGGGGCCATACATCTGACTAGGGACACGTGGAGGCTTGGCACTTGTTTGGAAACCCTCCCCAAATTTTAATCTTGAAATAGCACCGTGATAACACTTGACTCCCTCCACTAGCCTATCTCTACTTTGATTATTCAACCCCGACCCTGTCCCTTTTTTGAACCTCGGGACAAGTGGAAGGTTCGCACTCATTTGAAAACCCGCTTAGGATTTTACCTTTGTAGAGCATCGAGTTGATGCATGAAATCCTCCGCAAGCTCTTGGAATTTTCAATGGCTGCTCTTACTTTTTTGGGCCCTGAATATGTGGCGAGCTGGTGCTCATTTGGGGATCTGCATTTTGGATTTACTTTTGAAATGTGCCGAGATGACACGTGGTAGCTTCCGCTAGCACCTTTATACTTAGTCCTTTTAGGCCCGCCCTGCCCCTTTTTTTAATTTTAACTATTGACTCTACCCCTCTTTGGTCTTGGGACACGTGGAGGCTGGCGCTTATTTTAGTCTACCCTTTTGGATTCAATCTTTGGAGGTGCACTCGTTTGGACACTTAGCAGCTTCCACTGACTCTCCATACTTAGCCAATTTTTTGGGACTCATTCTGAGTTATTTACGGATCCCAAATACTTCGAGCCTTCGCCATTTCTTTTCCTTTGAACCTCTGATTTCTTCCTTCCTTGACCATGCTCCTCCATTTTAGAACCTGCATGTAACCTATTCATGGATTTGAAGTGTGGATTCGTTCAACGAAATTTCTTAAATTTCTTCCTGCACGGCCGTGTTTGATCAATTTGTAGTAGATGATAGAGATGATTGATAGTGCTAGAAGGGGGAGAAGTGCAATGCCCCCAAGTGTGCTAATGATGGAGATCTATGTGATAACATGAGAGATACCATGTCAGTGTGGGAGAGTGTGAGTTGTGTCATGAGAATAGAGAGAGTCATCACAATGGTAGGAAGGAGAAAGAGTAGAACTAGGGTTGGATTTTGGGTTGAAAGGAGGAATTCTAAAGAGGTCATCTAGATTTTTGGTCTTTCTTGGTTGGGGGTTGTTGATTTGGAATTGGTAATGTCGGAGAGGACTTGATAGGAGGAGAGGATGGAGGATGGATTTTGAGTGGTGGTTGCTTGATAGGAGGAGGATATGGAGGACATACCTTGAGAGGAGGTTTCTTAGTTTGAATAGGTTAGATAGATTACTCTTGACTGACTAGAGAAGGAACATTAGTGATTAGGGATTGATGCTCATGATAAATAGAAGGGTTGGATTTACAATCCCTTTAGGATTTATCAATTGAAAATGAGCATGAAGCAAAATTTTGTGCAATAAATGAGATAAAACCTTGATGCTCAAGGTTCTTAATTATTCATTTTAAAGCATAGCAATCATTTTCATTATGTCCATTAATTCTATGATAATTTTAAAATGGTAGACCATGGTATTTGGCAAGATGATAAGGAGGGTATAAATGAGTATTTGGAAATTTGATCAACTGGTGAGTGAGGATCTAAGGAAGAATATCATGTTGCTTAGCATTGAGATCAAACTTGAGAGGTGTGGGTAGCGGTAAGACTTGGGGTTCACTAACATGAGCACATGTAGAGGACATAGGATTAGGATGAGATGTAGAAGAACAAATAGCATGGGCCTTAGAAGCATCCTTGAGATGTTGGATTTCAACTTTAAGAGATGTAATTGTGGTTTCCATAGCTTGAAATTTGTCTTGAAATAACCCATGTAAATCTTGAATTGACTTGTAAATGGATTGATTGGGTGTGATATCAGGATCACTAGGGTCATTAGAGAGATGATCGAATATGGAAATAACTTGAGTAGGTGGTGTATTACGAGGGAGCTATATAGTGTCTAGGGATTTTTGGAGAACAACTTTACAAGGTGGGTGCATTTAAAGAAATTTTGATCCAGAGGATAGTGCGGAGGATAGATGTTCCTTAAATCTCCCGGATTGGCACGATCAGACATAAGATCACTCCAAGATCTTTCCTTCAACTATTTGAATTTCAAAAATGGAGTCCATACATGGAAATAGTGGCTAGTCAAAGTTAAAGTTGACGCTAGACAAGACCGGGTCAAATAGAAAATTAAGATGAGTGGTAAAAATAAAAAATGGGGTTTAGATCCTTCAGTCTTCGATGGTCATTATAAAAGGTTAGCTACATAATCCATAGCCAGTGGGATCTACTTTTATATCAGAAGGGGACCCTGCCACTATGAGGACTATTTTATTGGTGCCGACGTGGTGGGTTCGCAAAGTCAACACGTGGGCTTGCCACCACGAGTTTGAATTCGCTCGATATACCTATTAAGGAGTGACAAGTGGACTATACTTTATAATTTTGCATTGCAAGATTAATTTAAGCTCTGCAAGCTATGTTTCTAGCTTGGTGGGGTGGTCAAATCCCCATCGAGGCCTATATTATTCTCAACAATCAAATTGATCATAATGATATCCATTTTCTTATGGTTCAAGATGTCTTATCCTATATTACCTTGGCATTATCAACTTATTTCCACATTGGATGAAGTCAAGATTACCAAACTTGGAAGTCATGTATCTCACATTGAATGATTCAACATGCACAAGAACTCAATGGATAGCTCAGCACCTTCTTACACAATGCAGAGAACAACTCACCACAACGTGGCATCCACATGACTGGCCCAACTTTGGGCAATTCAAACACAATGCACAGCTTGCCACATATATGTGGCTGGAAAAAAAGAGGAAAGGCATGACTTGATTCACATATTAGATGGGCGGTCAAGCCCTATTTAGATACAAATTCCATCCATGGCGCCAACAATGTGGGACTAATCCCACTTGGTGCAAAGCGGTCCATGCCAAAATTGTAGGCGGGAGTTTCGAACCCACAACCTCGATGAAGAATGTGGAGCGGCCCAACCAACTCAAAAGCAAGTTGGTTGGGATATGGATGGAGTGATAAGGGTTTTAATGTGAACTTCAGGTCTACCTAAGGCCTATATAAAGGCCTTCCCACACCACTCTACACATAATTTGAAGGCATTGAGATTATAATCCAATTCAAAGCGCGAGAAGATTAAAAATCTTCTAAGCTATTTTGTAAAGTCTTATAATTAAAAGGCATTTTTGTGAGAGTATGTCCTATTTATATATATAGGAAAATATTTTATGGGGGATAAGTCCTACTTATTTTAATAGGAAAATTCTGATTGGGAGTTATTGGAAACTTCCCAATTGGCCCATAGTGCCACAAAGCTTACAGGTACGCTAGGAAGGTGGAGGATGTTTTCCAACTGGTCATCAGTGTTCTATGAATGACTAGAGTTCTATTTGGAAAGTTAAGTTCTAATAGGTTGTATTGTAAGAAATTATTGTACTTATAAGTTTTGATTAGTGGAACGGTTTGATAAGAACCCAAAGACGTAGGCTATTTCCAAACTCCGTAATCAATCCGTGTGTAGTGTGTTTTTCATTCTTGCATTATTTTGAGTTGATTTACTTAATAATAGAAAAATATTATTAGTAATTTAACAAGTCTATAGGGGTCTGAGATCGAGTTAAAAATTTCGGTCTATTTTTGGATCAAGTTGGTATCAGAATAGGTTGTTGGCCTACAAATTTTCTCATATCCAATCAAGTTGGTATCATAGTAGGTTTTTGGCCTACAAACTTGCTTATTTTAGAGCAAGTTTGGCATCGAGCAGTTGTTGGCCTCCAAAATAGCTAATTTCCAAGCAAGTTTGGTATCGTAGTCTGTTAATTTGATGGTGTGGTTGCTTCTTGTGTAGTAGTTCAGTGTGATTGAATAGGTATAGGTGCACCATGGGAAAGATGTCTAAATAGGTGAAGCTCAAGAAATTGAAGCTTATAATCACTAGATCCAGGAAGATAACGTGCTCCCGCAATCAATGTATTACTCCCTAGAGAGAGGAGAATATTCATTTAAAATTAGACTCGCAAACCAAGGATGAGCTCTTGGCAAGGTTACAGTGTGGTGATCAAAATAAGGAAATTCCTTCAACTTCAGATGTAGAGACCATGACAGATGATTGCACTGTAAGTTGTTCACCACGTGAATCTTCTTCCTCCTATTTAGTTTTGATTCGGTGTTGATATCTTTGGTTCTAAATTATTAGTTAAAATGGGATTTGATGGAAGAGGCCTTGGTAAAAATGGCCAAGGCATTGCTAACCCAATACAGGTCGAGGATCATCCTTGTTTTACAGGTTTGGGTTTTTCTAGTGCGGGAATGGATATTGGAGATTGCTCCAAGAATGCTGATGGGAGACAAGCTTCCAAAAGCAAAGTGAATACCCCACTAGTCTTGCAAGAAGATTCTGAGTAGGAAAATTGTGCTTCATCATCACAAGGAGGGATGTGGTAAGAGAAATCAATGAAGAGGTAATGAAATTCTACCTCCATTTTCTTACCATAATCATAAGCACAAAAACTTTTGATCCACTTTTTCATCTTAAATAGTATGGCTATGATTTTCAAAAAATGTGGAATACATTTCCCTGTACTTTTTGGATTACATAACCATTATGTTGCCAAATGCTAGAAGAGAAGGACATTGATGAATAATTTGATGTCATTGTTAAGAACAAGGCAAATCAGAAAGACCAATCTCGTCGTCAATGCGAGTCGAGAAATGGTGGTAACATTTCCTCATCCCAGAAGAAGGATATTAAGAGGAATTTTTGTGCTCATTGCTATAGGAATGGGCATCGGGTGGAAAATTGCTGGAAACTTCATCCATCTCACCATCGAGTAATGGCAAGCCAAAGATGGAATGGAGACCTGTTGCAAAAAGGTAAAGGAAGTTCCTAATCCACCACCAATTGATAATTCAACCCAGGATCGGTAATACCTAAAAGTGAAAGTCCTTTAAAATGGGTTAGTCAACAATTTTTTAATTATATATTGCATAACTCAAATTGATGAATAGTATGCAATATTTTCTTGGAGTTCGATTTTGTGAGAAAATGTTGAGAGAAAGGTTTACCATACTCAGTGGATTTTCTTACTTGGAAAATTTGATTCATACTCCAATTATATCTCCTAATCAAATTTTGAGTGCCTATTACAACTTGGATATAGGATTTAACTCATATTTATAAGCTTGGAGATTTGTCAACCATTTGTGCAGACAATTGAGCTCATGGTGTCAACTCGGATCTTCATTTTGTGTAGAGGAATTGTGACCATGCAGTAGAATGGTAGTTGATCACCATTGGCATCTAATATCAGGTCGGATCTTCATTATGTGAAGAGGCCCATTATGGTCATGCAATAGAGTGGTACCTGATAGTCATCGTCAATAGGAGGCTTTGTACCATGTAGAGGCAACAGCCGTGCAGCAGGGTTGAAGTCATCATTATTGAGCTCATGAGAAATCAGCTCGGATCATCATTCTATGTAGAGGCATTGTGACCATGTAGCAGAATGGTAGTTGATCATCATGGATGTGACATCTTCCGAAGTGTAAGACCCCTAGAGGAAGATGTGGTGATGTTTCAAAGTATTGTTGAAGTGTAAGACCTCCTGAAGGGCGATGTGTAGTAGTACATATTTTTGGGTGTTGTTGAAGTGTAAGACCCCTAGAGGGAATATGTGGCAATATCTACTTCCATGCAAATTATATGTTGTTGAAGTGTAAGACCCCCAGAGGGTAGATGTAGTAGTATATTCCTTCGTGTTGTTGAAGAGTAAGACCTTAGTAGGAAAATGTGGTAGTACAAGCGTTAGGGATTGTCGAAGTGTAAGACCCCTAAAGGGCAGATGTGGCAACCAAGAAAAAGGAAGAAGCATGGTGGGACCATAACCCGCAAGGCCAAGATCGAGACCAAGAGTATTCAGATTCATGATAGGTACAAAAATTTCCAGTAAGCTTTTGGTGGAACAAAATCCTTTCCCATTGGGGAGGTGTGATCCATAGGATAGTGTAGAGGACATATGTTCCCTAAATCTCCTAGGATCAGCACAGTACAAAGATCACTCCAAGATATTTCCCTTAACTATTTGAATGTCAAAAATAGAGTTCGTACGTGGAAATGGTGGCTGGTCAAAGTTAAAGTCAACCTAGACAAGACCGGTCAACTGGAAAATTACGACAAGTGGCGAAAAGTAAAAATAGAGATCATCTCGGTCTTTGTGAGTCATTGTAAAAAGGCCGACTATGGAATCCGTAGCCAATGGGATATGCTTTTATATCGAAGGGGACCCTACCATCGTGAGGACTATTTTATTATCACCGACATGGTGGGTCCTCAAGCCACCACGTGGCTTACCACCACGAGTTTGAATTCGCTCAATATGCCTATCGAGGAGTGACAAGTGGACTATACCTTACAAGTTTGCATTATAGGATTAATTTGAGTTCAACTGAGCTATGTTTCTAGCTTAGTGGGGTGGTCAAATCCCCACCAAGGCCTATATTATTCTCAACGTCGAATTGATCACAATGTTATCCATTTTCTTATGGTTCGGGATGTCTTATCCTCTATTACCTTGGCATTATCAACTTATTTCCACATTGGACGGAGTCAAGCTTACCAAACTTGGCGACCACATATCTCGCATTGAATGGTTCAACGTGGACGAGAACCCAATGGATAGCTCGACACCTTCTTACATGACACATTGAACAACTCGCCACAACATGGCATCCACATGACCGTCCCAACTTTGAGCAATTCAAACACAATGCATAGCTCGCCACATATATGTGGCCAAATAAAAGGCGGAAAGGCATGACTCGAGTAACACATTTCATGTGTGGTTGAGCCCTATTTAGATGTAAATCCCGTCCATGGTTCCGACGATGTGGGACTAATCCCACTTAGTGTAAAGTGGTCCACGCCAAAGATTTAGGCAGGAGTTTCAAACCCACGACCTCGGAAAAGAATGTGGAGCGCCCAACCAACTCGATTTGAGAGTTGTTTAGGATATGGATGGAACTATAAGAGTTATAATGAACTTTGGGTCCGCCTAAGGCCTTCCCACATGAATCTACACACAATTTGAAGGCATTGAGCTTCTAAGCCAATTCAAAGGAAGTGAGGAGATTAAAAAGCTTCTAAGCTATTTTGTAAAGCCTTATAATTAAAAGGCATTTTTGTGAGAGTAAGTCCTATTTATATATATAGGCAAATATTTTGTGGGAGATAAGTCCTATTATTTTTAATAGGAAAATTGTAATTGGGAGTTATTGGAAACTACCCAATTGGCCCATAGCGCCACAGAGCTTGCAAGTATGCCAGGAAGGTGGAGGACATTTTCCAACTGGTCATTGGTGTTCTTTGAAGGACTGGAGTGCTATTTGGAAAGTTAAGTTCCATTAGGTTTTATTGTAAGAAATTATTGTACTTATAAGTTTTGACTAGTGGAATGGTTCGATAAGAACCCGGAGATGTAAGCTATTTCGAACTCCGTAATTAATCAATGTGCAATGTGTTTTCATTCTTGTATTATTTTGAGTTGATTTACTTAATAACAGAAAATATTATTGGAAATTTAACAATCCTATAGGGGTCTAAGATCGAGTTTAAAATTTCGGTCTATTTTCATATCAAATTCATGCAAGGGTATTTGGGGAATTTTAGGGCCCTTTAGGACCTAGAAATGTACCCAAGTGTGTGATTTAGTGTCTACGATTTCCTAAAAATCCATCCATGATTATGAATCATCTTATACCATACAAAAACATTAATACCAATATTTTTGTTGTATTGAATTCATAATCCCTCTCGCTAGATATAATCACCATGATGAAATATTTCTCTAATAGAAGTTCACCTTCCAGTAATTATTCGTGTTTCAATGTTACTCAAGTTAATATGATCAAATTTCCATCACAAATAGTAAAATCATTTTGAATAAACTTAAAAGTGAGTTTTCCATGGTGAAGATGATATGTCCAAATTTTGAGAAAGGTTTAATGAGTAAAACTCAAACTATGAGAAAAAATATCTTAGAATGAAGACCAAAAACACTTGAGAAATAATTCTCAAGAAACCTATGTAAAAACATTTATGTCATGAAACCTACACAATATAAATACTTCAACAAATTTCCAAATATTCAAATGAAACCTAAAATTGGAGTCCATATGAGAAATATATGATGAAAACAAGATTAGTTCTACGAGTTCCATCTCAAGTGCACTTGTCCACCTTTGATTCATCAACACACATTTTGACTTAATTAATAAATTTGGTGCACTTGGGAGTGGTTATTGAAACCTTAGGTTCCACCTTTTGACCTTTATGGAAACAACTTAAGTCATATGTGCATTCTCAATGAATTTGTAGAGCCAAAAATTGCAACACATTCTCATAATGAAGGAAAAAGCAACACTTGAGAAATGATTTTAAAAAAGTATGTATACAAATTTTGGTGTTCTTAATCCTTAAAAATATTAACCTTTTTAATATCTTTCCAATAATTTAAACGAAACTCAAATTGCAGTCCAAATACAACATTTGTGATCAAAAATATTGGTTTCCAAGTTCCATCTCGGATGCTCTTCTCTACCTTTGAGTCATGAGTGCACTTTTTTAATTCATCAAGAACTTGGGCATACTTTGGATTGGTACTTGGAGCTTAGGCACCCACTTTATACATTTTGAGAAACAACTTAATCCATAAGCACATTCTCAATGAAATTTTAAAACTAAAAAAATTGCATGCGTGTCCTCCTAATAAAGTTTTAGAACCAAAAGTTCCTAAGATGAAGTTTGGTAACAAAATTAACTTAAAATTTCTTTAAAAATTACAAGAACAATTCAAATTTTCATGAAGTAGGATTCTATTGCAATGCAGAAATGAAAAAGTGTGGGGTGCACTTGTGTATGAAAATTAGAAGTCAACACAAGTCAAAGGAGAACAACAAGATGCAAACCAATATGAACAAGTTGAAAAAAGCATACATTGAAGGTAAACACAAAGCTAATCTAAGAATGCAATATTTTTCCATGGAAGGAATTATGAGAAAGGAATGCATGATGAGAATATTTTGAAAAATGAGAATAAAAATTTGGCATGATAATAGTTAGCTCTTACCGGGGACATGACTTGGTTTGGGAGAAACACAAACAAGACATAACTCGAGACTCTAGAATCTCTTAGTGTTTAATAAACCAATTCCTTATCTATTGGGAAAAAGACTTAATCTCAAGAAAAATTTACAAGGGATATATCTCTATTGCATCTATTTAACACACACACAAACACACATAAGCAAATGGAAAGGGAAACAAGCCAAAAATGGGAAAAAAAACTATGTACAAGGGGAAGGACGAGAATATACAAGTTTATTCAAACCCATCAATGGACTGAGAGAATAGGTACCCATATGATGTAATATATTGAATGCATGAAGATTTATAGGATTGAATATGTTTAGTTGATCATACCAAGACTCTATGATAGTTCCATATGGCCTAAGGATAAGAATGGAAACTAAGAATCCGTCATCGAACTAATATTTCATAGAGAAGATTCATGACTTCTCGACACTTGTTTAAAATATTTACTCCTCATGCAATGAGAAATAATTGAAATGAATTTATCGCTTTCATTCGTATCACACCAAGCATTGAACAGTGTGGACATTTTTCACCATTTAAATGATGTCTGGAAACTAATCGCTCTTGAAAATTTTCCTTATGATAAGACATGACCACCACAACACACTCTTCACATGCCTAAAATTTGAACCAAACATTGGTTGTTTCCTTTGGATATGAGAAAAATATTGAATGTTGATCAACAACCCATTCACAAATGAATCTTGTTACCGCAACAACAAAGAGCATACATCCTTCATCCCAAGGATACCCATTTTCATAACCATCCACTCTCACAATTCCCATTTCAATAGGAAGAGACATGGAATAACATCCTTCTTGTTTTCATAGTGCATACACCACTCTATATGGAAATTAATTAGAGGAATCACTAAGATTTTTCCTTGTGTACTCTATATTGATCAATTTATAAGAGCCTTGCAACTTTTCATTGCATCCTGGAATGGTATGAAATATTTCATTCAAAGGGTGAATGTCATACACCTTTTCATGGGTTGAGAAAAAAACAAGGTTCACTTCATGAACAAATTTGGGAATGTTTAGAATGTTTTTCATAGAGTAGAAAATTTCATCGATGAATGGCCCATCATCATCATCTTCCACCTCTTATAATTTTGTGATTTGCATCTTTCATGTAATGAATTTGGGAAGGTATTATTCTATCTTTGTAAAGTCAAATTGTTTTCCTTTAACCTTTTTTATTATTATCTTCAAATAAGGTATGATCAAACAAAGTAACCCCATAATCACCAAATAAATCATCAGTAGTGAAGAAAATTTGAGAAGAGAAAATCAATTCTTCATTTCTTTTCTCATTTTGAACAAGTTCCAAATCTCTAGTGGACATTTCACTAAATTCTCTATCTTTGACTTCCACTTTGTATCATGGGTTTTAAAATGAATATGTCTAATGGATTTGATTTCAAAAGTAGTGACACCATGAAGAAAAAAATTATCAATACTCTCATCATCTCCACTATATTCAATAGGATGTGCTTGAGTAAAAACTTCATGATACTTTTTTATTTTAGAAGGCTTCATATATTCCTTTTTATGGCTGATGGAAAAAACTACAAGAAGATGCACATACAAACATACTAGTGGAAAGGGAGTATATATATATACTCTTTTTCTATAAAATCAACATGACGTAATTCTTATTGTTGATAATATGGTTGTTTCAAAATGATTTTGTCACTTTTTTTCTTTCTATACTTATTTTGAAAACAAATCACAAGTAGATTCATTAGTTCTATTCACACTAGTATGTAGTTTTTTCTTATCAATAAGTTTATCAAAAGGGATATTGAGATATTCCATTTTATCTTCACTAAATTTGAAAATGTGAACATCATATTGAGAATAAAAACAAGGAATTCATTTACAATTACCTGAACATAACTTTCTTGAAGGGTCTCATATGGAGAAGAGGAATTAATTTTGTGCAAGGATTATCTTGGCATATGATGAGTAGAAACTTAAAAACATGTGGGATCACTCCCATCAAAACTAATATATTTTTTTTGCAAGTCACTTCTTCAAATAGTTTTGTCTTGAGATGAGATGAAGTTGTAAATGAATACTACATTTTCTTTCTCCCTTCATAATCTGTAGTGATTTCATCTTTAAAATCATACGGAGGATCACATAAAATATATCCAATAGAGGCATTAAATTTTCTCATGTGAACAAATACTTCATAGTGTGAAGGATATTCAAAAATACTTCTGACATATTATTGTTCTCTTTCTCACTCCAGTGTCTCAAACTCGCTCAAAATTTCTCTTCATATCCTTATAAAAGTATAAGAATTCATAATTGAGGTGTGGATCTGAAATCCCTTCCATGATTCTCAAAATCCTTTATACATACTCCTTATTCAAGGAAGTCATCTCATCATCCCCATAAGCAAGAAAATAAAAATAAGAAGACAAAGCAAAGTAAACATTCTAATATTTTTACCAAGCCATGCATCATCTAAAACATCATTTATTGAGGACATCTCTTCTAAAAACATTTTTCATCGCTTACCTTGTCCAAGGATTAATTTCCAAGTTGTTTGTGTTGAGTTGTGGAGCTCAATTACTTTGGATTAGCATGCAATATGAAACTTTCTGGAAAATACAATAACCGACATTGGTCACCTATGGTGGCATCGGTCGGGCAAGGAGGAACCGGTGTCGGTTACCTGTGTGTGGGTGTTTTAATTAACTCACGGGAATTATATCTATTTTTAGTATTAAATCAAATCTATTACTTTTAATTGCATGGCTAAGTGCCCTAAGTTTTTATACACCTATATAAGCATGAAATCTAGGGTTTAGAAGTAATAATTAAGAAGAACTTGCAAAAGTTGATGATTATTGTGAGAATAATTGTGAGAGAGAAAATTCTTGGAGAAGAAGCAAAAGCTTGGGTGAAAGACAATACTGTACATCTAAGAGGTGTGGAAGATTGTAAATCTTCAATTGTATATCTTGTCAAAGCTTTGGATAATAGATTGGCTTGTTTCTTGGTGGACGTAGCCCACACTGGGTGAACCATGTTAAATCTAGTGTTGATTTATATCTCTTGTTTTGTATAATTCTTCTGGTAGAATATCCACTTTCATTGCATGTATGTTTAGATCTAATATATTATCTGTATAACCTTGTGCTAACCCCAACAATTTGATATATCATGTGCATGCAACATTTTATATCTCTTTTTAATTTCTCTCATCATATGTATAGACTTATGATCATAATTGGGTTCAATATTCATCTTTCTTCCTTCAAAAATAATCCTTTTGAGTTTCATCTATAAGGATTTAATTGTGGTATCATTAGATGCAACCACTAAAAGTTTCTCCACCATACTTGTCTGTAGTTTTTTGTTCTTTTTGGAAACTTACAAAGATGTATCAATAGCCTTCTTTTTCTTCATGTAGCATCAAAACTTTCAAGAGGTGAACATTTTTCTTCACTGCAGCAAGGGTCATCATGTTAGTAATATAGTGGAAAATTACCCTTTCCTTCTTATTTATTTTGTTACAGAGTTTGTGCCAAAATAAGAGACATCTTTGTTGTGTTGATTTCCATACCTATGTATAGTTTTTTTTTAAATTCCTATTTAAAATCATCTTAAAATTGAATAGCTCAAGAGGGAAGATAATTTTATTCTTCATCATCATCATTATCATTGTCACTCATTTTCATAGGTGCCAACTTGTAGATTTCATATTCTAGTAGTATTTTGAATTTTGGTACCAACTTCACCCAAATTTTTTGGCCTCTATTCTAGGGGAGGTTCCTTGATGTGGGAAATTAATGTAACAAGAATTTTAGTTCCCAGAGAGTCACCAAAAATTATTGGTAAGAATGTCACTTTATATTTTGTGATATGGTCGATGGAGGTAGTATAAAATTTGTAATAATTAGAAAATATCACTTATCAAGATGTTAACATTCCCTACTTTTTAGAGGTCCAGTTCCCTCTTATGATGTGGGGATTTTTATTTTGGTGCTTTAAGATAAAAATCACAAAGGCAAAAAATATTATAACGATAAATAGAGGAGAAAGGAGATAATGTAGGAGGAATGGAGAACCCCACTACGAATAAAAACATAGATCTACTGAATCACTCAAAAAAAAAATCTATAGAACCCTATTACGCTTACACCTAGAAAAAAATAAAATATTAGATGTCAATAATAATATCATGAATCATAAAGTCTCTAAAACCCCCAAATCGTACGGATATGGCACAAATTACATATACCTAAGAATTTAGTAAAAAGTCTCAATATCGGGCATCACATACAACAATAGAGAAAAGTAGTGTTTATAGCATCATTGAATTATAAAATAGAAATACAAAGTTTTATGATTGAAGGGAATAAACACCATAGGGATAAATGAACACATCATCATTGTATTATATATTCATGGAAACTGAAGAACATGTGTACACAAAGTTATAACAAACTCTCTTCAAAGTAGAGAGAAAAGAGTGAACTGAATGAAACCCTTTACAATGGAAATACCACCCCTATTTATACTATTATCTTGTAACCAACTCATAACCACCCTCATGGAAAGAATTTTCTTTTTCTTTTTCAATTTCACTTAAGTTACAACTTAAAGTGACTTTATATTTGAGTCACTTAAGTTTTACAAAAATCACTTTTTTCCAATGCAAAAATAAAAATTTCACTTAAGTGAGGAATTTTTTTCCTAGTGGAGAAATAGAAAGACAATAAAATGAAGAAGAGAAAAAAAATATTTCATCCATGGAGGTATTTTTATTGATTCAATCAAGCAATTTTACCTTGAACATTTGTAATTTGAATCCCATAATAGTCTCGGTACATTCTTCTTCCTCGAGATGAGGGTATTTCTCATAAGTTCATCCATGATTACAAAGCATCCAAAATAATCAACACATATGAATACCAATCTAATGTTTTGTATTGAAATGTATAATCCCTCCACTTGATACAATCCACTATGATGAAATCTTTCTCTGATAAAAGTTCACCTTGTACTAACCATTTTTGCTTCGATGTTGTTGAAGTTCATATGATCAAATTTTCCATCAAAAATGGTAAAATAATTGTGAATACACTTTCAAATGGTGGTTATATGGTGAATAGGCTATGTCCAAATTTTGAGAAAGGTTCAATGAGTAGAATTCAAACTATGAGTAAACAAGCTCTTAAAATGAAGATAAAAACAATACTTGAGAAATTATTCTCAAGAAACTTGTTTATAATGATTTATGTTTTAAAAACAAAAAAATATCAATATTACTTCAATATATTTCCAACACGTCAAACGACACTCAAATCGAGAGTTTATATGGGAAAGTTATGATGAAAACAAAATTAGTTCCTGAGTTCCATCTTAGGTATGCTTCTATGCCTTTGAGTCATGAGTGTAATATCTAACTTCATTAAGAACTTGGGAACACATTTGAGTGGTTATTGGAACCTTATGCACCCCATTTTTACATTACTAACATAATTCATATGTGTATTCTTAACTAAGTTTTAGAACCAAAAAGTGCAATAAGTTCTCGAATGAAGGAAAACAAAACAAAACTTGAGAAATGATTCTTAAGAAACATGTATACAAATTTTGTGATAAAAACCTAAACAATATTAATCCTTTCTTCAATATATTTCCAAATCTTGTAATGTCACTCAAATCGGATTTCATATGAAAAATTTATGATTTATTGGTTCCCGAGTTCTCTATCGTGTGCTTCTCTACCTTTGAATCATTAGAACATTTTTTTAATTCATTAAGGACTTGGTCACACATCGAGTGGTTCTTGGAACCTTAGGCACCCTCTTTAGACCCTTTGGGAACCAACTTAAGTCATAAGAGCATTCTCAATGAAATTTTAAAACCAAAAGTATATGGGAAGCCTCCGAATAAAGTTTTAGAACCAAAATTTCCTAAGATGAAATTTTGGAACAAAATTTAAAAATGCTTTAAAATTACAAGAATAACTTAAAAGTTCACAAGGCATGCTTCTATTCCACTTTAGTAACTGAAAAAGTTTGGGTGCGCTTATGCATGCAAGGTAGAACTCAACATAAGTTAAAGGCATGAAACAAGACACAAAACAAGATGAGAAATTTGAAAAATGCATACATTTAATGCCAACACAAACTTTTAATCTAATAATGCAAGATTTTCCCATGAAGGGAATCATGAGAAGGAATGTATGCCAAGTTTTTTTAAAAAATGAGCATACAAATTTGGCATGATAACAACTAGCCATATATGACAATGAAAACATTAAATTTTCATCATAAACATAATCAAATAAATAAATTCATGATATTTTAGTATTTTTATTCTCCTCTCATAATGTTGATGTTGATTTAGATGGATGAAATTAGTCTCTTGGGAAAAGTTAGTATTGTTTCCTATTCAACCATAAACCTGTGTAGGACTTTGTAAACCATAAAAATATTATTATAGAGGCTTCCTTCTTCACTCATGACCCTTTTTTAAATTTTACCATGATCATAACACATATTATTTTTTTAAATTATAATCCCTAGAAATAATTATAGTTTTACTAGCATGATTATAAAAATCATTTACCTTGTTTTCAATAGAATATCTTATAAAGATGTGTTCCACACTCTTAGAATATAATTTGTAAATGCCTATTACCATAACTTTACTTTTGGTAAGTTTCATGCTTCCATTTCCTTCAACTTAGATGGACTTTCCATCTCCCAATTGTACTTGGATTTTGAAATAATCATCTAACTTGTTGAAACCCTCTTTCTGACTTGTCATGTTATTTGAGAAACCCAAATCAAGAAACTAAAAATTATCTTCATCATCAAATCCCATATTGCATGAGATAAAATAATATGAATCATATGATTTCTTTAGATCCTCACCTTGTTTAATTTGTAAATCCTTCTTTTCATCCTCTTGATTAACTTGATTCTTAGTTATCAATATCCTATCGTAGTTTATAAAATGTCCTTGCTTTTGTAATAATGAAAAGTAAGGTTTATCTTACCTTTGTTGGACATGTGACATTTTTTTTTCATTAATTTCAAGTAGAATTTATGTCAAAGGTAGTCTTGGTATGCGTAGGATTCAGCATTAGGTTTCATGAAGTGTTGCATTGGTGAAGTGGCATGGTGTCTAGGAGTGAGTGCATGTTCTTGATGCATGGTTCAAGCAAGCAAGGTGTTGTGTGTGAGATCCAGAGGTTGTATGAAGGTGTTATATGGTCTAGCAGATGTATAGTGAGGTTTTATAGGTGTTAGTGAGCTTGAATGATGGAGAACATGTCAGGTTCCATGAAGCATGTGTTGAAGCAAGTCAATCTAGGCCTAGTCCTAGACCTAGTGCAAGTAGGTATGGTATGGTTTGGTGAAGTACAGGTATGTTTAAGTTATTAAAGCATGGATAGAGCATGAGGATCATGTATATGATGTGTGGGGACACTCACAAGTGTCTGAGAGTGCAAGTTTTAGGTGAAGGCATGTTTTCTAGGTCTACACTAGACCTATTCTCAAACCCTAGGTGGCCAAATGAGATAGCTTGGAGAGATTTGAGCATGTATGTGAAGAATTAAGCTTTTAAAAATTTGTATAAGGTTAATATTGAGGTATGGACCAAGTTTCAAGTGTTGGTTTGCAATTTTAAGCATTTTATGAGATTTTTTCCCTTATCGAGTTCAAGGAGGTGAGATTTTGAGCTTGAAGCTGACTTTTTGATGCCCACTAGAGAGTGTGTGATTTGAATGGGAATATAATATTTTGGGTAAAGTTTAATAGGTCTCATAATAATATTTTCCAAGTGGAATGATATCTTTTTATCTTCATAGTTTTATGAACCATAGTTAACAAACAAAATTGCTTTATTATGACTTCAAACCCCTAGTTTGAGAGAGAATTGAGAAAACTTGATCATACATGCTCAAAATTGATTTTTTAATAAAATGTGATGATTTGAGGTTATATATGACTCTTCCATATTTCTTATGGTGGTGATTTTGTGTCTTGAATTTGTGTGGACCCCACTCAAATTTATAAGTTTCTGGAGATTTTTCGATTTGTGACAAAATTGTCCATTGAACCTAATATATAATTTATCATTTATGGAAGCATGGGATTTTAAATTAATTTCATTGATATTTTTATATCATGGTTGAGGTATTATGATTTTAATTGTGCCCTATCTTTAAAGTCTAGTTTTTGGGGATGAAATGGAAGTTTTAGGGCAGTTTGCTTGTAGAGATTTTTTTAGGCATAAAATGTCTGATTTGTGCCAGTATGAGTACTTGGTGATGTAACTAAGATCAATATATTTCCATTGATATATAATAACTGAATATTTTATTTCATTTGATGTGGTATTGATCCTCATCTTTGAGGTTTATGGTTTGGTGCACAATAATAAGCATGTTCTTGAGATGGTTTCATAGCATGAGGTGATTATGAAAATCTTTCCTTGTATGGTGGATGTATGATGAGGTATTTTATTATTTTATTTAATTGATTCAAGGCTTTTTTATGGCTATGTTGGAACAAAAAAATGGTTTTAGCAAGAAGAATTTTTGGTACGATTAGGCAATTGGAGACCTAATAGAGAAAATTTGGTATGATGGTGATATGAACGACCTATATGGTCTTACGTATGATTTACTCATGATGTTTTTTATTTTTTTTGGTGATAAATTCTCTATGGAGGATTACCTACGTGATGTGGTTGTATAAGACATGTATATAAGTTATTTTAGAAGGCTCATTTGTGTGAGTTAGAAAGATGGGTGTGTAGCAAGTTTTGGAAGAATGTATGAGTAGGCTATGAGGGAAGAGTTGAAGAATATGATGCCTTGAGAATTTTGGCGTATTTTTCTATGATGTTGATCTGAAAAATGGATAGCTTGAAGAAGGTCATCCATACATGATTTAGTTGGATAAGAAGACCTAGTTGGTGTGCATGAGTATGAGCAAGCTAGAGATATGATTAATGATGTGTTGCAGAGATATTAGTGGACATGATGAAAGGGACTAGATAATGTTCATGATGTTTTAATTTTTGCTATAACTAGAGAGATATGTCACTTGACATAATCATGCTTAGTGAAGAATCCATAGAGTGAAGAGGAAAAAAGGTTGTTTAAGAATCTTTTGGGTGAAGAGAGTTGACAAAGTGATCACAATAAGTTGTTGAAGCAACAATTTCATCAGGATATCTTCATATTCAGGTGGCTAAATGGGTGCTTGGTCATTTAGGGGCAGGTGCCTCCTTGTAGAGTTAGTTCTCTACTAAACTAGGGATTGGTTCTCCTTGTAAGGTTGGTACCCTACTAAACTAGGGGTTGGTGCTCCTTGTGGGGTTAGTGCCTCATTAAACAAATATATTGTCATGTGTAATATTCATAAGAGTATTTTGTATTGATTATTATATGCAGAATTTTAATGGGTTTTCTTCCCTTTGAGGGTTTCCCACTTAAATATGGTGTTCATGTGTTCTCTCTTGTTTCATGCTTATGTGGATGGTTGATATGTTTCTTAATGGTTTTGATATTGCTCATATAATGGAGTTAATGTTAAATGGTAAAACATAATTGAAGTAAGTTTTTAAAGGACCAATTCACCCCCAATGAGTGTGCTTCCAACAATTGGGATCGAGAGAAGGTCTTTTTGAAGCAAGTCTAATAGCTTGGAGGAGATGTTTGAATCACAAGTATGGTAGGAAGTATAGTTCAAGATGGAATGAAACCAATGGGGTTTGATATATGGTAGTTATTTCTTGATGTTTTCACTCCCATCACTAAGTTTCCAATTGATACACTGATGAAAAGACTCATGAAGATGACAAAGCATGCCTCAGTATAGATCCTAAAGTATGTTACCCTAAAGGATAAGATGTAGGTGTTGAATATGGTCTAGGAACAAAATTTTAATGTGTCCTAGATATTATTGAACCTCTAAATGTAAAGGAAGAAGAATTTTTTTCATGAAGATAAGCTATGAAGAGATAAAAGAGAACCCTGAAGAAGAGATGACTAGTTATGAGAAGTAACTCAATTGATTTAATAAAATTTGAATTAAATACAATATTGTAGAGTCACTACTTGAACCAACTAATGTATAAACTATTAAATATAGAAATGACACAAACAACCTAAGATGTAATATTTGAAACCTTAAGAAAATAAGAAGGAGATAGGACTTAGCTTATTTACGCTTGATCCGTATGCTCGAATCGGGAAACTACTTGAATAGAATATGAACAGTGTCATAAATACTCAAGATAAATTTTGGATCTCACAAACGATGTTGGATATGGGCACCCATAAAAGGATAGGGGCATATAGGCACTGAGACTCTACTAGGTTCCCATGGCTATGCAAATAGTCATAATCTAAATTTTACTATGTCATAGGGGTATCACAATTGTTTCATGTTGATCACCCGAGAGCCGTACGATGATCACCGAGGGTACCTGTAAACTGTAAAATAGAAGTTCACCTATAAAAACCCACAAACCGCATCAAACCTAAAAAGAAATATATAATATAAGGAGTCGACTAACCCCAAAGTGACCACGAGAGTGAAATTATGACTGAGTGTTGTACTACATCTCAAAATCCATGTAGTTCTGGTGTGTATGTAAGGATGATGCCCTTGTACAAAGTGTACTTGATAGCGGGTTATAGTTAAATGTAACAATGTAGTAGAATGTGTGGATGGAATAGATTGAACTTCCCCTTCCTATGTTTTTATTCGAGTTGATGCAGCCCTTGTCCCTTGAATGGATGCCATACGGATGTCTTTGAGTGCTTTAGGTTCCTATTAGATGCAAGCTTATGTGGTATTAGTAATGCTTAGTGTTTGGTCCTTGATTTTGAACACATTAATATGTATTTATATGATTCCCTTGTTTAAATTTTGTAATTGACAACTGGAAGGCCAACCCATAAGTGAAAAATATGCCCAAAATAAAAAGATACCCAAAAAGAGTGAGTAAGGTGAAAAAGGGTTAGGGGTGCCCAAAGGGGATAGGAGCGTATGGGCGCTTCTATCTTGGATGGGTGTTGGTGTCTAAAGCCACAAAAGATAAATAATTAAAATACCAACTAGGATGTAGGGTGTGTAAAACCAAATAGGAAACAAGAAACATAGAAAAGAGGCCAAGGAAAATCACCAATTACTAGTTTTCTTGCTTCGGATTTATATGAATGCTAGTGTGTTTAAGACCTAAAAATGTACCCAAGTGTGTGATTTTGTGTCTATTTTTTCCCCACTTTATGTTGTTGAGCAAATACTCGATAACATAAAGTAGATAAGAGATGTGTACCTTATGATCTTGTAGAGTATGCGATTTAAATGCATGTCGAGTGGACAAGTGAAGCATGGAATGAGTGAAAAGATGAAGTGTGGAAACTAGGAAGAGAGAGTGACCCTAGGGGTGAAGCGTATGAGCTACATTGTACTGTTATTGTAATTTTTCTTGTTTTTGTAGGCTACTTCTTGTTGTGTATTAAGGAAGGACCTACAAAAGAAGAGTGAAAGAGTAGTCAAAGTCGTGTATATGAAAAATTAGAGAAAAATGTGCATAAGTATGTAAAAGTATGTAAAAGTGTGTAAAAGGAAAGTGTGTACACTGATGTAAAAGAATGTAAAAGGATAGAAAAGTGTCCTGAAATGTTGTGTAGAGTGATTTTTTTGGGCGATCTCGCATCAAGAGATTTTTGGGGTGATCTCACACCAAGAGTGATTTTTTAGGTGATCCCACGCCAAGTGTGAGTTTTTGGATGAACTCGCACGAAGGAGAAAGTGTTGGGGATAGAGGTCTATTGTTACTCTCCATCCATGATTCTACCTGATAAACACCACTGTAGATGGTGTGTCCCTATTTTTTTCCTGTTGTCCCGATTGTTCCATATTAGTTCTGAGTTATACTAATTGAGCTAAATAAAGGAGATAAATTGCATTCTTTTGTTTTAGGGTTTTATTTGTAGCTAAAAAATTGCTTTAAAGACTTATGTGAACTGTGTTAATCTAAGAAATTGATTGTGTGCCCCTAGGACATTAGCGCTTAGGGGAGGACATAGGCTCCTAGGCACTACTATCTAGGTCTAGGCACCGATGTACGTGTGTTGTAATTCTAACTAAGTCTGATTTGGGGTTGTTGTTGCAATGTTGTAACATGTGTTTGATTCTTTGTTTTATTGTGTTGTGTTGTATCTTTGAGTTGTTGTATGGGGTGATTTGTTCACCCAATGTATGCCCCCTTTTTTGGTGTGCATGCAATGAATGTAGGAGTGTGTATCTCAAAAGAGAGGACATGATACGATGATCGAAGGTCCTACCTGTAGGGGGTAGGGGATGTGCATAGTATAAACCAAGGTACATATAAACAAAGTGGCTAGTAACATTTATTAGTAGAAATGTAGTTAATATACAAAAAAAAATATAATGTAATAAACAAGTATGCATACAAGATAGACAATGAAAAGAAAGTTTCAAACATGAGACATCGCTCACAATGTCACAAGATAATCAATGTCGAAAACTTACAAGTAATGATCAAACAAGACATAGGGCATAACCCACAAACAATGGCATATAATAGAAAACAATGTCAAGAAAAATGTATCAGACAACCATGGTGGCATATAGTCATGTAAAGCAAATGCTACACATGAAGCACCCGTTAGCATGTTAGAGAGATAAAAGTATGTCAAAACATGTATGTATGAATGTAAAGTAGTGTGTTAGTAAGAATAAGAAGTAGTATACGATGACTGTAATGTGTGAGAAATTAGATTCCCCTAGAAGCCTTGGTAGGACTGGTAAGAGGTACAGTGAAAAGTATCATTACATTGTGTAAAGACCTTTAATACATCTAAATTCACTTCCAAAATACCAAGTGAACACACATTTTTATATAGAAATGATATTGACATACTAAGTATATGTCTAGCATGGGAAACAACTTGTACATGTAAGTAGAATAAGCTAGCAAGAGTAGATGCAATCAAGATATATAAATGTTGTGAGTGTGAATGGGATGGTATGCAACATGTGAAGATGGATATGAGAAACATGCCCCCTACAGATGTGTATTCATTTATAAAATAGCCCTCAATAATCAAGAATGAACCATAGAACAAGAGTGTGTCATTGAGAAAGGTTTGAAAATGTGCGCTAGAAATATAGAGCGTGCAAAGTGAATGATGTGAGGTTAATTTCATAATTAGACTCTCGGTATTCAAGTGTGAACCATGGAACTAGATTTTCAATAGGGTAATGACAATACAAGGTGGGTATTAATGTGTATAAGAGAGATGAGAAAGACTAGATCTAAAGCATGGAGTGTAAAGCATAAGTGTAGAGACTAGTAATAATTGATAAAGATTGAAGGGGGAAGAAAGCATATTTCCCCATAAGTGTGTGATGTATATCTATGTGGTGATGTGAGAAGGATCATGGCATGGTGGTGGATTTTGAAATGTGTTTTGGCCATCAATGTAAGGATTAGCTTGTTTGACAAAGAGAATTAGACGTGGAAATGGAATAAGGTGGGGAGGTATCTTGAATGGCGGTGTCTTATATGGGATTGATAACATTGTAGAAGACTTGAGAGGAAGGGATGGACTGATTTTTAGAGGAGGTTGCTTAGGTGGAGTTGGTAGCATTGTAGAAGAATTGAGAGGAGGAGGTGATGGACTGATTTTGAGAGGAGGTTGTTTAGGTGACTCTTGACTTAGTGAAGAAGGAACATGAGTGAATATGGAATGATGTTCATTAGACATATATGGATCAGATTTAGGATCCTAATGGGATTTATAATGTTGTTTAGAAAATGAGATAAAACCCTAATGCTCAAGGTGCTTAATCATTCTTTTTAATGCATAGCAAGCATTGTCATTATATCCATTAATTCTGTAATAATTACAAAATGGAAGACCTATGTACTTGGCAAGCTGATAAGGAGGATAACAATGAGTAGTTAGTAAGTTGATCAATTTATGAGTGAGGAGATGAGAAATAATATCATGTTGCATTGAAATCAAACTTGAGATGTTTGGGTAGCAGCAAAGTAAGACTTGGGGTTCACTGATATGAGAACATGTAGAAGTCATAGAATTAGAATAAGATGTAGAAGGAGAACTAGCATGGGCTTGAGAAGCATCCTTGAGATGTTGGATTTCAGCTTTAAGAGATGTAATCATTGTTTCCATAGCTTGAATTTTGTCTTGAAATAAACAATGTAAAGCTTGAATTGACTCTAAGATGGGTTGATTGGATGGAGGATTAGGAGTGATAGAGTCATCAGATAGACGATCAAAAATAGCACTTACTTGAGCGGGTGACATATTACAAGGAGATACATAGTGTTTAGGGATTTTTAGAGAACATCTTTGCAATGTGGGTGCATTTGAAGTAAGTCATGTAAGGAGATTAGAGGATTTTTAGGAGCCATGAAAGAAGAAAAATAAAGATCCAAGTGTATGATCATGAGTAGGGTTCACCAAATGATTTGATAAATTTTGAATTAAATCAAGTATTGTAGATTCATTACTAAACCAAATTATGTATAAATGTTGAAATATAGAAATGACACAAGTAAGATAAGATGTAATATTTGAAACCCTAAGAAAAGAAGGAGAGAGGAATTATCTAATTTATGTTTGATCCGAAAGTGCTTTGGACTAGGAAAACTATTAAACAAAAGATGAATAATGTCATAAATACTTAGGATAAATTCTGGAGCTCACGAACGATGTTGGACATGGGTTCCCAAGGAAGGACAAGGGCACCTAGGTGTTGGAGACTACTATTGGGCTCCCATGACAACGTAAATAGTCGAAAACTAATTTTTAATTTGTCACAAGGGTGTTGCAATTGTTTCCTATTGATCATCCGAGATCCGCATAAGGATCGTCGAGGGTACTTGTAAACTGCAAAATAGAAGTTCACCTATAAAACCCCACAACCGCATCAAACCTAAAAATAAAGATGAAATATGGGGAGGTAGACTAACCTCGATGATCATCCCGAGAGTGAACTTATGACTCAAAGCACTACACTAAATCTCGGAATCCGTGTAGTTCTAGTGTGTGTGTGTAACGATGATGCCCTAAGATGCCCTTCTACAAATTACACTTGATAGGGGATGTAGCTAAATGTAGCAATGTAGTATAAAATGTGGATGGAATAGAATGAACTTCCCCTTTCTATGTTGTGTATGCAGAGTTGATGCAACCCTTTTCCCTTGAATGGATGCTAGATGGATGCCTTTGAGTGCTTTAGGTGCCTTTTGGATGCAAGCTTAGGTGATTATAGTAATGTTTATTGCATGGTCCTTGATTTTGAACACATAAATATGTATTTATATGATTCCATTGTTTGAATTTTGTAATTGAAAACTATAAGGCCAGCCCATAAGTGAAAAAGATGCTTAAAATATAAAAGATACCCAAAAGGACCGAGTGAGGTGAAAAGGGGTTAGAGGTGCACTGAGAGGGGACATGAGTGCACAGGAACTGTTGTCATGGCTTGGCGTTAGTGTTTGAAGCAATAAAATATAAATAATTAAAATATTGACTGGGTTTTAGGATGTGTGAGACCAAATAGAAAACAAGAAACACAAAGGACAGGTTATCAACTACTAGTTTTCTTGCTTAGGAATCATATGAATGTTGGTATGTGTTTAGGACCTAGAAATGTACCCAAGTGCATGATTTTATATCTACATCAATATGGTTGAGGTATAGTAAAATTAAAGTGATGTATCAAATAGTGTTATCACTTATCCACCATCAAGGAAGAAGAAAAGGAGGGACAATCATCATCTATGGTATGTGATACAATTGAATGATTATTATTTCTTCTAAAATCAATGTGAACACATGACTGTGGACAAGAAGAAGAAGTATGCACAATGCAAGGGGGAGCTATTTTGCTCCAAGATATTTAAGAAGCCTTGAAGGACTTGAGATAGATGTGAATTACATAAGTTTGTTTTCTTAATACCTAACATGAACGACTCCATGAAGTTGTGTTAAGGTGGTATGTCTTGAGCTAGTAAAAATAAGGTGCACAAAGGTTGATCATAAGTCTTGAGAAACAATTACAGTGTGGTCTTAGAGATCGGTTGTTGTGTCACAAGCATAAGTATAAATACATCCTATTCAATGTTACAAGGTATGAATTGTTTGATTGATCTACTCTATTTTGTTGCTTCAAGTCATGCTAGTATGAAAAATATTGTCTATCAAATTAAGAAAGTAGATAGTGATGTGTGAAAACCTAAGACAAGTTTGAATTAATCCAAGTCATGTTATAAGTAATCAAATGGATTAAAGAAGGGTTTTTAAGGTGTGATAGTCATTTTAGAGTGGTTGATATGTAAATTGAGTTTGTGAGATGTAAAAATAGGATCAAAGTGTTACATGTTGGTTATAAGGTGCTTCCCAAGGTGTGTATAGCCATTTAAAGGTTTGTATTGGTTCTTTAAAGTTTATGACCCTAAAAAATTGAAGGAAGATATGATAGTGTATGACTATCTCTAAGCCAAATTTAAAGGCGGGATAAGGTTTTTGTAGCTTGAAAATGTTGTAGATGCAGTGCGAATATCTAGGATAATGACATCAAATTTGAACAGGGAGAATCTAAGTGGTATGTTATTATAAGGTTGATATTGCTCATGTACTATGGTGCAAGGTTCAAGTTGAGAGGTTTAAGATTAGTTTGAAGATTATTTGAGATCTATGATATGATATGGGAGCTTATGAGTGTGATAATACCTTATTTAGGTCTATATAGTCTTGAGTAGTTGAGCAGTACAAGTATGAGATGAAAGGTTTGAATATTGATTGTGTCAAGGTAAAAATGTAATTGAGAAAGATATAAGTCATGTCATGACTAGGTCATGTTAGTAAGGTACAAACATGAAATTGTAAGAAATAAGTATTCGGGATATGGTGTGTTATGCAAGAAATGTGTACATCTAACATCATTAGAGGTAGTTCCTTGAGGATTATCAAGGGATTATAAAATATTGTTGTCAAAGTATGTGTTACTCTATGAAATTAGGTAAGTGAAGATATTTCTCTATTTTTGAAGGTTTTGTATTGGTTTTTATGCTATCATAGAAGGTCTCAACGCAGTATGTCTCATGACTTTATGTTCTTGAGAGATGATAGGTTTGCTCATGATATTGTGTACTTGTGGTGTAATATTGCAATCTTGAGCTCTTAGATAGTATATGAAGGATTGTGATAGTTTGAAGGATTAGAAGATTGACTAATAGATCTGGAAGTATGTTTTGTACTTAATCGGGCATAAATTTATGTGTTGAAACCTATATTGACTAATGACATGTGCTACAAGGTATAATTTGTTCTAATTAGAGTCACGAAATTTCAAAATGTGAGTAATCAGGTTAAGAATTATTAGATGATGCATTAAAAGAAGATTGTGTAGTTGATTTATAAGGATATGATTAGGGTTCTTCAAAAGGGTTGTAAGTTGCGGTACTTATAAGTCATGATGTTAGTAGCATCAAGATGGTTTATGGAAGACGTTATTAAAAATAACTATGAAAGAAGATCACAGTGATAACACGAAGAGATGGAGAATTTTGGTACATAACAAGGTATCGGGTTGAAGTTGCTAATAGTTGACTTGTTCTTTGAAGAAAACATGAAAGAGTTGAATGTCCTAAGATCTGAGATAGAGGTGTCTTGTGTCAAAAATACAAAGGATGAAGTATGAAGTAATTAACTATTTGAAACAAGAGAGTAAGAAATTTTTGTATGTCTGATATATGTATGAAGAACAAGTGTTTAGGACCAGCAGATTTGTTTTAATCAAAAGGTGAGATTCGATTGATGGATAACATTTCAAGGTAGTATGTGTTGTCCACTATGTGTATCAATTGTTCTTGTGAGTTGGGTGTGACCTTTTCGGCTTAGGATGAGCTAATATGTGTAGTAAATGATACATACCTATTCCACTAGGTCTCCAAGGTTATATAAAGCATGATCCAAGGGGGATTCAGTTCCATGGATGGAAATAATGACAAAAGAGGTATGTAGAAGATTGAATGAGGTGTCTTTGAGATATAGAGGGATGCATCATCTCGGGGGGTATGGTTTCATCATGAATGTTAAGAAAATACCAATGTGTAGTCACAAGAAGCATGATTCTTAGAGGTTCGGAGTTCGAAGATGATCTTCACTAGTGTGAAAAGCAAAAGTGGTATGTATCTGTTCGGGGTATATATGAGCATTGAGGATGTTTGAAGATCAGTTCCATGGATCATTAATAGTTGTTGAACTCAAGAAAGTGAACACAAACTAAGGAGGAGCTTATAAGTATGATTTTATGCAGTGTTGATGTTTTTTTCATGTCAAGTTCTTATAGAGACTTTTTCATAGATGTCAAAGGGAGAGGTGTAATCAGAAACAAGATGATTGGGGTTTGAAGGTGCTTGCATGTGTGGTTGTCATCAATGTTTCTGAATATGGTTGCCATCAATTACAAAGGGGAGATTGTTGGACATGTGTCATTGTTTTTTTCATTTATTTCAAGTAGCATTTATGTCATAGGGAGTCATGGTATGCATAGGAGTCAACATAAGGTGTCATGAAGTGTTGCATTGGTGAAGTGGCATGGTTTCTAGGAGTGAGTGCATGTTCTTGATGCATGGTTCAAGCAAAAATGATGTTGTATGTGAGATCCATAGGTAGTATAAAGGTGTTATATGGTATAGTAGATGCAGTGAGGTGGTAGAGGTGTTAGTGAGCTTGAATTATGGAGAATAGGTTAATTTCCATGAAGCATGTGTTGAAGAAAGTGAATCTAGGCCTAGTCCTAGACCTAGTGCAAACAGGTATGGTATGGTTTGGTGAATTTCAAGTATGTTTGATTTGGTAACTCATGGATAGATCATGAAGAGCATGCAAATGATGTGTGGGGACACTCACAAGTTTCTGAGAGTGTAGGTTTGAGGTGAAGGCATGTTTTCTAGGTCTACACTTAACCTATTAAAAACTCCTAAGCGGTTAAATGAGATAGCTTGGTGATATTTTAGCATGGATATGAAAAGGTAATCTTTGGAAAATTTGGATAAGGTCATTATTGAGTTATGGACCAAGTTTCAGGTGTTGGTTTGTAAGTTTAAGCATGTTATGATATTTTTTCCCTTATCAAGTTCAAGGAGGTGAGATTTTGAGCTTGAAGTTGACTTTTTGATGCTCACTAGAGAGTATGTGCTTTGCATGGGAGGATGAGATTTTGGTGAAAGTTTAAGAGGTATCCTAAGAATAATTTCCAAGTGGAATGATGTATTTTGATCATCATAGTTTTATGAACCATCGTTAACACCAAAATTGCTCTGTTATGACTTCAAAACCCTAGTTTGAGAGCGACTAGAGAGAAGTTTATGGAATGCTCAGAATTGATTTTCTTCTCAAATGTGATGATTGGAAGTTGTATATGAATCGTCAATATTTTTTATGGTGGTTATTTAGTGTCTTGATCAGTATGTGGACCCCACTCAAACCTACAAGTTTCTCGGAGATTTTTCAGTTTGTGACAAAGTTTTCAATTGAACCTAATCTATCAGTTATCATTTATGGAAGCATGGGAGTTTTAATTTCAGATCATGTTTGAGGTCTTAAAATGCTAAGTGTGCCCTATCTTTGAAGACTGGTTTTTGGGGATGAAATGGTAGTTTTAGGATAGTCTCGCTTATATAGGTGTTCTAAGGAATCTAATGTATGATTTTTGCATTATGAGTACTTAGTGATGTATCTGATATCAATTGATTTCCATTGATATATAATCCTTACATGTCTTAGGTCATTTGATGTGGTAGTGAGCCTCATCTTTGAGGTCTAGGGTTTGGTGCACAAGAACAAACATGTTCTTAAGATGATTTCATGGCATGATGTGATGATGCTAGAGATTTCTAGGTATGGTGCATACATGATGAGGTATTTTATGATTTTATTTAAGTGATTCAAGGCTTTGGTGATGGCTACGTTGGCACAAAATGTTTTGGTTTTAGAAAGAAGGCTTTTTGGTGTAATTAGGCCTATTAGAGACCTAATAGAGAAAAATTGGTATGATGGTGATATGACCAACCTATATGGTCTTTTGTATGATGTCCTCATGATTTTTTTATTATGTTTTGGTGATATATGCTCTATGAAGGCCGACCTACATGATGTGGGTGCATAAGATAGGTATATAAGCTAGTTTAGAAGGCTCATTTATGTGAATTAGAAAGATAGGTGTGTAAAAATTTTGGAAGAAGGTATGAGTAGGATATCGGGAAGAATTGAAAAATATGAGGTCTTTAGAATGATGGATAAGTATTATATGATGTTGATATGAAAAAGGTGAACTTGAAGAATGTCATCCATACATGACCTAGTTGGTCTGCATGAGGATGAGCGAGCTAGAGAGTTGATTGAGGATGTGTTGCAGATCTTAGTGACCATGATGAGAGGGTAGAGATAATTTTCATGATGTTATAAGTGTGTTCTACGTATGGAGAGATAGGTAACTTGACCTAATCATGCTTAGTAAAGAATTCATAGAGTGAAGAAGACAAGAAGTTTTTTTGAGAAGGTTTTTAGTGAAGAGAGTTGACAAAGTGATCACAATCAGTTGTTGAATCGACAAGTTCATCAAGTGATATTCATATTTAGGTGGTTAAGTGGGTGCTTGGTCATATAGGGGTTGGTTCCTCCTTATAGAGTTGGTACTCTACTAAACTAGGGGTTGGTGCTCCTTATAGGGTTGGTGCCCTACTAAACTAGGGGTTGGTGTTCCTTGTGGGGTTGGTGCCTCACTAAAAAAATATCTTGTGATGTGTAATATTCATAAGATTCCTTTGTATTGAGTAATATATGCATAGGTTCAGTGGATTTTCTTCCCCTTGAGGGTTTCCCACTTAAATATGGTGTTCATGTGTTCTCTCTTGTTTCATGCTTATGTGGATGGTTGATATGTTGCTTAATGGTTTTGATATTGCTCATATAATGGATAATGAATGTTGAATGGTTAAACACAATTGAAGTAAGTTTTTAAAGGACTAATTCACCCCCAATCATTGTTCTTCCAACAACCTTTACTTATGATTTGATATTGACATTTCTTCTTATAATTACTTGTTTTGGTTTTTAGTGCCTTTTCTAAAGTCTCATTATGAATCTCCTCTATATAGTCTCATATTATCCTCGTGGGACAAGATATAACCCACTAATTCATTAACACTTATAGTTTTCTTGTCCCAAAAATACTTAGGAGTGATGAAAATATGTAGTCATAGTTGTGTCAAATATATCAAAATTGTCCTTACTATAAACTTATCTTCTATAGTTTCTCCATAAACCCTCATTTAAAGAACTAAATCATTTATCTTTATACAATATTCTCTAACTCCCTCATTGTCTAACATTCTCAAATTCTAAAAATTCATTTTAAGGGTTTGAGTTTTTGCATTTATTACCTTGGTAAAGTATTTATACTAAGTCTCCGAGGAATTACATGCCTCATGGCATTATTACTTCCTACAATTATTGGATATAGGATAGGATTTACAACACGTAGGAGATAATAAAAATATTATGCATCTTCCTTTTCTTCTTCCTTCTTTCCCCTCTTATAATCTTGAGACAATGTATTTTAATCTATAGTTGAAGTGTATCCATTGATAACATTCTCCCAAATTCCTTTCTAAATAATAACCCTCTTCAATGATCTCTCCAATACTCAAATTATTCGGCTTGAAGATGGGGATATTCACGAGCCAAATTCGATAGAGCCATAATTCTCCTAAAAATGGCTAAAACCATTTTGAACATGTATTTTATACAAATGAATTTTTTTGATGAGGATGGATTGAAAATCAGATCTGAAATATCCTCTTAAATGAAGTTAAAGATCGTCCAATATTTCCCTAAGTAACTAGTTATTAAACTAGTTTGCTTTTATGTAAGATTGATGACATAATATGCATTGTATAAATCCACAAAATAAATCCAAATCTTGGTGCTCTATATAATAAAATATCTATAACTAAAATCAAATCAAAACCCATTGAAAAAATAAACACTCATTAGAAAAGTTTTCCCCACTTTGTATTAAAACAATTAAATATAAAACATGACTAATATAACCATTACAATACTACTTGTCTCAACTTGCATGAAAAGAAAAAGAAAAATAATAAACCGTACACATCCTAAGTGAACTCAAGAAAACTAAAGAAGACTAAAAATAGACTCAAAAGAGAACCCACTAATTCATCAACACTTTTAGTTTTCATGTCTCGGCACTCTTCAAGAGTGATCACAATTTGCACTCATCTTTGTGTCAATGATCTCATTATTTTTCTCAATATAAACTTATCTTTTATAGCTTCTCCATAAACACTCATTCTATGAACTAAATCATTTATCTTTATGTAATATTCTCCAACTCTCTCATTGTATGAAATTCTAAAATTCTCAAAATTTATTTTAAGGGTTTGAAGTTATCCATCTCTTACCTTAGAAAGCCTTGATATGAATTTTCCAATAAATTTCATACCTCATGGGCATTCTCACTTATTACAATTATTGGATAGTTAGTATCTACGAATTTCTTAAGATAAAAATCTTGCGCATCTACCTTTTATTCTTCTTTTTTCCCTCTTATGATCTTGAGACACAATATTCCAATCTATAGGTGGATTGTATCCATTTATAACATTCTCTCAAACTCACTTCCAAACAAGAATCCTTTTTAACTGATCTATCTAGTACTCAAAGTTTTTACCTGTGAAGATGGGGATATTCATAGAAGCAAAATTAAATGAATCCATGTAGTTCTCCTAATAATTTTTGAAAACCATTCTTAACCTTTGTGTATACAAAAAAATATGCACCTATTATTATTACATTACGCCTCTTGTATTTTGTTCTATGCATGATTCCTAAGTGAGAAAACTAGACATTGATAACACCTATTTTGCTTTAAATTGACATTGTTTTACCTTTCCATGCTTTTGTCCTCTACTTTTCTAGAATTATCCTGTTACTTTTGGACATCTCACAATGTGTTACCCAACTAAACATTATCTATTTATCTTTAGAGTTTTTTGGACATAAGTGCCCAATAGGGGACATGAACGGATGACGTTATTATCCCCATGTGGGTGCTTCTATCCTCTCAATTGGTTTTTACATTTTTAAGTTACACACCACTTGTTCATATTTTTCTAAATTTATATTTATCACTATGGGTCAGCTTCTAGTGTTTTTAATATTGAAATTCAAAGAAGGGAATCATATATATACACAACCTACTAACTATTCTAAGGGGAAACTAGGTCGTTATTTTCTATCTACTAATTAGGAAAAAGGAACACTTGAAGACTATAATTGGGTTGCATTATTGATGCAATACAACACAAGAAACCATAACAAGTTAGGTCTTCAACCTTCTATCTTGTTATGATTGTTCCATTAGACTTGTAGCCCTCAAAAAATTCAAATCTTATTGTATAGAAAGTTCCATAAGGAGTTACGAAGAACTAATTTCCACTATGAATACCCTTTATGTCAATTTTGCTCTGTCAAAATTTCGGGTTCGAAAACTTCGGTCTAAACCCTCCAACTCACTAAGAGAAAAACTATAATTAGGTTCTTCTAAGTACCTACATGCCTATTGATAGGTTTCGTTATTCCCTTCATTTAATCAACTTCTTGTTGATGTCATATCAAACCAGGGGTGTGTCTAAAGCTATATGCAACAAGAGTAATCTTATCGATCTAGTAGTTGATTGTAGTTATTTTTTTGTATTTTCTAGGGGATCTCTTCAATGTCTTAAGGACTTCTTGGTAAAACCTTATTTAAATCATACTATGAAAACTTGTTGAAAGTAAACACACTAAAAGCTTTCTTTGAAAGGAAACACACTGTGCAGAATGGAAACACACTTGCTTCTAAAAGTAAACACACTTGCTTTTGGAATTAAACACACTCAATTTAGAATGCTTGAAAACAACTGCAAGAAATATAAGAATCTATCTAAACACCTGCAGGAACAAGTATACAACAGAGAATTTACTAAAAGAATTAAAACAATATAGAATTAACATATTTAAGCTATTTTCTCAAGAAATATAAATACCAAATAAATAATATCCCGGTCCTTAGGGGAGTGGGCCCTTGCTCCTTCTCGAATCAAGATTTAATAACTCGTAATACTCTCAAATAGGAATGGCTATTTTATTGATAAAACATTCGGTATTACAAAACGTATTGGATCTGAGTACTTAGTCTATATTTCTCTTCTTTGTTCTATATCTATCTCATATCATATTCTATATATATCTATCTACTGCAGGTCTACTTTTATATACATTTTACAATCACAGTTGTCTCAATGATTATGATGAAATCGAATCATCCTCGAGAATAGATCTTTGAGTCGGATCATGGCTGATCGGATAGGCAGTAAGATAATTATCCTGGATCTATGTTCAAAAATCTTCTCGTCCTTTCCTGATTGAAAGGGTCGCAGATGAAAAATCTTCGGATTTGATTAGAATAGATAACTCCCATCGGTTCTAGAACTTCAGAGAAGTTCCAGGACCATAGGAAATCATTAAGGATCAACACCGTGAGAGTTCCGGAAGCTATACCTAGGAGTTCCGAACTAAGTCTAAAATTTCAGAACTAAATACTAGAGTTCCGGAACTAAGTCCGAAAGTTCCGAACTAAATGATGACTGTGTGATGGAGTTCCAAAACTAGCTTGGAAGTTTCGGAACTAAGTTGTGTAGGAACAGATGTTATCAAAAACATACTAAACACTACCTGTTTCATTTACACGACTGATTAGACCTGCTTTATTACAAAACTGAATTTCAAACATACAATTCGTTAGGAATTCTAGAGCTTTTAACATTAGAATCACAATCAATCAAAAGACAGAAAATTACATCCTAACTTATATCAGATCAACTAAAAGTTACAAAATGCAATCAACTTAATAAAAAGGAGAGTAAGATGAGATCATATATTATACATTAATCGGACATATTCTGGCCTCATCATTTCCCCCAAACTTACTTGTTTGTAAGTCCCTTTACAAACTTCATTCTTCAAAAGTGGGGTTATATGTTCTGCATTCCATTTGATTGCTTAGATCAAATGGCTGAAACTGGATTTTCCAATGTTTAAACTTAGATGTACTATACCCTACTCCTGCTTCTATTTTCCTCTCCCACTCTTCAAATTCAGTAGGATCTTGAGGTTCTTTGTTTTTCCAAGGAGACATGGGGGTGAGAAGTAGAGGGGGCCTTGTTCGCATTCCCATCCATATTTTCCCGTAGGTTTCATTGACTTGGGGAATTATTGTGCATAACGTCTTTGCCCTTTCTAAACTCTAGATCAGATTTGTAGGGGAAATTACTTCTCTTCTTCTCAAGGAAACAGTAAGGAGTTCCCACCTCTTGGAGGATCCTTCATAAATCTATTCAAACTTTTCCTCCTCATAGGAGGTGAAGGCATTAATACTCTTTTGCAGAATGGCAAGATAATGTGTCTTGAATCTCTCATCAAAGGCATGAGTTCTAAAATGTGTGAGGAAGGCAAAAGGTTTACCATAATGAGCTCTCATACAAGAGACTGTTGAGCTAGCTTTCAATAAAAATTTAGATTCCCTTTCCTTTCATGCAATTTGGTTTTGCAGAAGAAAAATGCATTGAGCTGGCTCTCTCCCACATACAAATTGATCATAAATCTTGTGTTTTTCTCTAGCATAAAATTACAAAGATAAAATTCACACATGAAGATTTTTCTGCTCAGGACTGGATAGAGAGTAAGCTTCCATGAATTCAGATTCATCTTTTAGTTCATGTGGAAGCCCACATGCAATCCTTGACAACTGTCAGTGAATGAACTACTCTTCTAAAAACACACTATATGCAGGAGAGGGCCTCCCAGAAGAAAGCAATTTTTCACTCATAATACAGACCATATGAATTTTTGTAAGACATTTATATTTATTTCCTTCCTCCTTATAAAAATTTTCTTCCCATTCTTTTCTTGCCTTCATCTCTTCTTCCATCTTGGTCTTCAATTCTTCATTTGATGTTTTGGCTTCTCTGAGTTCCCTGCAAGTGTCATTCCATAGTTTTTTGAGTGGAAAATAGGTTAACTCAGTCTGTGTAGAGACTGTGGACACAACACTCTGTTTTCTGGAAGTCTGAAATTCTTCCTCTTTTTCTATCAGTTGTTTCTTGGTTATTGATAATTCCTCAGTCTTGGTTGTAAGCTGAGTTGTTAGCTCTCCAATGAGAATTTCCCTTTGTTCTAATTTGAGTTTGAGGAAATCCAATTCCTCATCCTTTTCTCTGATAATGAGCTCTGCTCTAGACAAGAACAAAGCCTGTTTAACTTGATGTCTTTCTTCTTCCTCTAAAATTACTTGAGGAGTTGGGCATTCTTCCTCTATCAAAGGAAATTTCCTTTTCTTCTCCAGGATGCCAACTCTTCTTCTTCATGTGGCAATGTTGATGGTTCAGCCAATTCCTGAAAATATTTCTCTTCAAGTCTCTCCTCTCCTCTATCCATTTCAGCTTGACTTGGCTCAGGAGGAGTCATGGCCATGCTACCCAAAATGTCAACAACTTCTTTTTCCATCCTTTCCTGCTCACTTCTTCCCTCTAGGGTTTCCCTTGACTTCTTCTAGAATTTTTCTTCTCTGGGAATTTCAACATGCCCAATGGTGGATTTCCTTCTAGAGCTTCTTCTTACTATTCTTTCTTGCTCTTGCATGGGTGAGCTATCACCGTCAGAGACAGATATTGGCTCCCCACAGAAGCAGCATTTGCAGAGGAATTTCCTTTAAAGGTACAGAAGGCTTTGTTGTTTTGATCTTTCTCACAGACCTTCTTCTTTTTGGTATATTCTCTCTTTCCATTTCCCTTTGTTCTTCTGCAGGGGCATCAATTTCTAGATTAGTTGAAGGAGAGAATGGGGTTGGAATTGTCCTTCTGATAATATTAGGGTTTTTATTGAACTTGCCAAGAAACTTGTCCCAAATTTATTCTCCATTTTTCTTTGACAGAAAATGGTGCTGGCATATTAAATGAATTAGACCGTGATGCCTGATTGTCCCAACACCCTAGGAATACCTCTGAGCCATGGTCTAGATAGAATCAAAAAGAAACCTGTAAGGTTTATTATGTACTCAGGTTTTGTGGCTCCATACTTCAGATATATGAGCATTTTTAGGACTTCTTTTCCCACAGACCCAAATTGACCATCACAGGTTAAATATTTCACTATCCAAAATGTAACCCTATCAAAGGGTTTGGGAAAACTGGCCCTTCTGACCCCTTTTATGATTTTCTTTGTATTGTAGATGTACTGGGGTTCAGTTTCTCCTTCTTGTAGTAAGACTTCAACCAGTTCTTTCAAAGTCCCTTTGGTAGGTTGTGGGACATGCACAATTGGCACTCCAAACACGTTACTTACAGTATTCACAAAAAAAGGAATAAATATATTTCTCACCTTTGTCCTGGATTGCTCTAGGTTTATGACGAATTCTCTTACCAATTCGTCGTTATGCCTTGAAAATTTCTTCAGGAACTCTAGCCATCCTACATGCTCAAAGATGGATGCCACTTCTTCGTTTGCAAGCATTACTGGGAATCATCCTCTGGTTTTGATTTCTTTTTAATCCCCATATCAGCTCAAGTTCTGTCTCTTTTGATTTTGTGTAAATTGGTTGCAAGCCCTCTTGCTTAGCTATGGAACTAATGACTTTAGTTGTGGAACCTCTGTTCTTAGTTGTGGAACCTCTATTCTTAGCTGCTGAATTCTCTGTTCTTTGCGAAACACAAACTTAATTCACTACTCCTTCCTCAAAATATCTCTGCAACTTATTTCACTTGATTTTTGTAATAATGATTACTAATGATAACCATGCCACCACTTATTCCATCCAAATCATCTTCATGATTACACACTTGTAATCATAATGTATAAATAGATGACTCATCATACCTACTTTTAAATTAAGTCAAATCACACATGCAAACATTTAATTCAACCCTAAATAAGTTAAAAGATATAATTACCGTCCTTGATGATGTAATCCTTTTGCTATGATGACTCATCATTCCTACAAGTGGAACAAAACATGATTAGATAAGACAATTGGAATTCAAAATAATTCCCTTTTATTTGAACTAGCCAAAAAAGAGGTCAACCGCCATTTGCTGGTTTTCAATTGACCTTTGAGAGAATTTATTTATTTATTTATTTTATTTTATTTTTTTTTTTTTTTTTGGGGAAGAAAATGCCATTTGCTGGTTTTCATCTTCTTCCCTTTATTTTGGATCTATCATCTAGTTATTTGATCATTTTGGAAGAATTGGGTTCTTCCATATGATCAAATTCTTTGTCTGCTTCAATCTTTCTCAATAATTCATCCTTAGTAGGAGGCTTCCTACTGATTTTCAGCCTATGTCCATTGACCAAGAGTGTTATGCTTCGCCATCAATGGGAAGTAACCAATAGAACCATTTTCAAATATTTTTTCAATCGATAGGGTCCCAATCATCTGGTTCTCAATTTTCCCTTGAATTGTTGGTACTTAGAATCGAATAACAATGCCCAGTCTCTTACTTTAAATTGTATTTTCTTGATATGTTTGTCATGCCATTTCTTCCTTTGCTCTTGAATTATCTCTGTCTGTTGAAGTGCTTCCATCCTTAATTCATCCAACTCATTGAGTTGAAGGATTCTTTCTTTTTGAGCTGCATTCAACTCAATTCCCACCTTCACTGTTGTCCTCAATGTCTGAAGTTCAAACTCTATAGGAAACAAACACTTTTTCCCATAGACTAATTCATATGGTGAAAACTATGTTGTAGTTTTCCAAGTTGTATTATAAGCCCAGACAGCTTCAGGTAGTCTCTTTACCCAATCTTTTCTCCCAACTTCAACTGTTTTGGTAAGGATGTTCTCCAATTCTTTGTTTGTTACTTCAGCTTGTCCATTTGATTGTGGGTGATAAGGAGATGACTTCCTATGATTGATTTGGTAATACATTTTGAAAGCTTGGATCATATTAGACATGAATTTTGGTCCCTGATATGAAACTATGCTCCTTGGTGCTCCAAACTTTATCATAATTATGTTCCAAAGGAAATCAGCAACTTCTTCTTTAGTGGCATTTGTCAATGCCTGCACTTTTGCCCATTTTGTCACATAGTCAGTACACACAAGAATATATTCATTCCCTTGTGAAAGAGGATTAAAGGGACCAAAAAAATATAATCCCCATCTCTCAAATGGTTCAACCACAAGTTGAGGTTGAAGAGGCATTTCATTAGTGAAAGTTGGTTGTCCCATCGTTTGACAAAGATCACACCTCTTGATATATTTCTTCACATCCTTGTATAGAGATGGCGGTAATAACCAGTGCCAAGTATCTTATGAGCTTTTCTTTTCACTTAATAGTGTCCTCCACTTGGTTCATCATGACATGCTCTGAGGATGTCAAAGATTTCATCCTCTCTTACACACCCACGCAAGACAAAATCAGGACCACATTTAAATAGCATTCCATTTATCCATTTGAATTGTGCACTGATTTTAATTAACTTATTTATTTATTTCTTAGTGAAATAATGAGGAAACTTCCTTGCTGCAAGATAATTTTCCATATCAAGAAACCATGGTGTACTTGCTGAGATTGCAAGTAGTTGTTCATCTGGTAAGTTATCCTTGATTGGATCTTGCTCCCCTGTGGTGGTTAGTCTTGACAAAAAATCAGCTACCACATTAGATTTACCTAGATTGTCCACAATGGTAATATCAAATTCTTGCAAAAGTAATAACCATCTAATTATTCTTCCTCCAACCACTGGTTTGTTCATTAAATACTTAATTGTTGAATGATCTGTGTGTATAAATATCTTGTACCTTGTAATGTAATGTCTGAATTTATAGATTGCATAAATCACAGCAATAAATTATTTTTCAGTGGTGGTGTAATTATTTTCAGTGGAAGAAATATTCTTGCTAAGATAATAAATGGCATACATCTGTCCTTCCTCATCTTTTTGTCCCAATACTTTTGTACAATAGAATAATTTGAGGCATCTGTTTGGATATGAAATGGCTTTTCCCAATTAGGTTCTCTCAATATTGGGGCATTGATTAATTTTTCTTTAATTTCTTCAAAAGCATGCTGACACTTTTCATCCCAAAGAAAATCACAGTCCTTGGTTATCAAATTAAACATGGGAGCAGAAATTTTACTGAAATCTTTTATAAAGTGCCTATTGTACCCAGCATGCCCTAGAAATGATTTGATATCTGTGGGGGTCTGAGGAATAGGTAAATCTAAAATGATCCTAATTTTGTTTTGATCCACCTGAATTCCTTTTTTTGAAATATGGTGTCCCCCTCATCCACCATCATCAAACACTTTTCATCACTAAGGGACAAGTTATGTTGTTCACATCTTGTTAACACTTTGTCCAAATTTCTCAAAGCATCTTCAAATGTATCTCCATGTACAATGAATTCATCCATATATACCTCAACACAATCATTTGTTAGATTAGCAAAGATTGCAAGTACAACTCTCTGGAAAGTTGCAAGAGCATTGCATAAACCAAATGGTAACACCCTATAGGCAAAGGTTCCCCATGGACATGTAAATGTAGTTTTGTCCTGATCTTCAGTGGCAAATCTGATCTGACTGTACCCACTAAAGCCATCCAAGAAAGAAAAGTATTTTTACCCGAAATTTTATCTAGGACTTGATCTATGAATGGTAAGGGAAAATAATCTCTCATTGTGGATTTGTTCAGGTTCCCTATAGTCAACACATATTCTCTATTTTTCATTCTTTTTGGGAACAATTTCAAGAGGAGATACCCGGTGGTTGTCGAGATAGGGTAGATGAAACCTACTTGTAATAGTTTTTCAATTTCTTGTTTGACTATATCCCTTAAAGTTGGGTTAATCCTTCTTTGAGGTTGCCTAACTGGTTTAATGTTTTCAGTATAGATGTGATGAGTGCAGATACTTGGATGAATCCTCTTCATATCTTTGTAATCCCAAGAAAAAGCTTTAGTATGATTTTTTAGAACATCAAACAATTTAGCTTATTCATCATCCTTCAACCAGTTGTTAATGTTTAAATTTTTACCCAGTTGAATTTCAACATGTTTGGTTCCAATATGTGATGAATTGATTTGTGGGAAGGGTTTCATTAAAGTATTTAATGGACATGCATATGGTAATAGCATATGGTATGTAACAACATCTCCAAAATTTCCTTAAGACAGAATCTCGGGAAAATGATAGTAATGAGAATTATGATATGTATCTCTTTGCGAGGCCAAATTCTTTGTGGCTCACTGCTTTCAAATTCTTCACCACTCCCGATGTACTTGAAACGAAACTACTGATTCATCCTCTCCCCATAAGAAATATCGTTCCTCCGGATTGAAATTATTTTCAATCAAAGAGAATTTCTATTGTCTTGGTTCCAAGACAAAATGTGGTGGTTCCTAACTAAGTTCGCAGTTCCGAAACTATTTCTGATTGCCTCGAGGACAGCTCGTTCTCCTCCAATGGTGGATTAATCATCTCTTCTACTTCTCTTACATGATCCTACAATGTGATCATAGCCAAAGAAGATAATTTTTTCTTATTAGTTTCAGGAGAATCAACCCATAATTTTTCATGATTGTCAGTAAAAGGTCATGCAGTAGGATATAAGGAAATTTATTTAGAGTTCTTACCATTCAAGATTGTCATATCACCCGACTGCGATCTATTTAAGCAGGCAATTGTATCTAACTATGGTCTACCCAAAATAATGGGACAACCCAATGGTTTACCCTTTGGTAGTAGTATAAGGAAGTCAACTAGATATTCCCACGACTCCACCATAACTGCCACGTCTTTAATAATTCCTTCTGGTTTTGCTACAAACTAGTCTTCCATCTATAATATGGTATTAGTAGGTTATATACCCATTAATGGTAATGTTTTCAGAGTATCCACTATCATTACATTGATAGTAGCTCCCAAATCTACCAAAACATTATGTACATCCTTATTTCCTATAGAGACAGAAATAATAGGACTTCCAGGATCTCCGTATTTGGGAAGTAAAAGTTTTCCTGCTAATAAATCAACAAGTTTCCCATCTACTTTGATAGTCTTGGGGTATTGTTTCTTCCTTCTAGGATTTTTCATACATAACATTTTGATTAATTTGTTCAATTCTGGAATGTCTTTAATTACTTATAATAATGGTATTTCAATATTCAATTTCCTTAGTTCTTATACCAATTCAAACTCCTTGATTTCTATAGCTTCTTTGAATCTCTCTAGAAATGGAGTCTCAGTAGTGTTGCTATCTGGATCCTTTTCTTTTCTTTCTATATCCTCTTTTGGAACAACAATACTAGGAATTTCATTTTCTTCTATCATTTCAGTGATTATAAGGGGTGGACTGTTAATGATTTTCCCAAATCTAGTTTGAATATCCTTACAATCCATAGCATGTAAATCAACTAATTTTTCTGGTTTTGTTCCATAAACAGATTTGTTTTTTTATTTATTGGATTTGCTATTGGTTGTGTTGGCATTTGCGTTTGGACTACATTCTCAGTTTGTGAATTTTGTGCAGAGATCCCATGATGGCCTGTTGATTTTGATTTGGATATGTTCTTCCTTGAGAATAATTACTAGGGTTCCATCTAGGTTGTGACCAAGCATAAGGATTTCCTTGACCATCCCATGGTTATTGATGTCCCTGAGCATACCAAGCTTGATTTTCCTAATCTTGAGGGTTCCAAGTTGGTTTAGGTACCCAAGGTGGTTTTCCCCAATTTTGCGATCTTGACTAAGTAGCCCATGGCATCATCCAAGGGTTAGGGACTGATCTTGGCATAAAGCGCCCTTGGTTAGGTTATCTCTAAACAAAATTCAATTCTTCATTTGTCGTTGAGACACTTTGGTTTGTTTAAGATGATTCTTAATAACTAGAAGTAAAGAACAAACATCAGTATCATGTTCTTTAGATTCACAGATAAGACACATTTCTATTTTATCCAAAGGACAATCTCTTAGTGCATGTTTCTTCCTACATCTAGGACAATGCATACCCAATGGTTTAGTTTTGGCATTTGCTTTAGCTTGTAATCCATCCATAGTAGAGGTTAATTGCACTAAAATGTCTATTTTAAAGTTTGCTAACTCATCCATTAGTTTGTTCATATATGGATTCAGAATTTTCACTGATTTTCCTTTTCTAGGTCCACCTCTTGTTCTGGAATAGCTTCTACAAATATCCTTAATTCCATTCATTCTTATCTGATCAATGTCTCCACCTCCTATCAAGTCAAGGATTCCCTAGATTCGTCATCCAAGCCTTTAAGAAAAATGGTTTTACTTAACTCCTCTGAAAGCACAAATCCACATCTTTTGCTAACAAAGAGGAATCTGTCTAAATAGTCTTCTATGTTTTCATCTTCCTCCTGCTTGATTTTGAAGAATTCTTCCTTCCTATTTCTCCCTCTACAATAATCCTGGTATTTATCTAGGAAGGCAGTCTCCATTTGTGCCCAAGTGCTAATAGAGTTGGATGGTAATCCCATGAACCACCTCATTGCTGCATCCTTCAAAGTGGATGGAAACAACTTGAGTTTTTGATTATCTAATAATCATAGGTCTGCCATAGTACCTTGAACTCAAACAGAAATTGGTCAGGATCTTCAGATGACATCCCTCTAAATGTGGGTAAATGTGCAGGTGAGATATTTTTCATTGATGTATCATCATCTCCCAATTGGATTGGATAAGTAAAGGTCCTATCAGGTACTCCCTCAACTTCTCGTGCCATTTTAAAAATATTTTCTAAATTTTCCTCCCAATCAATGTGGTAAGCGGTATGCCTTGGGGAAGGTGAAAAATCAAGATTAGGAGGTTGACTACTCAATTGAGAATCAAAACTCACCCTAAATGGATCTTGAGTAATAAGCCTTCTCCTAAAAGTTCCACTTCCTTCAGGTGACTGATCTAAGAATTCCAAAAATGGCAATTTTATTTCTTGTCTAACAGGGGATGATGGTGTCTCCAATTCTTGATCACTTTCCTTACTTTGACTAGAGGATGTTATGAATTCTTGTGAAGATGTTTTTGGGAGGAATCTACCCTGTGAGTCTCTTGGTCTACTCATATATTTTGTGATATGGTAGGGAAGATCCTTCAACTACTAGATGTATGATTTGTTTCTCTTGCTAACACTTAATTAGAAATTTCCAACTAGTGTTCCCCAACAATGGCACCAAAAATGATGGGTGTCATTATTCCCTTCATTTAATCAACTTCTTGTTGATTTCATATCAAACCAGGGGTGTGTCTAAAGCTATATGCAACAAGAGTAATCTTATCAATCTAGTAGTTGACTGTAGTTATTTTTTTGTATTTTTTGGGGAATAACTTCAATGTCTTAAGGACCTCTTGGTAAAACCTTATTTAAATCATACTATGAAAACTTCTTTGAACGTAAACACACTAAAAGCTTTGTTGAAAGGAAACACACTGTGCAAAATGGAAACACACTTGCTTCGACAGGAAACACACTTTCTTTTGGAATTAAACACACTCAATTTAGAATACTTGAAAACAACTGCAAGAAATATAAGAATCTATCTAAACACCTACAGAACAAGTATACAACAAAATTTAACTAAAAGAATTAAAACAATATAGAATTAACATATTTAAGATATTTGTTTGAAGAAATATAAATACCAAATAAATGAATATCCTGGTCCTTGGGGAGTGGGCCCTTACTCCTCCTCGAATCAAGATTTAACAACTCAGAATTCTCTCAAATAGGAATGGCTATTTTATTGATAAAACATTCGGTATTACAAAATGTACTAGATCTGAGTACTTAGTCTATATTTCTCTTCTTTGTTCTATATCTATCTCATATCATATTATATATATATATATATCTATCTATCTACTGCAGTATGTTTTTATATACATTTTACAATCACAGTTGTCTCAATGATTCTGATGAAATCGAATCATGCCTAGAATAGATGTTGAGTCGATTGTGGCTGATCAGATAGCTATAAGATAACTATCCCTGGATCTATGTTCAAAATCTTCTCATCCTTTCCTGATTGAAAGGGTCGTAGATGTAAAATCTCTGGATGTGGTTAGAATAGATAACTCCCATCGGTTCCTGAAACTTCAGAGAAGTTCCAGAACCATAGGAAATCGTTAAGGATCAAAACCGTGAGAGTTCCGAGCTATACCCAGGAGTTTCGAACTAAGTCCAAAAATTCTAGAACTAAATACTGGAGTTCTCGGAACTAAGTCTGAAAGTTCTAGAACTAAATGATGACTGTGTGATGGAGTTCCGAACTAGCTTGGAAGTTTCGAACTAAGCTATGTAGGAATAGATGCTATCAAAAACATACTGAACACTACCTGCTTCATTTCCTTGACTGATTAGACTTGCTTTATTACAAAACTGAATTTCAAACACACACTTCGTTAGGAATTCTAGAGCTTTTAACATTAGAATCACAATCAATCAAAAGATAGATAGTTACATCCTAACTTATATCAGATCAACTAAAAGTTACAAAATGCAATCAACTTAATAAAAAGGAGAGTAAGATGAGATCATATATTATACATTAATCGAACATATTCTGGCCTCATCACCTATCCTCCAAACTGTCATGAATCGGTGTTTTGTGGCTTAACTCTAACCCTAAAAACCTTGAAAATCTATCTTTAATAGATCCTCAAAAAAATTATCAAGTTTCAAGTCTTGATTTGATGATTCACTTCTTCAAACTTTAATTTTTCCTAAACCCTAGTGAAGGTTTCGAGACACTCGATAGTGTTTAAAACCTCCTAAAATGAATGTTATTCAATTTCAAACTCTAAAACCTATCCTAAGGGTATTTCTTACACCTCTTCACATTCCTATATTGATAGAAAAGTAAAATGAACAATTAGAACTTTGAACCAAGTTAGTTCTTACCCGACCTAGTCTATGGAGACAAAGTTCTTAGCAAATAAATGAACAAAACATCAAAAATAGAGTTCTACCTTCAAATATTCATGGAAACCCCTATAATAGAGTTTTCTTCACCTTCCAAAAGTTTTCAAACATAGAAAACATTATATCATGAAAGAAATAAGGAATCATAGGTGAATTTTCTTGAAGGAAAATAGTCATTAAATAATATTCTTGGTGTTTACCAACAAGATAAAAGAAAAACATAGAATTTTAACTTCAAAGAATTCCTAAACTCCATGAAATAATTCCCATACAATCTCCTATAGGTTCTCATACAAATAAATCATCTTCTTAAGGAAAAATATGCATTACCACATAATTCTTATGGAGAAAAACAATCTATAAATGTAAAAATAGAGTCATCTCTCCATTCCACTTGATTATATTTCTAAAATTATTCTTACACACAATTGTATCCCCATGAGAACTACTTGTAACGGACTCCCATTTGAGCTCTCTTTCCCTTTTTCTTATCTCATCTCTTGAAAACCAGCTTTTAGGATTTTTAACTCATATGTAGAGCTTGGTAACCATGATTCAAAGAGGACTTATGAATAAAATTGTCTTTAACTCACCTCCAAGATGTTATTCACACATTACAAGAATTATTTACACCAATATGACCCCTTAAACTCACTTAAAATTCCAAAATTTCTCATAACCAGATTTGAAATTTTAAATTCTCATTTTGGCGAGAAAATGAAAAACTTAACAAAGTTCAACTTCTTGAGCACCTAAACACCTATTCAAACTTCCAAACACCTATGAGCACTCTCCTAAGATGGAAAGAACCAAAATTTACCTATCCTAAATTGTTCAATTTGATTCTCCTGCATCAATTATTCACTACATAGGAAGGGAAAATTATGAATTCCATCACACACATTATCTTGGTGGCAAAGTAGTTATAGCCTTCTATCTTGGTGTAAATTACACAAGGGAAACCTAGCTTCAAGGGACAAAATTCCATCACACATACACACACATAATAGAAATACATTGAGTCTGAAATGTAGTGTAATTCTCGGTGACAATCACATTGGGGTGACTATCGAGGTTAGTCGACTCAAGCATATGCATATTTTATTCCATTTAATGTGTGTTTGAGACTTGTGTAGGTAGCTAGGGTTTGTTTTACATATACATGTGTGACAAGAGAACCCTAAAGTGAAGTAGATGCAACATAAAACAAAGTGAAGGTGACATTATCGGCACTAAAAGAACCAGATATACACTATTTGCAGACACTAACACTCGGGGCAATCTTGTCCATACCTAAACACTACTTTTTGGAACACTTTAGACCAATGTATCTCAGAAAAATCATGCATAGTCCAAATTGAGCCCATTATACCATCACTCCAACCCGCATTTAGTAATGCATACAGCTAGATATCAACTAATTCACTCTTATCCTCTACTTTTTTTTACTTTTTTGTCATTGCATGTTTGTATTTTATATTTTTGATATACCTAATTGATCACTAGCTCTCTGATTAAGATTTAAATTTTGTTAAATCACTTTATCTAAACAAGGATTTGATATCAAAATAATTTTTTGACAAGGAGTGAAAATCATATTTGAAATACCCTCTTAAACAAAGCTAAATATCATTCATTCTTGACCAAATTAACTATTAGTTAAACTATTTTGTTTGTATATGAGATTGATGACATAATATGTAAAACTCCACAAAATAAATCTAAATCTTTCTTGTCTATATAATCAAATACCTATAACTAAAATCAAAGTTAAATGTATTGAAAAAACAACACTACTTGGAAAAATTCATCCTACTTTGCATAAAACAACTAAACAATAAACAAAGCTAATATAGCCATTGTAATCATACTTTTCTCAACTTGCATGAAAATAAAAATACTAATAATAACTCTTATACCTCTTAAGTGAACTGAATTCAACTAAAGAATACTAGAAATAGACTCAAGAGAGAACCCACTAATTCATCAACACTTGTAGTTTTCATGTCTCGATACCCCTCATGAGTGATCACAATATGTAGTCATCTTTTTGTAAAAGATCTCAAATTTTCCTTACTATAAAATTTCTTCTATAGTTTCTCCATAAATCCTCATTCTCCGAACTAAATCGTCTGTATTTATACATTATTCTCAACTCCCTCATTACATGACATTCTCAAATCCTCAAAATTCAGTTTAAGGGTTTGAAGTTATACATCTATTACCATATTAGAGCCTTGATATAAACTCTTCAAGTTATTTCATGCCTCATGGGAATTTCAACTTCTTAAAATTCTTGGATATATGCTAGAATCTATGGAATTCTAGATATAGAAAAAAATTTGTTCATCTACCTTTTCATATTTTGTTTTTTTCCTCTTATTATCTTGAGACAAATTATTCCAAAGATATAGGTGGATTTTATCCATTTATAACAATCTCCCAAACTCTCTTCCAAACAAGAATCCTCTTCAATTAATCTCTCCAATACTCAAAGTTATCTCCTTTGAAGATGGGGATATTCATAGAAGAAAAATTCATTGTAGCCAAACATTATTCTCTTGATAATGGCTAAAACCCCTCGAATCTCTATCTAAACAATTATCAGATATTAAATGAAGGTATTTGATGAGGAAGGAGGGGAAAATAGATATGAAATACCCTCTTAAATGAAGCTAAAGATCATCCAATCTTGCCAAATCAACTAGCAGTTAAACTAGTTTTCTTGTATGTGAGATTGATAACATAATATGCACTTTATAACTCCAAAAATGAATCCAAAGCTTGCTGGTGTGTATAATAAAATGCCTGCAAATACAATCAAAGTTAAATGCATTAAAAAAATTAACACTTCTTGGGAAAAAAATCCCCACTATGAATTAAAATAAATAAATAATAAACAAGGCTAATATAGCCATTACAACAATTCTTATCTCAATTTGTATGAAAAGTAAAAGACTAATAATAATGCCTACACATCCTAAGTGTACTAAGGTCAACTAAACAATACTAAAAATAGAATAAAGAGAGAATACCTAATTTATCAAAACTTGTAGTGTTCATGTCCCGAAACTCTTCAAGAGTGATCACAATATGTAGTCATCTTTGTGTCAAAGATCTCAAAATTTTCTTACATAAACATATTTTCTATGGTTTCTCTATAAATCCTCATTTTATGAACTAAATCATTTATCTTTATGTTATATTCTCCAACTCCCTCATTGTTTGACATTTTCAAATTCTCAAAATTCATTTTAAGGGTTTGAGTTTTGCATATCTTATCTTATAAAATCCTTAATATGAAGTCTCCAAGGTATTCCATGACTTATGGTAATTCTTACTTCTTGCATTCTTGGATACATATTAGTATCTACGGCACTCTAGAGATAGGAAAAACTTGTGCATATGCCTTATTTCTTCCTTTTTTACCTCTTATAATCTTGAGAAAAAGTATTCAAATATATATGTGGAGTGTATCGATTGATAACATTCTCCCAAACTCCCTTCCAAATAAAAATCCTCTTCATTGATCTCTCCAATACTCAAAGTTGTCACCTTTGAAGATGGGGATATTCATAGAAGTAGAATTTAATGAAGCCATAATTTTCTTGATAATGAATAAAAACCCTTATGAAGCTTTTTCTGAACAATTATTTGATAAAAATGATATTTTTATGACAAAGGAGAGAAAATCATATATGAAATACCCTCTTAAATGAAGCTAAACATCATTGGATCTTTCCCATGTTAACTATTAACTAACTTGTATGTGAGATTGATGGCATAATATGCATTTTATTACTCAAAAAAATGAGTCCAAATATTGTTGGTGTGTCTTACCAAATACTTGAAACTAAAATCAAAGCTAAACACACTAAAAAAGTAACACTTCTTGAAAAAAATCACTCCACTTTGCATTAAAATAATTAAACAATAAACAAGGCTAATATAGCCATTACAATAATGTTTGTCTCAAGTTGCATAAAAATAAAAATACTAATAATAACTCATATACCTCCTAGGTGAACTAAATTCAACTATTTGATGGGGTGGGAGTGGTGCAGTCAAGTCACATGGTTGTGTTTTCCCACCCGTGTTCAAATCCCCCGAGACACAATCCTCCTTGGAGGTGGTTTCGCCACTAGTTGTGGCTTCTCTGCTCATTGTTTTGACGTTGGTCGATGCTTCTCTCACCGATTTCGTAATTTGTTGCTTCACTTGTTGGTTGTTTCTTCTCTCATTGTTGTCATTGGTTGTTGCTTCACTCATTGTCGCCGTTGGTTATTGCTTCTCTCATTGTTGTCGTTGGTTATTGTTTCACTCGATTTCATCATTGGTTGTTGCTCCACTCGTTGCGGTTATTGTCGTTGGTCGTTGCATCTTCATTATGGTTTCATGGTTGCTTCAATTGGGTTCCTAATGGTGGTCCCCTTCATTATAACCAAGGTTGTGGATCCTCTCAAAAAAATCCTCAATTGTACAAGGATGTGGGTCCTTTCAACACCCTCAAAGTTTACCCTAATCCAAAAAAATAAATTCAACTAAATAACACTAAAAATAAACTCGAGTTTACAAATACTATCAACTACTAACATATGGTCAGCATGCAAGAATTTAAAATTAGTTTTAGGTGAGACATGCACACCTATCATGCATCCTAGTGAACCTAGGTGCACAAATATCTTATAATAATAAAAATGGATCAAGAGAAGACTAGATTTAGTAATATAAACATAGAAATGGAACCTCGCCACTTGGGGATGAATGCATAATGATTTAAACTCAGTTAAGTGCACATTCAAGAACTACATTCTAACTATCACATTCGATCTGAAAATGTATTTTCTAAAAATAGATCTTTACACATTTTCCAAAAAAATCCTAAATACTAAAAACATTAAAAAAAAAACTAATACTTTATAGTAACTAATCAATACCCATATTGGCCTCATACTCAACAACCTCATCAAAGTAAATATTTTTAAGATTCAACAAGAAGATATGATTACACTCAAGCAAACCTTAGAAGATAGAAACATGAGAATATCATAGTTGGAGGAGAGTGTAACTTATATGGGTAATGATATTGAATACAAGAAGCTATGTGAAAACAAGTATTATGTTTTGGATTTTTTTGTCAAACCTTTAATTGGATACTCACTCAATGACATAAAATGATGAAATTCTTAGAGAAAGGGACCAAAAGATATATGGATGGGAAAAATCTATTATAGAAAAGAAAAAAATGGTAGTAGAGTTAGCATAACAAAGCAAAGAAAGTGATGAATGATACATAGATGTTGGGAAATTTTGAGGATTTATCCATTGACATAGACATATGTGTTTATCAAGTGAGACATTTAAATATAAAAAATTAACACTTTGAAAGAAAAAGAAATATAGATGGATGAAAGATTACAAAAATAGAATTGATGGAAAATATTACATGCTTTGATAGTGGTTATTCAAATAATTTAATGTTATATTAATTGTATTATTTTTAAAGGACACAACCTTATCATTATTCTTGTGTTTCATTTTTAGATTGAGTTAGTTCTATTGAATCTTAAATGACATACATTTATTATTTTAAATCTTGTATTGTGTTGGTAATTGTGACAATGAAAATTTAGGTTTATTTAATTTAATTATTTAGTAATGAGATGATGTACTCCAATATTTGAAATCATGGCATGATACTCTATTTATTTTCTACATATAATAGTGGAGATGTTTGCAATCATAATAATTTTTATTTAAAATATTTTTTTGCGATGTTAACAAAACGTACTTCGAATCCATATATCAAAAAAACTTATTTATAGAATTAATACATATAAGTTGAAGTCAACGTAAATGCAACTAAAAGTGAAAAAATCTTCCACATAACATTTACATGGCCATGTACCATGAATGAAAATTCGCCCTGCTCTTTACAAGGGAACCATGGGTTCTTCTCAATTACTGACCCTATAATCTATACCATACCTAAATAGGAAGGAGTGGTTGTAGAATCAAAATGGGGTCGAAAATATTATGGAACCTAGAAATTTGGGTTTTCCTGACCAAGTAGTAGTCCTTTTGAATGGATATGGAACCTATTCCAGTCAACAATCACATATCATAAAAAGGATATTTCGATATTTCCAACATTAATTCAAAAAAGATAAAGCATTTCAAATTTTAATTTTACAATGTTGATTTGAGATTACTTGATTTAATTATTTAGTGATGAAATAAACATGAATAAGGAAATACTTGCAGACATATGCACATAAAAGGTTGTAACAAAATATTAATAGTGGAAGATGCTTATTTTAAAATCCGTTTATCGTAAGAAACACTTCGAGAATAAAGAATAAGTATGAATCTATTATTCATATTAGATACTATCATTACAAATCCAAATAGGGGCATCAATCCTCGTGCCTAATTTGTAACAACTATAACTTGGGTCCCATTGGTGTACATCATACACAAGAACATGATTTTGAAGACTCTTATGAAGATTTCAAAGTATGAATGATGGTCCCATATGCCACTTTCCACTAGGTATGCTATGATCAACATAACTTGAAGTTGTGCAAAATCTATCGTGGAATGTTGGCCATTATAGAAAATTGTTTCCTTCAAATTTTCATACCCTTCCAAAGTGAACTCCAATGAGTTAATATGTTTTATAATACTATGTGGCACATAAATGAGATAGTAATAAGTTTTAAGGTTGTTAGGAATATTTTATTAGTACTCACATAGAAGTCGGTTAGTTAGTACAATAAATAATAATATATGTAAGATTGGTTATGTGAGTTGTTTGAACAACTCACCAACCGTAAAACTTTATGTGAGTAATTAGTATTTGTGTGATTTACGGGCGTGTCTTGCCCTAGGCAACCTAGGTAGTTGCCTAGGGCGCACAAAATGGGGGGCGCCACTTTTTTTTAAAAAATTCCAAATTTCCAAGTGGCAAGTGAAAGTCGGCTGGACAGTCTGAGTCGGCTTAAAATTTGAAAAAAAAAAAAACAATTTGAATCGATATAAATGTGAATCGTGACCTAAATAAATTCCTGTAGGTTGTGTATAAATGTACCTACACAATCCACATGTCTACTGACGCGCATAAGCATTCACGAGTAAAACAGATCCGAGGCTCGAGCAAGACTGCAAGTGGAGACTGTAGTCTATGGAGTGTAGGACTTATTAACTTGATCCGTGGCACCGGCGGAGGAGTTCCTTTGAAACCTGTTCAAGTTGTCGGGTTGTTAGTAATTCTGACTTACGCTTTACCTACGGCTAGTTGCTTCGCTAGTGTTTCCTTCACGCGGGCCGCGGCTTTGTCTTAAGTTTCAGAATCAAAGATTCTCATTCAGATATATCATATATATAATGTGTTGACAATTGTGCAGAGTGCAGTGACCACTGACCAGTCAATAAATTATAATAGTCATCGCCTCATCGGGTTACGGGTATGCAGCTCAACTTTTAACTTTTACATTTTGATTTAAATTTTTAATTATTCTTATTATGTAATTGTTATCAATTATCTTATACTTATTGATTGTATTCAGTATAATAGTATTTATAAATTATATTATCAGTTATTGATTGTATTCAGTATTTATATTATCAGTTATTGATTGTATTTATATTATTTCATTTCATTCTGGAATAGTATTGTCATTGATTATAATTTATAGCATCATTAATACATTATCAACAAGTATTCGGGTAGATCGGAAATTATTGTAACTTGATAATAATATAATTGTTTCGTTCAAATGGATAAAACTAAAAAATTAAGTGGTGCTCAATTTCGAAAAAAAGCTAAACAAAAAATTGAGGAGGAAAAAAACCTTATGAAAAAGATACCTAAAATAAATATATTTTTAAGTGCATCAAATGAAAATTTAAAGTCAAATGTAGTTTTTAATGAAAATGAGAATTATTCTTCGGTTAGTGACAAAAATACACAATCAAAGTCAATAGGAGATGAAAACACACAAGAGAAGGAGAACACACAACAAGAGAACAATGAAAATACTATTGTTCAACCCATCGTTAATGAACGTTTCATTGTTGATCCTGATCCTGCAAAATGGGTAATAGACAACGATACAATAGAATATATAATTTTAAATACACCAAAACAAGATATGAATGTTGATTTTTCAAATTCAAAACATCAATACTCAGATTGTTTTAGATATGTTTCTAAAGATATGTTTCAACGGAAACTTTTAAACAATGAACGAAAATTAAGAGAATGGTTGCTTTACTCAGAGTCAAAAGGAGTTGTTTATTGCATTCCTTGTCGCCTTTTTCAAGCAAAATCAACCACATTTTCTAAAATTGGATTTAATGATTGGAAAAATGCATCGGCTAGTTTAAGAGAGCATGAGGATTCCCCTGATCATAGGACTTCAATTCTTAATTTCATCACTCGAAGTAATGTTTTGGGAAGAGTTGATTCTACACTTGCAAGTCAATACCAAAATGAAGTAGAGTATTGGAGGAATGTTTTAAAGCGTATTGTTGCAACTATGAAATTCCTTGCTACTAGAGGTATTGCCTTTCGTGGTGGTGACAATTTATTAGGATCTTCTAGAAATGGAAATTTTTTAGGGTGTTTAGAACTTATTGCAGAGTTTGACCCATTTTTGGCAAATCACATTTCACAATATGGAAATGCAGGAAAAGGAGTTCCATCTTATTTATCTACGACAACATGTAATGAATTTATTGACCTTATGGCACAAAAAGTTATAAACAAAATAGTTGAAGAACTCCACAATGCAAAATATTTTTCAATTATTGTTGACTCAACACCTGATGTATCTCACACTGACCAGTTAGCATTTGTGGTAAGGTATGTTTCTCAAGAAGGTTTTCCAGTTGAACGATTTTTAAAATACATTCCTTCGGTTGGACACAAATCATGTGATTTAGAAGCTTCTGTACTTACAACACTAGATGACTATGACATTAATATCAAAGATTGTCGGGGGCAAGCATATGATAATGCAAGTAACATGTCTGGAAAATACACAGGTCTACAAAATAGGATTAAAAATCACAACTGTATGGCTGAGTTTGTACCTTGTTCAGGGCATTCCTTAAATCTTGTTGGATCTTTAGCTGCAGAATGTTGTACAACAACTATAGATTTTTTTTCAGTACTTCAACTTATTTACACTTTCCTAAGTGCCTCAACTTATCGGTGGGAAATTTTATTAAATTTTTTGGATGGAATTTGTCCCGTTGTAAAATCTCTTTCTGAAACAAGATGGTCAGCTAGAGCTGATGCAGTTAAAGCACTTTTCTTGGGATATAGTAAAATTCAAGATGTTTTCCTAAATATAGCACAAGACAAAAATCAAACAACTACCACGTGACATGAAGCAAAGTGTATTCACGAAAAACTAGACAAGTTAGAAACTTGTGTGATGTGTTGTATTTGGCATAGTATTCTTGAAAGAATGGATGCAACTAGCAAATATCTACAAAAGGTAGACATTGACTTAACCATGGTTGTGACTCAATATAATTCATTGATAGATTATATTCAAAATATTAGAGAGAATTTCGATACATATGAGCAACATGCTAAGATCATTAGTGGAAAAGAAGAGTACGAAATTGATAATAAAAGAAAAAGAAAAAGAAAAGTTCACTTTGATGAAACGAGAGATGTCGAAATTCCACAAACAGGAAGGGATCGTATGAGGGTGGAGGTATTTTATGTTATTATAGACAACTTAATAAGGGAATTATCAAGAAGAAATGAAGCATATAGTGTGTTAAATGATAGGTTTGGATTTTTGAACAATTTAAAAGATCTTGATAATGAGACAATATTGAAATGCTCTAATTCTTTAGTAAAAACATATAACACAGACTTGGAAACCTCCCTTGACATTGAATGCATCCATTTCCAGGCATTAGCAAGACGTGAAAACTTGACAAGTATATCATCAATGTCAAAATATTTAAGAAAAAGTGGATTAGACACCACGTTCCCAAATCTAGATGTTGCAATACGAATGTTTCTTTGCATTCCTGTTGGAAATTACAGTTCTGAGAGAGCATTTTCCACTCTAACGAGAGTAAAAAACAATTTAAGGTCAACAATGGGTGAAACTAGATTGAATAGCCTTTCTATTTTGACAATTGAACGCGACATTGCTACAACAATAAATTATGATGATGTCATTGATAGTTTTGCTATGGCAAAGGCAAGAAAAAAACCTTTATAGCTTTAATAAAATGTGTCAAGAGTTATACTAAGTCTATAATTGTTTAAAAAACATTCAAATATAGGTGGGTCGTTGGTCCCGGGTTGGGGGCGCACGCTCAGTCTTGCTAGGCGCTTGAAACCTTAATTCGGCCCTAGTGATTTATGAGAGTTGTAATAACTTTCATAATAATTTAGAAGTGAGAGTAATTATCGAGAGATTATATTACGTAGATATAACCGTATAAATGTAGTGTCTCTCATATAAAAATGTAATTTGAAGCAATGCATTATTATTGTGTATAATTATTTGCAATTAGAATATTTTATTTGTTTAACTTTTGAAAGCTCTACAAAATCTTTCATTTAGTACCGAGTAGATTTTTGATCAAAGAAAATGCTATTGTTAATTATTATTAAGGGAAGCTTTGGTTTTTATTACCCCATATTATGTGTTGTGAGCCATCAATCATGGAATAGCTTTACTGTAAGCTTTTTGTACTAGTTAAAGATCAAATCTTGGTAGTGTCCACAAAGTGAGGTAGCCTTTCCTTTCATTATTATCCATATATCTTCTCTTTGTATTCTTAAGATTTATTTGCATGCATCAACATCCATTTGTGCATGTATGTCACTCATATCCATTTGTCTTCTCATTGCATATACCATTGCCTACCCATCGAGATTATTTATCTCATCAGTCTTTTGGACCTAAACTTGATTTCCACAATCTTATAATTGATATTTCTATCAATGGAGGAATAGAATGGTGAAAAATTCACATGCACAACCTTAACTTGTTGATCATAGCTTGCATGGAAATGTGTGAGACTATTTCTTTTTTACATATATGGTATATATTTGGGTAACATTGATATGTTGGATCTTGAACTCTCCAAAGTTTTTATGAGGGAAACATTTGAATAAAATAATGTTCCCGAGCATATAACAAGCATATGTATACTTTTTATATAGTTGAGGAAAATTGGCTCCATTCTACTCGCCCACCTTTTAAATGCATTTTCTTCTTTGATTATGTAGCACCATCCATTTGTTAGTCAAGGTATAAAGCTCAAAACTTATTTATGCTTAGTTTTTTTTTTTTTTTAGTATTGTTAATTTAGTAAATATGGTTAGTTTATCGAAGTAAATGTTTTATTATGCATTTAGTTTATAGGACTCCATTTCATTGTGTCAATAATTAGTAAATATTATTTTTCAAATCATATTTGGTAAATGTCAATGTTAAAGAGGTTATAATGGAATTTTTAAAAAAAATTGATCCCTATATATCATGTCCAAAGGCATAGATTTGTAATTGTCTCTACATTAAAAAAATTTAGTATATAACATATATAATTAGTTAAGTTAGTTGTTATCTTTTCAGCTTTAAAGTTGGTTCAAACTAATGTTTTTTTTTCAAAATAAAAAGTCATTTATATCATTATATCAAGTTATCAAAAATGTCAAAAATTAATTAAATATAATAAAATTTATTTTATAGATACATTTTTGGTGGTACTAGATATTTATGGTAAAAATAATGGGGAGTATTTTCTCCTAAAATTTCATGTAAGTGATCATCAAAATCAATTTTTTTGAGTAAGCAACATTAAGTACCGAAGGATGGAAGCAATGGAGGAATGAGGTTGATCGTGATCTCTTGTGAGTCACTAATAACGAGACTATGAAATCACATTAGTGACAACCAACTATGAAAATTTGAATAAACCAATACCAGCTTACCAAAGGGGCAAAGTGGATATAAATCATGTTATTTGAGATCAAAGTGTCAGTGATCCAGAATGGTGGCTACATATGAAGACAAAGAGGATACATGGAGGGGTGTTTAGAGACATTAATTAGAGACAAAAATATATTTTTGTCTCTAATTAATACACCCTCCTAATTTTGTCTCTAGTTAATACCTTTAATATAACATGTCTTTTGCTAATATCTTTAATATAACAAATTTTAATTAAAAATACTCTTTTTTGCAGCGGCTTGTAAAGCGGGGAAACTGCGGGAAAAATGAATGCCGCGAGCAAAATGGAAAATTGCATTGGGCGGGAGGGGATTTCATTCTCGCATGCGGATCTTAGGCGAGGAGGAGGACCGCGAGCAGGTATCCGCATCCATTTCTTTTGCCCTGTTTTTGTTTTACCTGTTCTCATGGTTCAATCCTGGTAATGTTTTATTGGTTACATTTATGCAAGAATCGGCACTGCTTTTCAAAGAAATATACAAGGATATCAATAAAAATGTTGTTATAAAAAATCAGATTTCACTTTGGTTTGTGAGGGCACGTTTATCTCTGGTTCGTGGCTCTGGTTCATAAGGGCTCGTTCCTCTGGCTTTTTGCTACTCGTGGCTCGTATCTGTGCACGAGGCCACGTTTCTTCTTGTCGCAACTCATGTGATAGTTCTACTGGGTGTTCTTTATGCCCTCGACTGTGTTGCTTCCATCAGTCACATTTCTTACTCCACGATTGTGTTTCATGCCCCCGACTGTGTTGCTTCCATCATTGGCTTTGTCTTGCTTCCATGACTGTTCTGCTTCATGGGTAAGTTCGACTCCTCTGCCCTACGTCTATACCCTGCTCGAGGGGATTCCATAAGGCGTCAAATGGTTATGAGCTATGTGTGGGATTTTTGATTAAGGGGTCGAGAGCTGGTTGAATCCCACTCAATCTTGCCACTGTGCCATTCGGATAGCTCGGTTCTAGGTTTTTTGGTTTGCCATTTTTTTCTTTTCCCAATCTGTATGCTTCTTTTGCACTTGTCTCAACTCGTCATGGTTGTATGTAATTTGAGCCCTTACTTCTTGCTACAGGAGTATTAGACAGGAAGATCAGGAAGGCAAAGAGACAATAAACAATGAATGATTTTTCTAACAGGGAGACCTTAGTTTCAGTATAGACAAGCTCTGTGTTTTATTTAATAGCTCAGCCCAATATCTGGAGTCTGATTTCTCATAAATTAAATTCATAGTAGGACTATCTTGAGAAATGTGACCACAAATAGTATCAACATGTCTTGTTCTGAATGAAATTCCAGATGGGTCACCACCAATTTCTTCAAGCAGTACTAAGGCATTGTTTGTGGGGTGTAGCCATGAGCGAGGAAGATGGTTGTTAAATTCATCAAAATGCTATTAGAAACCATTCAATAGCATAGAAAGTAAATATTCTCTAGTGGTTTCCAAGGTGCAAAGGCAGCTTCAATAATACATGTAAATCCTATTACCATTCTTGAGACGGTTTTCCACAATTAGTGGCACAGTTGGCTGGGGAATAGGTTCCTCTATAGTCGCATGAATCAGAGCACCCATCTGTAGGAGCCTTGAATGAAGGAAAATAGCGCCCAATATGGTTGCCATTTACCCATGCTTGTCCTTTACTCATGGTGCTCAAGTCCAAAGCCACTGCATTGTCTCCTTTTGGTGCATTGAACTCCGTCTACAGAATCCAATGAAATATATGTTTATTGTAAATGAGAGTGCTCGAAGAAAAAGAAGAATGAGAATCATATTTATTATTTCCAATTGAAAATTTACCTTGTACCACATTAGGGCAGTTTGATTGGGAGGATTTATTCCCGAATTTCATTGAACAACATTCGTCCCTGCATCTGAATATAGACTTTGTTGTTCGCCCTTTAAACCTATCTGTGTGAATGAAACAAAAAACAGTAAAATAGAAAAGTATGTTGAGATATGTTCAGTTCATACTATTAACCAGTCTCTGATCATCAATCCTAACAATAATAGAGCAATAGATATAATTCTGTGAATGCAAGGTTAAGAAAGTGGCTGGGAAGCAACTCAATTCCAGGAGCAAGGCTACAAGAAAACCACCTGGTAATACCACTTCTGGAAAGTCAACTCTTTTGTGCCATTTTTAAGACCTAGTATCATGACAGGACCATTGATTCCAGCTTCCCACGTGTCAAAAAATGGTCCATAATTCTGTTTATTGAAGTTGACATTAAAGATGATTAGTTTTCTATGCAAACATGCATTGATATCTATTTCCTCAGGAAGCCAAAACATAAATGATTCTAGAATTTTTGGATTGCAGATATATTAGCAAGCAAAAAAACTTCCTTCCTATATTTATACTTGTCACTGTGGAGTGCAGGTTTAAGCTAACCTGCCATCCTACTGTCACGCTGAGTAGGGCTATCTCATTTGTACCAACTTTCAAGGTAATTGGAAGATGCATTGTGAATGAAGTATTGTTATAACTTCCTGTTTGAGTTCCTGTAGAACATACTACATCAGTTGTTTGCAAATCCCACCCCACTTAAGAGATAATATAGTACATAATAACCCAAAAATGTGTAATAACAGTGGAGTTGTTGCCTACCTGCAAACTTCCCATTGACAAACACATGGAGTGCATGCCCTCGTGTTTCAACATGCAAGTATACTTGCGTCTTGTTCTTTGACAAGGGTTCATCTTCATCAATATGTACACTGTATTTATACAATAGTAAATCAAGCATCATAAATCATCCCTTTGTGACTTTTATGCCTTGAAGCACATATTTTAGAAGATGTTTAAAAGTTTTAGTAAGGTCTGCTCTTAAGGTTTCAATACAAGAACAGATTTCCAAATTCCAAAAAAATCAGCAAAATCAGACAACCAAAATCAATATCTCCAATGAAGGATTCTTAACAAAATTTAGTTGTAATCAGTTGATATTTCCAATGAGATTATAGGCATGGCCCATAGGTTCATATTGAAATTTTCTAAAATGTAAGTACATCATATAAGTCTTATAGCTAATAAGGGCAGATACATACTGTTTGTTACCACAGAAAATCACTTTTATCTTTAGCTGTGTACAACTGCTCTAACAAGCCGTTGCCAGAGAAATGTTCACCACCCCAAATTCCAATAAGTTCTTTGTGCCACAACCATTTTATGAATGGTTTTGTATTTTTGGTTGATGTTTCAACAGGAAGAAGGGATTCCAGGCTAACCTTCTCCATTCCCATTGAAGAAGTCTGTACTTACCTGTATTTCATAGACAGAGACATCCTTATACAGCTCCATATGATCTGCAACTTTAATCATATTGTGATTACACAAATTCTAAAGTGAAAATATGACTAACCCTTGCTGTGTTGAAGACAACATTCTCACAATCAGGCAATATACTGGACTGACCAAGCAGGTAGGTAATATGACTTTCCATTGAATTGTACAGTTGCATCCTTCCTAGGGTGTGCATTGCTGAGAAAAGCAGCACACGTGCCAGAAGTGTTCACAGAATATATTGTTGCCTGAATATCAGATACAACGTTTTGTATTAAATGCCAGTTTTTTGAACACCATAATATTTATAGTGCTAGTTCTAGAAGCATTAGCTTTAAGTAAAATCAGATATTATTCTCAAAATAATTCTAAGAGATTTGTTTCCTATAATCAATCTTTAAGAGCAGAGCAGAATTAGATCGCTTGTAAAAGATTGACGAACTCTAAAGATGAGATAGCATGAGATTAACTCGGCCTTGTTTATGTGCATGTAGTTCCAAACACCAAAGACCCGAAGCCGGTCTTAGTGATGGCACGCACCCTAGATCTATTTATTCCTATATGGGCGTTGAAACGCCACCAATGTGGGATAGATGAGATAGCACGAGATTAACTTGGCCTTGTTTATGTGCATGTAGCTCCAAACACCAAAGAGCAAATTACTTAATACAACATTCAAATAGTCTTACGCTCTTAATGAAAATACAAACCTCAAGGTCATGCCCGAGTGAAATGCTATTGATGTCTCCATTGGTTAGAGCAACTTCATTTTTCTTTAAAGCCTGGTGCAGTTCTTTTAGATGCCCCCTTTTTGGCTGCCTTATATACCCTATAATAGAAGTTGAGGTGGGCGTTGAATTTAAGATATGCACTGTTGTACAGAATCGAAGGAAATAATAACAGTAATTGAAAGAAAAGCATATTGACAAAGATTTTCATACCATATTCATCAAGAGGTGCATCATAGTCATAGCTAGTGGAAATGAATGGGCCTCCTGCTGTCCTGCCAAAGTTTGTTCCTCCATGGTACTGCAATATAAAGATTTAATGTAAGCCTAATAAACTACTCTTAGGAAAAAACTCAATCAAATATTTAACCCCAAAGTGTATGAGTTCAAGAGAATTCAAGTATATAAAACTCACCATATAATAGTTCTGGAATGTTCCCCCCTTCTGAAAAAACCGTGCTATGGCAAATGCAACATCCTCTGTAGCCCTACGAGGGACCCTCCCTCCAAATGTTAGAAACCTATCAAAATATAACACATGAGGAGATGAACACTGAGTCAACACAGAATTGGCTATATGGATTCTATAATTAAGCAATGTAAACGGATATATGAAATTTGAATTCTATAACTGTGCAATATAGATGAAAATTACTTTTATGACTCTAAATTTCAATTATGATTTTAGGGTTATTTAATAAAATTATCTCATTGAAAGCTTTATGACATTACCAGCCAGACTAGTTCTCGGTCCACATTTTTGGCTTTTTAATGGAATTGGGTTCGAAACTATCACAATAGAAACCATTGCATGTATTAATCTGTAAAAATAATTTAGAAATGCATGAGTTTGAGCATGCAGAAGAAATGGAGCATATTGACTTCAACAAAAATGCATCATTTTGAGCACACAGAAGAAATGGACCTGCCTCCATTTGGGAGTTTTTGTTGTTTATCTCGTTGTTCTCATTGAAATCATGTGATTCATTGTGTGGTTGAGGGTCGAGTTGGATCGTTGTGTCAAAATTTGGGTGAGCTCTGTTTATTTCTATTAGCTTCTATTACTCGGGTGTTATTCGGCCATGGGGATTCTTTTGACATTGCATTCCTTAGTGGGTAGATGTGCTTTCCCAATACGGTTAAACCATGGCTATGTCTGAGAGTGTGTTTAATGTATCTCACCAAGTCATGCTATGCTTGGGATCAAGCTCATCGCTGATTGGAATGGCTTGTTTCTGAGTCTTTGTAAAACTCGACCCTGTCCATTGCACAACTCGGCCGTGCTTATGATTCAACTTGCCACTTTTTTTCGTTGTTGGCTCACTATGAGTTTTTCTCAGAGTTATCTCTGCATTAGATGTATTATCTCTACGAGCTCACTGTTGGTCTCTATATATACTGACTTGGAGGGCTCTATATTGGTCTTGATTACACCGAAAGGAGTTTTCCCTATGGGAAAGAGCCAACCCCCGCCACTTGTACGCGGTGGATAGGCTGCTGCAAAGGTCGTTCACGTTGCAGCTCTGAGCCGTCGATCTTAATCGGCCAAACACCAGAGGGATTGCACATAATTGACATAGAAAAAGGTTTTTATTTCATGCTTAGTACTTCATGTTGCAATTGATTCACGATGCCTGTGCTTGGTGAGAGCTCTATATAGTATGGATCTGAAGCAGGTCTCTGTTGTGGCCTCTAATGTTAATATATAAGGAGGTTAACAGTAAGGGCCTGGGGATTGAGTACTTTTGCAATGAGAAGATGAACCACACATGCAATTGCCAGCACCAGGATTAACAGTAAGGGCCTGGGAATTGAGTACTTTTGCACTAGTATCTCTGAGATGGACCCTGATCCCACTCGCCCTAAAAAGTTCCAGATGCTGAAAAGGGACACAAAAGTGCTGATGCTTTCTTTTGGGTATTGCAGGGATTTTCCAATCTGACCCATGTTGTCTATTGCAGTAATTGTAGAGCCCAAGCCACATGTTGTTGCCAAGAACAATATCCAGAAGTCTAAGCTCAACAGTGCCTGAACAACTGTATGATCTTGCCCTCTCACAGGCCATTTCTTTTCAGATTTGATCTTATAGTCTTCACTGTTAGTAGCATCTGAAACATCCACTTACACCCCATTCCCTCACTGTCTATGTCTATTTGTGAGAGATTGGAATTGGCATTGACCACCACCTGCAGTGCTTGGCCAAGCCAATATGCCCCAAAACATGAAGAAGAAGAACACTCCGCCTGTTGTTCCAATCTTTGCACCTCACCTGCAAGATGGTCTTGAAAAGAAGTAAGGATTGGACACTCCTACAATCTTGAGGGCATGCTCTTTGACCGCTTATGTTTATGCTTCCGAGGAGAGTGCAGGTTCACAATAGATGAGAGAAGAGACATAGAGGGCACTGCAATGCTCATGCTCATTGTATTGATTCCTCTTATGCCGATGCTTGTTGCTTCAAGGATCTCATATGATGACTTCCTGCCTACCTATTAATATGATTTATACAACTCAACATGATCATGATGGGGCACCCCAAGTAGACAGAAAGCATCTAATTCTGCAAAATCCGTATCATTATATCAATCATGCATTTTTCTCTTGTCCCCTGCTTTCCAATGTGAGATGGGCCACATGGTTTCCACCCCCTACCGGGAACAACTCTCAAACACCATGGCTAAGCATCATGTGGCCAACAAAATTTACATTACAAATAATCAGAATTAAAAATCTGTAATGTGAATCACCCACAATTTTCCGTTTCTCATCATTAACAATTTCTCCATGTAAATGTGCAACTGAAACACATTTGTATGGCTTGTCATGCCCACCTTCAAAAACATTTATATTTACCATACTCTGTCCCTTCTGTTAACAACAATTAATCTTTTTCTAAAGCTCTCTCCTCTACACGTGTGGATGAGCTGTTCATAATTAATTATATTGCAATTGAAATTTCTGTCCATGTTTTGGGATGCAACAGCAATATATCTACTTTGCTCGTCATCAGCCGGAGGAGAATCTTGAAAAAACAATGGCTCGAGTCTTGATCTTTGTTTATACCCCAATTCTATTAGCCTTCCAAATAGGCACTTAACTCACTGGTTGCTTCTCACTCTCAAGTAACCCCATAGTGACTTTCACAACTTAGTACACTATATATATATGCTTGACTTCTTGCACAAATGCATGAAAGTAGACTAGCATCAATGCAAACATACAATATAGAATGTCATGCAATTGAGGTGGATCTACCAACTCTAGTATATTCTCCAGACACTATATATCTGAACACCTGCTTTATACTTGTGTGCCTTGTGTGGAGGCCACTAAAAGGGACCATGAACTTCTATTTTGGTTGTCAAATCACCACCATTACAACTCTCCTACCCCAAAAGACAACGACTGGGTCGCTGCATTTTTGGCTGGAACATTAAATATATTATTTTATCTGCTAATTATTTCAGTTCATTCATAATCCCTCTATTTTCGAGTTCCAAATGGAGTTTTACACAAACAACAAACCTAGGTTCAACTACCCGTATTTAAGGTGGTAGACTCATTTTTAAGTGGAAATGGAATCTGCATTTAACGACTACATAGAGTTAAGGGTATTGAATCAAAACAATATAACATTTAGGTAATAGAATGTTTTACGCTACCTCAAGGCTTCATAGGAGCTATCAGTCACTTCATCAGTTTATAAATTTACACAGTGCAGATCAAGATCTTGGTCCAAAAGATTTCGTGTTGTATTAGTGTGCAATCCATCTATAGCCTACTTAATATTCACGCTGAATTCCTAGTGAGATTCTGAGTGTCATTAGAAAATAGATTACATCTAAGAGAATAAAGAGATCTGGCCTGATCCCAAGACTCTCAAGGGCTGCTACTTGTGACAGGCTTCGAGGGTAACCATCTCGTAGCCATCCCTTTTCTTGTGAATCTTCTTGTGCCAGCCACTCCTTCACCATCTATACTCCCAAAAGATCAAGGAGAGAGCATTAATAACAAATTAACACACAAAAAAATGAGATGAATGCACAAAAGATAGAAGCAGATCTACCATGCAAACAATTTCATCAGGAACCAAAGACCCCCTTTCCATGCACTCCTTGGCTCTCTTCCCATTCTCTGTCCCTGCTGCAACTTCTGCTCTTAGCAAGTCTCCAGCAACAACATGTACCAATCCATACTACAAAAGATATGACAATTCTACCTTTTTTCTATCTTTTCCTACACAATTTACGGTTCTAATGGGTGCCAGGATATGACAAAAAACATATTTATTATATGTTTAGTTACGATGTGTTTTATATATCATAGCTTGGATATGGAACATGATTTGAGAGTGGAGATTTTGCCCAAATCCGGGAGGACGAGCTTACTGCAATTTCTCAATGTTAAATACTGAAGTTGCAATAGTTGAGTAAAAGAATGTGGCATCTCTTTTAAATAGTTGAGGTTGTGATGCAAATAATCTATCTGGTCAGGAGTGGACGAACTCCCTCCATAGTATTTGTCTGGTCAGGATGCTTTCTAGCCTGATATTTCTTGGTTTCTACAAGATTTTTCCTACTTTCTTTGGATTACTATTCTGACCCAAACTATCTTTAGGCTTGATTAATGTTCCTCCTTGTTAGTATAGTTTTAATGTTATAATACATTACAGCTGAGCACACTGTAACTTATTCTTGGGTTTGGAAAATTCTAAGATCAGAAATAAAGGCTATATTTGAAAAGATTAAGTGGAGTAACACAATAATAAAGTAGAATAATCTCTTGTCATTATAATATATAATCACAAGATACGTGCCTTGATAAGAGGCTTCTCTGCCCTCCTTTCATTTGAGAAAGGAATTAAAATATTTCATGACTTGTACATTTGGGTAGAGAAGCCTCTTCTCAAGGCACATATTTGGTCATTAGATATTATAATGACAGAGCTTGTAGAGTATAAATTGGATTGATACTGGATACTGGACAATGAAAAGCAATCTACTTTATCTCTAATGAAAACAAAGACCTATGATAAGTTCCAAGATTCAAGTTTGCTTCCAAGTTAACCTTGTAACTTATCGTAGGTCTTATTGCAGCATGGTTTTGAATATGTGGACCTTCTCATGCTATTTTTTTTTCATTTTTAATAAATTAGATTGCTTTTCCTTGTCTAATTTCTTCGTCTTTTCCTTTTTTCCAGGTTTCATTGTCTTCTCTTGCTCTAGTTGGTGTGGAGTGGCTTTAGTGCAAGAAGGTAAGATAAGATGACATTCTAGTCCTAGATATATTGGTAAATAATTAGAACGTGCAAGATACTTTTATTCATTTTTTAAAAATATTTTTCTCTGTATTATTATCACGAGTGTTACTTTTTTTTGTAGGACACTATTACCCAATTAGCCACTATTCTTGGAAAAAATGGAAAGACAGGTACTTTCATTTTCTGCCACTTGTATTATTTTTTTAATGAATTGAATCTCAATGAAGATTAATATTATCATAGTCATGAGTTTTTTTAATAATACTCAGATCTTAAATAACACTCATAATGGACCCTATTTTAGCTTACAAAAAATGGATAAGTAAGGGCCAAGGACCATAATTTTCATGAGTATATGATTTATGCAGGAAAATAGTATATCTTCATCTGAATGTTCAGATGAACATGTACCGAGACCTACTCCAGGGAAAAATGAATATTTTAATGAAATGATATATTGTACTTGTGAAAAGTGCAAAAATAGAAAATTAAAGAAGCGCCGACTCGTTGGTATCCATAGGTTGAAGTATGGAGTTTATATAGAAGAGGTATACTATAATGAAATTTCAAAAATGCTTGTTATTAAAAAATATAAACTTTTCATATCGCATTATTATTAACTATTTTAAATGATATTGTAATGTTTAGCCAATCCAAGTTCATAATAATGTTGATGAAAGGGCATATGACAATGATGATAGTGACACTCACAATGAAGGAGAAGACACATATATGGGTGATACCACTTCTCAATTAAATGAGGATGGGGTGAACGAATTTTTACAAGACTTCTACACATATGCTGAAGAAGTTGATGATTCACCCCTAACTCAACTTGCTAGGACACCTCTTTACCCAAATGCAAATTTGTCTGTATTGGCAACACTTATGTTATTTTTGAACTTGAAAGTTATGCATGGAATGACGAATACATGCTTCACTGATATCTTGAGGTATATTTTAAACTCCTCTAAACTATATCTCTCCATGTCATTCAAGTTTTGAATATTGTGTATAGTGAATAATATAAAGATCTTTTGTTGTTTTATGTAGACTTTTGGCAGATAAGATACTTCCAAAGGAAAATAAGATGCCTCGTTCACAAAAGGAAGTATCTTCAGCAATGAAAGACATTGGGATGGAGTACAAAACATATGATGCATGTCCAAATGACCATATCTTATACTATGGTGAAAATGAAAATTTACAGCAATGCCCAATATGTTTCACCAATAGATATCATGAAGATCAAGTATCCAAGAAAGTTCCTTATAAGGTTCTATGCCACATTCCAATAACACCGAGGTTTGAGAGGATGTTCAAATATAAAGATTTGGTAAAATTTATGGACTATCATGCACTAAGAAGGAGCCAAGATGGTGTCATGCGTATGGTGGCTGATAGCAAAGATTGAAAGGAGCTTGAAGAAAAATGGCCTGATTTAAGAAATGAGTCAAGGAATGCAAGACTTTCATTGGCAATGGATGGTGTCAATCCTTTCGGAGATCTTGGAACAACATACTCTATTTGGTCGGTTTTCCTTGTTAACAATAATCTCCCCCTTGAATAGCCATGTACAAGTAAATGTGGATAAGAAATTTTAATTTCACGGATGTGTGATGAAAATCCATTCCATATTTTAATTTCACGGATGTGTGATGCAAACTCATGCGCAGCTTCTTCTAATCATATTTGTATTATTAAATTTGTAGGCTTCTTCTAATCAGATTCGTATTATTAGCTATGTATTATTATTATTTCCCTGACTTTGGAATCAGTTTCTTACTTGAATTGGCGATGGGAGGGGAAGGAGGAACCCCAACAAAGTCTGGAAAACAATCTTCTACACCACAGGTAGGAGGGGAAGGAGGAACACAGGCAAAGATGGAAAAGCCATCTTCTACACCACAGGTAAGGATTGCTATTTTATTTGGCTAAGATCCATGTCCACCTTATTTGCATTCAAAGAATAAAAAGATAAATTTAGTATAATTTTTCTATATTTCAGTGTTTATTCTGAATCTTTAGGAAGCATGTTGTTGAAGCATTCAACTAATATTATGGAGTGGTAAATGTACTGGTCTTAGCCATTATTGTCACCTTATGCGATAGCCCCTCCCTGTGTTGTTGTGTATCCACCTAGAGGAATTTATGGACATCCCTCTGTGCCTCCTGTAAGTTCTATTGCCTTGGATCATGTAATGCATGTCTTTTCTTTCATTGTGTTTTTCTTTCCTAGTAGGTTGATAGTGAAGGAAAGGACCACTCCCTGTGTTACCTATTGTTGAACGAGAATTTTTGGCTATATTTTTGTGGACATATACTCTATTTTACCGTCGTAACTTTTTTGAATATTGTTGTCTTGATTACAACTGTAGGGTGCACATACATTTAATCAATATGGAATTCCATCCACTTTGGAAATCCTACAGATGTTGTAATGGTAATTACAGAACATATTCTAGTTACCTCTGTCATGAGAAGGTGGAAGGCACAAACAAGTCCAACGGGAGTGCAGCTATTACATGTGGAGACAGAGATTTCCTGTGAAGGCTGAGAACAGGGTGGAAGGAAGAGAAGAGGTGGACAATTGGGTGATAACACTCGCTTTCCCGCGTGAAGAAAGAGTTACCACAACAAGGAACAAAGTCAGTGCTGGTATCTACGCATTTCTTCCAACGGAAATGGTGACTGGATTGCCCTTCATTATACAGGCAGACTTTTTACTGGTGTCCTCAAGGGAAAGTATCAGGTGGGATGACAAGTGGAACAAAGGGATTCTCGACTGTATTCCCTCTGCTTTTTGTTCAGCGTTTCTTTATCTTGTGAAAAGCGTGGAATCCGCTCCTCCGTCTTCCAGGTCGTATTACTTTGACAAATACTTGCCAATCTATCCTCCTTCGTATGCTCAGTTGGCAGGCGTTCGGGATGGTATTCAGGAACGACTCAGTACACAAGAAATCATTGTTTGTGAGCTCCAAAATGCATACTGCACACCTTTACAAGCTCAACGAATAGTCTCCGCCTTCAGAGACATACTGCAAAAAGCAACAGAAGAAGGTATGGAAAAGCCCAATGCTCTTTGGTCCACCGGAGTATTTATAATACATTCATGCATGGACAATTTAGTTTCTTTGGAATTCTTGGGTGTGCAGTATGTAACTTACGACTGGTACTCCATTTGTATTGCGAAGACGTCTGGTTGGGTGCATGGCTTTTCTGAAGATTTATATGTTCAACTTCTTTGCTTTGTTGCTGAATACTGGAGGGAAAGAGGAATTCGTGCCAACCTCCAGTATTTTCCACTGTTTAAGTATCATAATGAAGATTATTTATGCAACGTCGCTTGGACAAGTTTATGCGACATATCTGCTTCTTGTGAGAAGAGAGTGTATTTTTCCAACAGAGTAGAAGACATTGAATGGTTTATAAGATGGAATAAGGAGCTGAGAAGCATGGCACCTTACAAATTCATACGAAAAAATACTTTAATGGCCATGAAAAATTTGGGTGCTCATCAGTGGGCAGGTCTACAACGATGGCTGAACGCCCATGCTAAAATTACAGAACTTTCCATTTCAATGTTCATCAAGGGGCTTATTGAAGAAGTTCACGTCTCCAGAAATAAGGAATTTGTTGTACGTGCTGCTCAGTTTCTGCATTTTTCTTCGGCAAACAATTTTATTCATTCTAAACAAATGCAAGGTTTATGTTCAACATTGCCGGTGCTTAATGATTCAGGAACCATTGTCCGTAAGGGTCAAACGAAACTTGTCCCAGCACCCATAGGGAAGTGGGCTAAGCTAATGGGTAACAATAGATGGGCTGCACAGGAGATTGTTATACTGTCAGAAGATTACCTACAACTTCCGTCTTGCGCTGTTGGATTGACTGGCGGAGGACCTAATTCTCTCAAACACTTTTTCACCAATGGTCTTAGAGTAGTAGATATTCCAGACCTACCCAATGTCATTATATATTTTATATGGTGACCAAGTTAAAAAATCAGAATGTTATATCCTCCATTGCATTTAAGTTGCACTCTCACATATCATATTTTCTTATTTTAGTTTATTAGGTGGTTTTCTCTTTTTGTTTTGTTTCAGGAATGGAAAATATTAATAATTGTTGCAATTGGTGGATTGTTTGGGTTGAATAATAATGTGAGAGTTGTTTGAAATTATTGCAGGACTGTTGAGGTGTGGGAAGAGTTGCAGGCTGAGATGGACTAATTACCTTAGACTAATAATGTGAGAGTTGTTTGAAATTATTGCAGGACTGTTGAGGTGTGGGAAGAGTTGCAGGCTGAGATGGACTAATTACCTTAGACCTGATATAAAACGAGGGAAGTTTTCCTTTGAAGAAGAGCAGACGATAATTTAGCTTCATGGAGTTATGGGAAACAAGTACGTCAAATTAGTCTGTATGCTTGTATACATGGGTGTCTAGTTCTAACATTAAGGCCATCAAAATTTTGTTGGATTATCTATTATTATTAGATTTCATTAACTGGGTTGCAGGTTGTACGTACGAATATGATTGATTGTTTAGGAATTGTGTGTAAAAAATTTCAATCAATTTTAGATAGTTTGATTGATGGTGGTGGTGCCCTGTGCAGATGGTCTGCCATTGCTGGACATCTCTCGGGGAGAACTAATAATGAAATAAAGAATTACTGGAACACCCACCTGAAAAAACGTCTCCTTCAGATGGGAATAGACCCAGTGACTCACAGACCAAGAATGGATCTGTTTGATTTCTCCAGCATGAGTCCTTTTTTGGGTCCGCTTCTCTGACCCACATGACAGCTCGGTGGGAGAATGCAAGTCTACAGGAAGCCATGACCAGAGAATATATGAGGATGTATGCAGCTATGATCCAGCAGCATAGTGCAGGAGGAGGCAGAATGGGTGCAGACCTTCTCATGAGATCCCACCTTGAAAATTCCCTATCTAGGCCAGATGTTAATGCTCTCAACAATTCAATCATGTCTCTGATTTGGGCCCAAAATCCAGAGAATCAGGTGGGCTCATTAGAATACAATACACTGCTCTCCCAGGCTCTAGAATAGTTTCAAACCCAAGCCCAAGTCATGAAAAATTTGCAGCATTCTTCACCCACATCCACCCTACATGGCCTTGACACGTCATCTAGCATAAAACTAGAAAACCAAGACATTACTAATAATGTACCCCATGATCAGGCTAGTCTTCTCCAAGACCACAACACAAATGAGGTCTATAATAATATACTAAATGCTTCTTCCTTGATGTTGCAGCATCAAATTTCCATGAAGAGCCATGACCTCAACTCACTACTGTGGCCTGAAGAAAATCCATTTGAAATGTGTAAGAATGATTCAGAGTCTATACCAGCCTCATATCCTCCACATCCTCTCCAAATATATCCAGTGACTCTGATTTGGCTCCTGACTCCTCCTCATCTATGCTAAACATTAACATGAGCAGTAACACTACTAGCTCTCCTACTGCTACCACCAACAATGACTCATATGCATTCCCACCTGATTTTCTCTTGGATTTCCCAGATAATCCCAAACAAAAAGAAGCTACATTAATGTCAAAACCAACATCAGCAACAACATCAGGATCTTCATCTCCATGGCGGATATGCAGAATTCTTTTGAAGATGGCAGAGATTACTGGAGTAATATGCTCAAATTTGCTGCACAAAGTATAATTAACAACAATTCAGGATTTGGGAGTATCAGTGGGCACTAGTAAAATCAAGACCAATAAGATTTTTTATGATCTGTAGAGTATTTAATTCATGTACATGGTATTGTGTACAAGCCTGACAGTTTAATTCATTTATATATTTTTTAGAATGCAGTATTGTGTGTACAGAAACAGTTTTATTTTTGTACCCATAGCCACTGGATTTGATATTAACATAAAAGCCTGCCTTCATTGGTCTTAAATGTTTTGTATACTATTCTGCTCAGTTTACGAATGGATACATGTAATCATATTTGATTGTAGGAATTTTGGATGAATTCTACATTTTTGAAATTTTGGATGAGCTTAATACTATTCTGGTAGTTCGTCTTGGTTTTCTTCTTACACAAACTTTGGCAAGAATTTAGTGGAAGAGGTGTTGAAGCGTGCAGAGAGAAATCGTTGCACGGTATTGAAGTTCATCACTTTGTATTATAAATGAATCCTACTTGTTCTTTTTGCTGATTAATATTTCTCTGTTTTTGTAACAGGCGTGCTTTAAGTCTAGTTTTAATCGTGAAACCCGAAAAGTTGTTATTGATTTTTTCAAAGAAGCATCTCAGATTCACTCCCTCGCAGCAGGGTTGTGTGTTGTCAGATATTTGTTGGACCAAATAGATCAAATTTCCAAAAACAGGGCTCAATGTGTACAACTCCTGAGATACTTGTGTGCGATGGACAGGCACGTGAAACAATTAGATGACCAACAACAGCTCAGTCAAGCTGTGCATTTCATTTTCGAAGGATGCCTTCTATGTCTCAGACTAATGAAATCTCAGAGACTATCCAGGTAATACTTGGCTAATTTTCCACTGTATAAACTATCAAAAGACTATATTTATAATTGTTTATAATTAGTCTTTTCCACTTTGTATAAACTATCAAAAGACACATCGAGTTGAGTGGTCCTAATGAAACTTTTGTTCCCGACAGTCTTACACTGGTCGAATTATTCAAAAGAAATTCTACAATGATCAAATTCGCATGGCATCCGAACGCTTCCAATCCAGAGATATCGTTGGACTTACTGTTTTCAATGTATAAGTCTCTTGGAGCTCGAAATATATCACAAGCAGCACAGAAACATGAGGTCTCTATTTCAAATGAAATGTCTTTGCACAAGCTTGAAGCAGGGAAGGGGTTGTTTAAAAAGGGACTCTACAGAATTGTTCTTGGATATCTTGCATACCCATCCTTCAAATTACCAGTTAATAAAAGGCATCAAATAGTCGAACTCTTTGGAGGTCTGCTGCATACGAAACCTCCGAGCCCTTGACAGTTTCATACACTCTGGACAACATTGTAGCAATTGCAGGGAGCGTTTGTTGGTACCCATAAGGGGAAGTGCCTCTCCTATAATGCATCAGGTATGTTACTAATGTGAACATTCATATTCAGAAAGAGCTTATATCACTTTGCTACAAGCATTGAACATTAGTGGTTCAAACTAGCTGTGCAGAATATGTATTGTTATTACTTATTAGTTCATCGATTTCTAATCATTTTCACCATTGAGCCATATCACAATCATTCATTATTTTTCTTGACTGAAATAAAAATGATGATGTATATTGTCTGAAAAATGTGTTCCTCTCAAAAGTTTGGTTAAAAACAGGACAACTGACTGAGACTTTCATGGTTTACCCCTCTAAACACCTTACCAAGCCTCAAAATATTAATTGATATCATTCATGTTATGCATTATTTTTTCTCATGTTATGTTGTTGGTAATGATTAATGCAGGAGCATGCCAACATCGGCTGCACTTGATGTGGTTGCCAAAAACTTGAATCTTAAGTTTTTTGAGGTATCAAATTACTCCTACTTATATGCATATTTGCCTATTCCTACTGTTTTATGAGTCTTGTAAAAATAGGTTTATTGTTTTTTACTCATCTATTAGGTGCCCACTGGTTGGAAGTTTTTTGGAAATTTAATGGATGTTGGATTGTGCTCTGTTTTTGGTGAAGAAAGCTTTGGCACTGGTGAGTTCTATTTTTTTTAATCCTTGTGTAAAACCATTCTTTGCGTAGCTTTCTTGGTGAGTATTTAGTTTCTACTCTTAATAGTAGCTCAGTTTGTTAAAAATAAAAACGATATGCATAGCTCCTTATGTCAGGATCAAAGTCCCCTTGCTCATTTTCATAGATCTCATTGTTGTGCTTGAATTCGGTGTGCAGCTGGGGATCTATCACACGACATATGATTCTGTCTAAATAATCACAGGCCTGCACAGCTAAATCTCTGCTCCTCTCAGCAAATGAATAAACATGAGTTTGAAGAAGGTTTAGGAAAACAGAAAGAGGTAAGAAGTTGGGAAGACTAACTCCCTACGCCTCTTCCAACAAACTTATTTCTTCAACAAGAAACTTATCCATGGAGAGTACATCTGTTGCAGCAAGGAGGTCATGCAAGTAAGCCTTGAACATTCTAGTGAGACAAGCAATACAATGCATGTCGGGCTCATCAGGAAACAACTCGATGTCTCCCTATATAATGAGCTTGTGTAGCATTCCCTTTTGTATATATTGTATATATTGTATATCAAGGGTTAACGGAATTCAGACACCCTTTTGTATCTTATCTTATTTGATATTAATAAAATATTTGTGGACCCATTTATTGGGCACAATATTTAAATCAAATTGTTAATTTATAAAATTAATTACCAGACCACTCCGACATCATAGATGATATGTAACTTCGTTGATTGCACTATATGATATTTGGTTATTGTGTAGTTTTAAAATTCATATTTTTCATTCTTTAAATTCGTATCGTCTCTAGAGAGACAATAAAAATTGAAATTAGTATTGTCTCTAGAGAGACAAAATGTTAGTATTCGGTATTGTCTCTAAGGAGACAATAATGATATTGTCTCTAGAGAGACGAAAATGATATTGTCTCTAGAGAGACAAAAATTATATTGTCTCTCAAGAGACAAAATATGTATCAATCATTATTGTCTCTTGAGAGACAATAATTAGAGACAATATTAGAGACACCCGCTTTGAGACAATAATAGAGACGATATACAACTTTTTTATTGTCTCTATTTGAGACAATTTAGTCAAATTTTGTCTCTATTAATGTCTCAAATGACCCCCTTGTAGTAGTGATAGTGCTCCACAGGTTTCCTACTCAAAGCCGCGAACAAAGGAAATTGGTCGGCTAGGTCAAAAGTTGTGGGCCAAAGGATTAGACACTCGCAGGTGATGCAAGGTCCTTCCACTCTTCAAAGCATGCAAGGAAAGGTTTTGGGAGTCCACGAGTTGAGGAAAATTTAGAAAAACATGATAAAGGCCGCATAACAAAGCGAAGCGGTAAATCGAAGTAAAAGTCACGGATGGTCTCAAGGCCGCGGCTGAACCGGAACCATGGAACCGAGAGCCAACCACCACAACCACCGAAATTTTATTAAGAATAGTGTTGTCATGATCTTTCGATGGGATGTGATAGACTCAAGAGTCATGTTGTGGTGGTTGGATGAAATTGGGGGCATCCATACCTTTACTCCAAACAAATTATGTAAGATTTCATGGCACTCACATGCATTCAATGCATTTTCAGAAAAGTTAGTTCCAACTTGGTGGTCCTTTTCCATTCTCCCTCCTCTCTCTCCTTTTCCATTCTCCCTCCTCTCTCTCCTTAGCATGAAATTGTATAAATACAAGTGCTTGCGCACTTTGTAAGGGTTCTTCTCCCTTTTTCCTTCCTTAGCATATTTTCAAGCTCTTCTCTACGAAACTTGAATTTTCATGTTGTCGACCTCTGTAATTCGCAAATGGTGATTTTCTTGCCTTGGCTTTGTATGTAAGCTCTAAATATTGATCAATACAAGTGTGGTTTACTTCCTTCCTTCAAATACATAGTGTTTGATGTGAATACTTTTCCCTCTCACATTTTTCTGTTTCTTTTATCTGTTTGCATCGGAATCGCATGCGTTCTATGATCCCAGCCTTGTGTTTTGCATCTATGTCATTTGGATTTGGGGAATTTCCACCTTCTTGTGTCTGTCAAAATTTTGCGTTCCATTATTACTTTCTGCATGAATTGTTTTGTCATCAATTTATTTCATAGAACATTGAATGTTTACACACCTCTTTGAAATAGATATTATAATTTTGTTTCATTTTGAAGATATATTTTAATTTCTCTAATGCCTGGAGGTCATAGCAGTACCAAGCTTACTCTTTGTTTTTTTTCCTTTGATCCCTATAATTGTTCTTTGATTTAGGCGTGACCGAAAGAAAATCAAAGAGGTTACAGGGAGTCATGTCCATTCTCAAGATTTCGTGGAGGATCATGGACAGAAGGTGGGATACTGTGTTTGCACACCTGTGACAACGTAATGAATAATAAACGCATTTATAAATGGATTTCTTTTCCTTACATGGTTTGCATTCCCTCAGCTGTCTATCTTAGCTAGATTCAATTCTTTTATTCCTTCCAACTCATGTGATCACAGGGTAAAATGGTATATGAGAGTAGTCCTAGCAAAACAACAACTGGAGCTGGGGAAGATGTTAAGAACGATGCACCATTTTCTTCTCAGACAAGTGTTTTTCAAGAAAAGGCTCCACTAGATAATTATAGTAGTGTTTGTGAAATCTGCAAAGCTGGGGGTGAACTGCTGTAAGTTTCAGACTAGTCCTCAGATCTCTTTATGTGATTTGACTCTTGAGGAGTCCAATATATGAATTTGTGGCTACTTGCCCTCATTCATGTGCATGTCCTCGATCAATGACCCTAAAAGATCACACACATTTGCAGTCAATAATAAAATTAAGTTTTTGACTTTCACATACTAAATTTAGTTGTGGCGCATTGGTGGGTGGTGAGAGTTGTTTTGAGGAGATCAATGGTTCAACTATGCTGCCCTCCATCACGAACATGCATGATGGATAGGGCCAGTGTCCCTCGATGTGATGAGTAGAGTGCCCGCACTTAACAACAGGGGAAGATATGTTTGGCGATCATGTCAATGACATGCCTTCTATTGCTTCATCCTAACCACCCCTTAGCTTAGGATTTACCTTTCTTGCATCCCTCTCTCTCCTAGTCCCTTTTAAATTTTTAGTGTAGGGTTAGCATAGGAGTAGTTTTAGTGTTACAAGTAGGTTGTGTTATGCGGGTTTTCCCAAATCTGCATAACATGGAATCCGGCCTTCTTTGGAGGTCTGTCTCGAAGCCGCAAGTCCTACACTTGGAGACAGTCCTATGTTACCTCAAAATCCAAGATCTTAATGATTCGGGGCATGGTGCAATTTTGAGCTCCAACGGTGTGCAAAATAAAACTTGTAATGTGAGTATGGAGTTTCTATATTTTCCTCGATGTAAAAATAATGGAGATTCTAAGTAGAATATTGAAGCATCATGATACTTGTATGTGTAGGTTGTTGGTTGTCCTATAAAACCATTTATATGTGTAGGTTGTTGGTTGTCCTATAAAAATCATATAGATGTATGGGTTGTTTGTTAGATCACATGTAATATCATCATCATATGTGGAGGATGAATAGATGAGAGAATGTATATTCAAGCATGTATGATTATTGTATCCATTTTTGAAATTCATATGTGAGAATACAACTTTTTTATTTATTTGCAATCGTGATGTTACATGTTTATTGAGTTGTGCACAATCCCATGCGAGCACATGGATCAACATCATGAGTAAGCTCTATGGAATCATGTGGTGAGGGTCATTTTGTCCTCCACTTTAATTAATTATATACGAATTTAGGGAAGCATCCAAGGTTGTCTATTATGGGTAATAGGATGAAATATTTTTCCAATAACCCTACTAATATAGGTTAAAATAGTAAACATGTATATGCTTCATAAATGTGGGAATATATGAATATAATAACAACAATAAACCACTAGCTAAATGCATAAGAGAGATGCATGAACTTTAAACCAAACTATCTACTTAAATAATTCTACAATTCATTTAAATGTAGAGTACAAGAAATGAAACTAACTAATGAAAAATACCAAAATCATTCCTCCTCATTGGGTGATAATGGCCCTTGACCCCACCTTATATTTGGCTTATAACTAATCAAGAATTCTCAACACATGTATCCAACAACTCCACTTCTATTAACTTGATGTGTCTTAAAAAAATCTGATATATATTATTTAATTATTATTTCCTTCCAAGTTTACAATGAAGCCTTTATATGACACTTGGAGTTTGAAGCTTTTTTCCTCTCATGAATTCAAAATTAACTTCTACATTCATGGCGGCTTATTGAATACAAGTCCTAGTGGAACTAGATACAAATTCAACTTTGTCGATTGATAAATGGATGTTATTACAACGATCATATTAGTAAGTAATTATGAACTTTTCAATTTGATAGTTTCTTTAGGACTCTTCTCTCAAAAGGTGGAGAAGTGTCATTTTTTCCTATTTGTTGATTATTGTGGCGCTTCCCAATTTTACACCCCAAATGACTTGGTTGCAATTTAGAAACAAATGGAAAAAGAATGATAGATGTAGGAGTATGTTGTTTATATCCGGGAGGGATCTAACATTCTTCCATGGCCAAACCTTGGCAATTACTGGAAGTACATACAAAGGATGTGGTTATTTCCTGCTTCTTTTGGCTCTGCCTAAACCAAGGTGAGAGGACCCAAGTGGTAGCTTGAGGGGGGGGTATATTATAATTCAATCTCTTGTAATTATTGGTAAATCAATATGAACAAAGTATAGCCATAAATGCAATGCTTACTCAAGGAGTTGTCACACAAACACTGCACATACTTAGTGTATTAGATACAAGCTACTAGAGATAGATGAGATATGATTATGAACATCATTCAAAGGATGTTGTTAACAACTTGGAATGAAATGACATTCAAAATGCTATGCTTTAAGATCAAAGGCAAACTCACTTAAAATATACAAAGGTGATGTGGTTTGCAGGAAAACACTTGTTAGATATGCAAGGATAATGTAGTTTGCAAAGGTAGAACAGGATGGTATGATAGAAATTAGATGAAAGGGGGTGGGGATCTAATGGGAAGAAACAACAATATTCACCATCTCATCCCGATGATCCTATGATGCATTCGAGCTTGAAATCAAAATAAGATAACCTTTCAAAGGTTATTTACATTCATTGATACCCAATTTGTGCAAACACTACTAAATAATCTCTAAAACTTTAACACAAACACTTGTGATTAAAACTTCATGTATCTACTATACCAAATCCATAAAACCCAAGATATCCTTAAAAGGTAGCAAATGTTCACTCTCAGATTGTAATTGCAGAAAGAAATTTTATAACTGAAATAAGTATTGTAAAGTAACACTACAAAACAATATTCATTCAATGACCAATCCAAACAATGATATGAAACGTGCTTCTTTGTAGTTCATTGACATAACAGATACAAGATTACAAAAGAAAGGAATATATTTCTTGATTCCATCTCTATTTACACTAGGAAATAATAGACTTATCCATGGAAAAATGGTCATGTGTGTTCAATTAACAAGGGAGACATGTGAAATGCTCTCAATGCCTACTAATGACTGGAAAAATACAATCACCTTAGCTAAAACCCAAAATTAGAATCCCCTCATATTGAAGACAAGACTTCATTTTTATTTTAAAATTTTCCCAAAAAGGAATATCCCTAGATGCCCCATGAAGTGTTGAAATAAAGACACACATGGAGCAATAGTCCCCATTTGCAATCCAAATGAAAAAGGTGTATGTTGAAATCTAGTATCCTTCGCCTTATGCACGTATCATTACGAGGTTTACTTTGTGCACAAGTTCTCCATCTCGCCGTGTTGGCATATCACGCCTAGATAGACTAAGGGTGCACTAGCTTGCAGCGTGAACAGCTTCTGTGTCTCATCATAGTTAGTAAGAGTGAAGTGAATGAAGTAAGATATTCATTTAGTAATTAGCAATATAACAAGATTGTGCATACACCAACCATAATGCTCATATAATAATCATTGTGCAATCTAGTAGCCCAAAATCCAAGTACAAGTCCTTTGCACCTTAGTCTACTAGCTTTCTCTCACCAATACATCTCTCTATTATTGTCCTAGACTAGACCCCTTCATGGGTATTTATACTAGTGGGAACTTGTCCTTCACTAGTCTTACAAGGGCTAATAATAGCCTTTGAGTTTACAACTTTAGTTAACTACTATATCTAGTTGATTGGCCAAAATTAGCCTTTTTCCGCCTCTAACTTGTGCTGCATGTTGATCCTCCAGCATAAGACGGTGCTATGTTTAGCTTTATCCACTGCCTTCTATCAACTTCATGCGACGCATGTGAGAATCAAAGTTAAGTCCACTTTCGGACTCATGTTTTATCCTTATTCCTTTTTTGTTCTGCATGCCCTCTCTTTTGATCTTATATTTTTCTACGCAATCCTCCTTATGATTTCTTCTGCATCTCCACTATTTTCTTGTGTGTATGCTTCCTCTCTTTCTTCCTTGCCCGAACACTTCTTGCATGCTCCCCGGCTTACATGTGTGCCTTCCTTTAACCAATTCTTGTGTCTCCAAAGAATAAATCATATATAAAAATACTAAGTCCTCCAGGACTTAAAAAATAAAGAATAAGATAAACATGGGCCCAACATCACACCGCACTAGTTTGGTTGTCTGTCCTCGGACAACATTTAGTGAGCTTCGTAAAATAATTTGGGTACTTCTTTTTGCAAGTGGTCTCCACGCCCTTTTCACTTATTTATTACAACTTCTAAGCGTTCCAATTGTGTAATGAGTTGGTTGAAAACTGAATTGCCTTTGACTCCTACATTTATCGTTACACGCAAGTGATCGGATTGTTATTTTTAATCCTGACGCACGACTCCGAGCTCTGTTTCCTTTGTATCAATGATCTTCCTCAATTATGTCAATCATTGTTTTATTCGTTCTCTCTCTACTAACCACTTTGGATTCTTCCATTATTGTATTATGGGTAGTTAGGTCTAAGGAGTCACCATCGAGCTATGCTTCGAATGCCGCTAGGTAGTTTATATGTCAACTCTTTTGTTCACACGTTGATTATTCAGGGTTGTTTATACAACCCCTTAAGTAATTTTTCAGCTATGTCTACTTTTGCTTCCAATTTTTGATGCTTTCTTCACAATCATTGAGCTTCTTATTGCAAACGACTCATATATTTTCATTGTCGCTTCCTTTTCGTTTTACTCTCTCCCGCTCATTCTCCATTTCTTTGAACATGAGATACACTAGTTGTTCGAGCTCCTCTATTGGTTCGTCAGATACTAGTGAATTTTCCTCATAAATCTTTGGTTCATTGTGCACCATCCTCTCCTTGAGAATTTCAACTCTTGATTCTATGCGTGAGTATTTTTCTCAGCGACCTTTGTTTTTGTGTTGAGCTTCACGTAGTTGACGTTTTGTTTCTTTGAAATCTTCCTCAATTTTTTTTATCTGCGCTCTTAGACTCTTACCTCATTGGTGTTCTGTAAGTTTTGGTGTACTACTTCTCCAACAATCTTCAGCAATGCATCCTCGGCTTGAGTCTCAGACATATTATAGATTTTTCCAAGAATGAGATCTCCATCCTTGGATGGGAAGGTATGAATGTTGTCGACAATTCAATGAGCAGTTCTTCTGTGCACGCATCCAGTAAAAAGGACAGCCTTTTTGGAGTGCTTAGTTGTCATTTTGTCCTTGATATTGTTCCATTTGAACAATTCATAATCATTTTCCCCTTGTTAGTAAGTTGTGCGCATTGATTTCTTACCGAGATTGGGGTATATTTATATTTCTTCTTCCTCCTCTGGGTCTGGTTCTTGCTTTAGTATTAGCTTTTTGCCCCTGATTTGATGGGCTCGTTTTTTCCCAATTTATGTTTTACAGCCCCTGGTGTCTTCATGACCTTCTTCAGCACTTGCTCTCTGCTCGGCCTTCTTTGGATTATCTTCAATTTCTACTACCTTTGGGGTTGACTTGGGCGTTGTGGTTGTTTGTCCGCCAAGATCCAAGTATTTCATATGCTCACTTGGCCTAGTGCTTACATGTACGGGAGCTTGTCGGATTAGGACATCAATAGTGAAATCCTCTTGGCACGGATCTTCTATAGTATTTGCTCTTTGGGTATGTCATGGAATATGTGGTTCCTTTTCTACCTGTTCTATTGTTGGCCCATGTCTTGGATTGAGTCTTCTTCTATTTGTAGGTTGTTCTGTTGACGTGCATGCCCTACCTTTTTCTTCGTGTACGTGTGTTGCATGCTCATGTGTTTCATGAGATGTGAACGCCGAACGGTATATGTTATTTGATTTAGAGGTATAGTTATTACTTTTGTACTTGATGTTGATAAGGGGTTCGAGTGATGTTGTAATTGTAGAAATATAGTTGATCCACTTAATTTGAAGGTTGTTTCTACATTTCAAACTTGTTATAAATTCGTACATGATTACATGTGATACCGTTTTCGATAGTTAGTTAATTTTATAGTTGATGTTGTTAGTTGTGCATCGGTTGTTCAGTTGGTGTTTTGTTGGAGAAACTTTTATTATACAATTGATAATGTGTGTGATTGATAGTTGTAGTGTAGGACTTTAGTTGAAACATTACATTGAAATGTTGTATGTGTACATTTAATTATGTTACAGATTCGTACATTTAAAGTTGCATATCATATTTGAAAACATCAAATAAATGAAGGTATACGTACACATAATGAGACATGTATACATTTGTAGTATTTATATCATGAATGGTAGCCTTTAGTGGGCAATTTTAGTTTCAATAAACATGATTACATTTGATACCCCTTGAACAACTGTGATCGCTTTGGATAGAAGAAGTGTTGAGTATAGTAGTAGTGGAGGTGCTATCAAAGCATAGGGTAGTATTTACGATGGATTGAGTGATAATAGTCTTGCTTCCTCCTTTTTCTTGCTCTAAGTGTTGGTATGTGTGCCATATTTGAGTATCTCTCGGATGAAAAAGCAGGTGAAATGCGCAGATTTGCAAGCAAGGGAACTCTGGAGAAAGTTGTGAATGTCAGACCCTACCTTTCAGTGGTTCCAATGTCGACAGTTGCTCTGTGCAAAGTAAGTCCTTGTGACTTGTGGATAGTTAATCCCCATGCCATTTTAATCGGCAACTATCTTCGATTCCCTCTCGAAATAGGGGGTATGGGAATATGTAATGGGTTGGAGGGATCCCAACATGGGCCATTGTATCTATCAAATTTTACAACAACAAATAAAGGTAATGTTGGTGGTTGCATTGATGCGTCGTAGACAATGTCGGTGATTGTTCCTGTGGCACCATTCACGAGGCCTACATCAACCCATAGATTTGCAATAAGCATGATTTTTTGTTGTTTGCACAACAGAACTTTGTGTTCCAACTGATCATCATCAAGATTTCTGGTCCAGTCCGCCTGTTACTTTCAAAGAATGATGATTGGGTGATCGGAGCCTTCAACATCTTGTAGGTTGTGGGAGTCCACCAAATCATTTTTTGCAAGCAAATGTGGAGTCTTTAAAAATGTTGATAACACAGTGAGCTCAGTCACAAGAGTTGTGCAATGGAAATTTCAAACACTTATGTGAGGAAGTAAAGTAAGAACCAAAGTAATGTAGAAGTGAAGGCCATTAATATCTTATATTTGATTAGAATGAAAACATGAGTACAATAACACCATGATGGCAGTTTTTCACCTGAGACATCTGATATGCAATTGCAATGAAGACAAGAGTACAAATACAAAATGATGGCAGTTTTTTGCCTTAAAATTCTAACTTTAAAATCTGATGGAAGATTTTCATCCAAGGTAAGGGCGCCTATACTGCTTCACCCAATACAAGAAAATTAGAAATGTTGGAATGGAGAATCTAAACACAAAAGATATAAGATTTACATAGAAGTCCATCAAAAATTGCTTCAAGCAAATATGTTTGTTTGCATTTTAATTGTCATCATTTTCCTACATCAGTTTATGTCAACATTTTGAGAAGAACGCCAAACAAAAAAACATCTCATTGTACCCATTCAAACAATACAAATGTGGACGAAAACTTTGATTTGTGTCATCAAGACTTTGACCTGTAAGTGCCTTGCTGATGAAATTAGAATAAATTCATAATGCTAATATCAATGGATATGCAAGTAGTAGCTGATATCAGAGCCCTATAGATAAAGAAAAGTACCTTGTGGAGGATTATTTCGTTATCTCCACAGCACCATATTGGGAGTAGACTCCATTACAAACAAAAACTACATATGATAATGGTAGACTGTATTGACTATTGTACAAGAGAAAAACTACATATCATGGCCCGTCTCTCTATATGGTATTTGGCAGTAGCTCCTATATCTATCTAAAAAAACAATAAAGCTCATATGAAGGGAAAAACATATAATTGGCTACTTGAAACCCACTTTTAACATTTATTCTAAAGCGTTGATAACACAGTGAGCTCAATCACAAGAGTTGTGCAATGGAAATTTCAAACACTTATGTGAGGAAGTAAAGTAAGAACCAAAGTAATGTAGAAGTGAAGGCCATTAATATCTTATATTTGATTAGAATGAAAACACGAGTACAATAACACCATGATGGCAGTTTTTCACCTGAGACATCTGATACACAATTGCAATGAAGACAAGAGTACAAATACAAAATGATGGCAATTTTTTGCCTTAAAATCTAACTTTAAAATCTGATGGAAGATTTTCATCCAAGGTAAGGGCGCCTATACTGCTTCACCCAATACAAGAAAATTAGAAATGTTGGAATGAAGAATCTAAACACAAAAGATATAAGATTTACATAGAAGCCCATCAAAAATTGCTTCAAGCAAATATCTTTGTTTGCATTTTAATTGTCAGTCTATCTGGCATAGAATTTTGCCACATTTTGTTAGAGATTTTCAAATTGTCTTATTTGATTTAATATGTGCTGGGAGTGTGAATCCTGACTACTTTGATTTCCAAAGATATGGTTGTGTGGAAGCCTATGCAGAAGACCTTATAACCATTTTGGACGAGTTGGGTGTGGAAAATTGTATGTTTGTAGGCCACTCTCTGTCTGCCATGGTTGGCTGCATGGCTTCCATCAAGAGGCCTTCTTTGTTCACCAAATTGGTGTTGTTTGGAGCATCCCCAAGGTAAAACAAGAAAAAAATAGTGCTCCCCTCCCCTTTATCCAATTTTTGTTTAATTTGCTTGCCCATATCATGGCTAATGTGGCTTAAAGGCTCACTACCTCCTCAGGCTCCTCTAGTAACCTCTGGCCCAAAATTAGAGTATATCAGAACTACTAATATCACCACATTTGAGAACTTTATACATTTCAAAATTGGCTTTCACCCAAATCTATATAAAAGCAATGTTATAAATCATAATTGAGATGGAGATTTCTAACATCTTGGCATGCAGGACTTATCAAAGTGTATCCATATTTGTACTTAGATGACTATCTATATTGGTATTGTTATATAAATTCTCAACACTGAATTTGCTACAGGTGGTGAGATGGACCAAGATGATGTTTGGGACAGTGAAAATCCATCATGTTATGATATGATGGTTTCAAATATGCCAAATCTGTATTTTGCATAGTTCTGGTGGTTTTTGGTTTTATAACTCTGATACATCAAGTTGGTCTCAGGGAACACAAACAATACATTATTATATGCAATAGAGGTAGAGAACAGATTTCACACAAGATTATCTAGAAGCTTATATGCAGTTAGATTATCTAGAAGCTTATTTGCTAGAAGACTGATTGTTTAAGCAGTTTGACTCCCTCTTTAATATGTTAATTAGTCCTGCTCAAAACATTAATAAATCATGAACTCTATAATAACAGAGTATGCTAAAAATTACTTTAAAACTCTTACTGACATCTACCCTGTAGTAACATAGTATGCTTAAAATTATCTAACTTTGTATTCACATATACATGTAATACAAAAGTATGCTAAAAATTACTTACAATCATGTGCACTTCTCTAATGTTGATGTAGAATAGTTATAAGTACAATAGTGATAGCGTCCAATTCCACAAACTCTACAAAATATATTTAGGAAAAGATGAAACATATGAGAAAACAAAACTTCAGAACCCTTTACAAAATTAAACCGTGTCCAGAACATCAACTCAGTTAAGAATAACAACAGTAGCATATAGCTACTCTACAAAATTAATGAGTACATGAAAATTATAAGAGAATCTAAGCCCTAAATAGATGTAAGAACAAAACTTCTAAACTATTGGGACTGCAGACTACAAAATTGAACCCTACATAGAATATTAGCTCAAGTAATTGAATAGATTATGAATGGCGGATCAGAAACATCTACTCCGTCTGTATTAATAGAAATAAACTAAAAATGTCAGGTAGTATAAGAAAAAAATAAAATCCAAGCCGTAAATAAATATCATAACAAAGAAACTAAACCCTTGACTGCAAAATTACACCCTTGACAGAACATAAATACTTTGTTCCTACCCTACGAAATTATGGACAAAATAGAGTTCTAAGTATTCAAAATAAAAGCGGCACATAACATAACAATCATATATGTCTGCACAAGATCTAAATAATTGTGCTCTCTATATACTGTGAACATCTATGATCCACCATCAGTTTTTATTTTTATCATATTTCACAAACTGAAAGTACAATCATGTGTGATAGATATGCCATTATTGATAGATGTGTTCAGAAAAATGGGAAACATGCAGCAATGTAGACATGGTGACATTCAGTTCATGTGAAAATCAGGGGGAAAAAATTCAAGTAAATGAAATCAAATTTAACATATCCTCGCAGTCTCAAACAACAATCTTCAGAAGCCTTCCACTTGATGGCTGTTGACTTGATCTTAATGCACGAAATCTGGATCTATGCTTTGCAAGAGAAAATGTCCAAGAAAATCTAAAGGTGAAACAAAATCATAAGTCACTGCACAATGAAATTCAATTGTGAAACACATGAGGAGATGAGCTACCGAAAGGAATCTATGAATGAAATTTTGAATGGAGTGCCTGAGATAAGTTGCTGATCCAAATGAGCTACAACGAAAGGCTTTTTGAAAGTAATTAGGACAAGCTTTTAGGAAAACAAATTCAAACTTAACTTTAATTTAAGCTTATTAAATTTCATTAGATAGTTTTAATTTTTACAGTTTTGTTGTTAACCGTATCAAATTTGACAGAGAACTAATGATTTACAAATGTCATTGGTCTCCCGCATAATTACCTCAATTGTCTTCCCATTTGAAGCTGTAATTACATCACCAGGCCGCATACCAGTGCCACTGATCATGTTCTCACATGCAAAGACAATAAAATGAACCTGTCAAAGATAAAACATTCACACTGAATAGGCTTACAACAAGCAATCTGTGTTTTTCAAAAATTATAAATCGATAAGCATAGAAGTAATAAATCATAATGCAATGATCAATAATTTAAGTGTTCAAAGCCAAATCTATAAGTACAATGTAACCATATAGTTCATATTCACCTCCACCCCTAGAGGCTTAATTTGACTAATAGCTTTTACTGCACCTAGAGCTGCTGCAGAACCTCCCATGTCAAACTTCATCAGTTCAATACTGCAGCCATGCCCTTTCTTGAGGTTGTAACCTCCACTGCTCACATATTAAATGAAATACATGAATAACTTCATAAAAAATAAAAGCAAAGAAAAGATCGTTTGAATAACCTGTTCCATAACAAAGCCGACTTTTTGAGGTGGGGTGAGCGGTAGAAGATCGCGGTGGGCATTGCGAGAGGACTGGTGTACTGCACGAGGACGCCAAGCCTGCTATCATACACAAAGACGTCAAAGCCACGAATGTTCTGCTGGACAAAGATCTAAACGCCCTGGTTGCCGACTTTGGGTTTGGACGAGCACAACGACAAAACGCACTACACCACGCGGGCGGTGGGCACGCTCGGGTATGTTGCGCCTGAGTACGCGTTGTACGGGCACCTCACCGACAAGAGCGACGTGTTCAGCTTCGGGATTGTGCTGCTGGAGTTGATGAGCGGTCGAAGGGCGTTGGGGTCTGTCACCAACAATGTCAATGTGGAGCACATTTTGATTTCGTACTGGATCGAGTGCAACCTCATGCGGAAGGGCATGTCTGGTGAGGTGATCGACAAGAGAATAAGAGAAAAAGCAACTATGAGAAATAGCCCGTGCATGCACTATTAAAAATAACGCCCGCAAAAGCAACTATGAGAAATAGTCCATGCATACAACATGCACCAAAAAATAATTGTTAAAAATAGGCAAAAAAAACTTTAAGACAAAAAACGTCTTGACGGCCGTCAAAACCGTCAACTTTAAGACAATCGCGAACGTCCAGGAGGTCCTCTAACATAGGGGAACACCTTCGGGCGTAATTATGTGTAGTGCAAGGATGTCCTCATCAACCCTTCACGCATCTATAATGAGCTTCTTTTCCCCCTTGACCTACTTGACCAATCATTGATTTTCATATCTCTTAGCCCAAAGTTTGTGTAGTATCCCTTATGGGATACCACTTAAAAATAAAATATTGATTTATAAAATATTGATTTATGTATTTTTACAATAAGGACAAAACTAAATAAATCAATATCTCCCAAAATATCCACTCGAATTACTTGAAAATTTAAATAGAGTTTGATATTATTATAAAGGACATAATAAATTGTTTTTGGAGTTTTACATAAATTAAAATGTTGCCAAAAAAGCACAGCGTGCCTAGATAGGCAATTGGAAACTTCGAGGGGTCATAACTCTCCAAATACTGGAGAGCAAAAATTAAGGGTCTTTGGAAATAACATTAACAAATATAGGAAATAATATTTCCACCTTCAGATCTGAAAATGGCCGACTGGAAACCCTCCAAATAAAGGCTGCAAGTCACCTAGCTGGGAAAAGGGTTGGAAATTGATGAAGATGCCTTCAACGTGCTGTCAACGCCCTGCCCAAATGGCTGTCGTGAATCTGATCTGGAAGCCCTCTGATTATCTTCCCCAAATGCCCCCAAAATCCTCAAATCCTTCCTCTGAACCCTTTGATAATTTCTCTGTACACATGACCCTAAAAGCGGCTCCAAAATGATAGACTAGGGTAGATCTCTCACTACCAAAGAATGCCCTACTAGCTAGGGACGGGTCTCTCACCACCGAAGCTAGGGTCCCTGTGGGATTTGACTCCACAAGTTGTAGATGCACAAACAACAATTGCACGTGAAGGGGTCAATAAAATGTATGCCAAAAAGTTCCTTTTTCCTTTCTCCCCAGACTCCTTATATACTTCTCCAAGGCAAAAGAGCCCCAATAGACCTAGACACATTTCTTTCCATGGAGGGGCCAATAAAATAAAAGTAACTAAAGTTACTTTTTCCTTTTTAAGTCGTCATGGTCCAAAGTGACCCCCAAATGCCAAACATGAATATTAGTACCATGCGGCCCCTTCTCAATAGCCCCCAGCGTCCACAGCCCCTTGGGTATGACCACGGCTTGGACTCGACTTGACCCTTAGGCCTTTGGCATAGAAAAGGGGACATTACAGTCCTCCCTTCTCGAGAAATGCTTGACCCCAAGCATTATCTTGTCATGCTTTGCAGAGGTTGAATACCACGCCGTAAGTTTCTCCACCTCACCCTGTAGTCAACTAATGATCGGTGTGATGCGAAGTAACCAAGACACCCCATGTAGTGATCATGCTCTCCATGTCGTGTAGAGAACAATGTTGCTCCTAAAGTAGTATGATGCCCACACCGACTCTCCCCTGGTACCCACACCGAAAATTTCCAATCTATCCAATCCCTGCCGATGCAAGGCTATCATCATGTGATCACTCACTGCCTCTCCAATCGACTCCTGGGTATGAAAGTTCACTCTGGATCCCGTAGAATCCCTGAATCCACCTGTGAAACAACCTGTATACGCACAAATGGTGCTAACTCTCCCACATGACCTGCACTCGTGTGAGAGCAAGGCTCCTCATAATGTATCTCAATGTGTCCCATGGAGGAAAAGTCCCAAGACTCCAGTAGACAGTCAACCAAGCAATATCGGCTCCACATAGTCCACCTCCTGTGTTGAATGTGAACCTACTGAATAACCATGAGTCAATTTCATCTCTCCACTGACTAACACATGGGTGAAGTGCTCACTGGGCATAGAAGCAGTAAAATACATAGGAGTGTTATCCAATGTCGATTCAAAAAATGATGAACCCGTAGGCTTTGACTTGTCACAGTGACAAACCGTATATGCATGTATAAAGTTGGGGATATCCTCCCTCAACCTATGCCATATGAACCTCTAACATGAACCTATAGGTCTCATCAAAGCTCAAATGCCCAGTCACGGAAGGACAATGCACATGTCGCAATATCTCCATCCTCAACCATGAATCTGACACAAGGCTCAATCTTCCCTGATAGAAGATCATCTCATCCTCCATCTATGTAGTTGTCATCATGTATGTGACCATCCAGAAATCTCACAAGTGTGTCGGTTCTTGGAGTACTCAACAAGCAAATGAGGTCTCCAGTCTACCGAAACTTCAGATAACCAACATAATGATAAACTTGGATGATCTGAACCTGTAATCCCAATCTCAATAATCGGATCTCATGTGTAACATTGTTGGCCACACCCACATCCATCATACTCCACATCGATCCGCAATAATAAAACTCCTCACCATGCCGGATCGTCCTCTCCATCCCCTCATCTGTAACCACCCTTGGTGCTCCTGTAGATACTCCCCTCAAAATCACATTCCTGCCCTCGGACTTAAACTTCAACTCTATCATCTGAAAGTTAGTCTGAAACTCACCAAGAGAGTGAAGCCCTTTACACTCCCAACACTATGTTGGTCACTCCCATACCAATAATGTGGAAATCATTGGTAATTGTATAGTTACCCATCGTGATGCTCACTTGGGGAACCCATCGTGTGCACCTCAAAGACTCTCCATTGGCTATAACCCGTTGAAGCCCTCAAAATCCTCTGTCTGTAATCCTCGCCTCTCAACCAATGAGGCATCAATACAATTGTGGGTTGCCCCACTATCAATGAGTACCCCAACTCGTTGACCCTGCATAACTCCTCTAATCCTAAATGCCTTGTACATCAGAGTACTAGACAATGTGGCTATAATCTCCCGAGGAAAAGTCTCCTCCTCCTGCCCCGCATCAACACTATCCAACCATGACCCCATCTCCATCATCCATCTCGTGAGTCTCGAACTCCTCACCTCTGTCACCCTCACTCTCCTCGAAGACCTCAATGAATTGGGCCTTCCCTCTACCTCTGCAATCATGTCTGGAACCCAAGGTGTGTGGCAATCGAAACATAGTTTCTTTCGCCTCAACTCATCTTTGTCCTCTCGGGAAATGATTGGCTTCTTAGCCACCTCCTGCCTCGGTGGAGGCTCCCTCTGCTGAAGTTTGTCTGATCCAGATGGAGGTTCCCTTTGTTGAGCGTGAGGTGGAGCCCTCGGCTTTGGAGTGGATAACTCCAAGTCTCGAGCTTTCCTAACACCTCGTGCAAAGAAGAAGGTTCAAATGCCTTCACAAACCCAGTGAGAGCATCTGTCAAACCTGCTGCGAATAGTGAAATCAACCTCATCTCCATGACATCAGGTACCATGACTGATAATCTCTGAAAATCTGTGATATATTGATCCAGGGGACCGGTTTGTCTCAAATGAGTCAACTCCCTGAAATACCTATCAGGGTCCCTCTATCAAATCTGCTCCCCAGTCTCTGCGCGAACTCTGCATAAGTAGTAATGTGTATGTGTCCCTGTGTAATCAACCCATGATGCCACCAATCATGAGCATCTCCCTCAGATGTAAGATTGCAAACTTAATTGCATCTTCCTCACACATAGGATTCAAGTCGGAGTATGTCTTGACTTCTGAACCCAAGACTGTGCAGTACACTTCTTAGAACCATCGAAGTGTGGAATGGAAATCTGTCCCAATCTCCTCTATAACTCTGGTACCTGTATCTGATGATCTCTCTCTTGGGTCTACTGCCAATCTTCATTTTGCAATATTCCTGGAATGGCATGTTGTTACGAAGGCCCTCACTCAAGGTCTGGTACCTCTCCCAACAAGACTCCTCATCCAAAATATCTACTTGGCTGTTGTACCTGTGAAACTTCTTGGATCCTTCAAGAAAGAAGGTTCGTGAAGCCCCAAAGGCCTGGCAGAAAAATGGGGAGGCCGCTGCCCTGAATGTCCACTCTCACCTCTTTGACCTTGTTGTCCCATATTGCTATTTTCTCCTCTCATTATGACTGTTGTTATACACAGTCCAGCAGGCTAAAGATGATTAAAAAATATTCTCTTACCCTTTTTAGCAATCATAAAACCAATGCTAGTACCTTGAGAGGTACTCTCCCTTCTTGCACGAGTCTCCAATGAAGAAATCATGTTTGCCAACACTTGTAATCCCAAAAGACACATTTGAATTCCTTCTTTTGCTTATGAAATCAGTCACAAAGTTTTCAAAATCAAAATTGATAGTTTTGGATAATTGCCACATATTACCAGGATCCCATACCTTATAATGCCCATGAACCCTTGTATCATGTAAGGTCTTCCATCTTTGCTTCTCTTGTATCTCCTCATAAAGAAGATCATCACTCTTTGTCTTCATGATGAATTGACTTTGATGTACCAAATTCTTAGCATTCTTATCGACAATAGGTTGAATACCATCATGATAAAACATTGTAATGATATAGGATGAAGATGATGAAATAAATCCGTGCTACTACTAACCTCCTTATAAAGAATATCATCAAAAGGTTCACCTTCTATTGCTGATTTAGAAACCTCCAAAACACCATCCCTTGGAGTATCCTCATCAAGCTTGGTCTCCAAAATGACTTGACTTTTTTGCCACAAATCCTGAGCATTCTGGTCTACAATGGGCTGAAATTCTTCATAAATCAGCTTATCATGAGTTGTTAGTTTGGAAATTGCAACAACGTGCAATTCCACACAAGTGTCCATGTGAGGCTCCTCCTCATGTGCAAGTTGCTCTATAGAATTTTTTTTCGTGGGTGTAGACTTCCTTGCATCATTTGCCCACATCTTTCCTTGAACTCTTGTAGGTGTTGTCTTGCTTGAGCGGCTATCAATCTAGCAGCTCTAGCTCTGCTATTCCATTCCTCACACCGTTTTAGAGTTTCCATTACATCCTCCTTGCTTGCATATACAAATTTCTTCTCCTAAGCTGAATAATTTCTCTAACAAGCAAAGTTTCACTAATGCAATTATTTTTCTCAATGGAAATCATACCTTTTTCTCTAGAAGCTTCTTCTTCTTCAAATGAGTTCTTTTGTAATTCAAGTACCGGCATATGATGATCTCGCTTGGGCTTGCTACCAATCTTCATCATGCAATAATCTGGAAATGACATATTATCTCTAAAACCCTACTCAAAGATTGGTATTTCCTCCAACAAGAATCCTCATCAATCACCTCTATTGGCCGCCCTTTATCATTGTTCTCACCATGTTCCTTATTGTCCCTAGATCTTGCTTTGATTCACATTCTGAGTGAGCTGGCTCAAATAAAGGTTAGTGGCTTCCTGTTGTTTCACCATGTTGGTGAACATTTCCTTCATAAAACCCACATTGAGATCTTTCCAAACTACCATATTTAACCCACACATGCTGGAGGAACAACTCTGATACCACTTTGAAATATCCCTTATGGGATACCACTTAAAAATGCACAAATATTGAAAATTTGCAGCCAAATAAAATATTGATTTTGCAAATTTTTACAGTAAGGACAACAAACTAAATAAAATCAATATCTCCCAAAATATCCATTCGAATTACTTGAAAATTTAAAGAGAGCTTGATATTATTATAAAGGACATAATAACATTGTTTTTGGAGTGTTACATAAATTAAAATGCTGCCAAAAAAAGCACAGCATGCCCTAGACAGTTGGAAACTTCAAAGGCTCGTAGCTCTCCAAATACCAGAGCAAAAATTAAGGGTCTTTGGAAATAACATTAACAGATATAGGAAATAATATTTCCACCTTTAGATCTGGGAATGGCCGACTAGAAAACCCTCCAAATAAAGGCTGCAAGTCGCCTAGCTGGAAAAAGGGTTGGAAATTGATGAAGATGCCTTCAATGTGCTACCATGCCCTACCCAAATGGTCATCCGTGAATCTGATCCGAAAGCCCTCTGTTATCTTCCCCAAATGCCCCCAAAAATCCTCAAACCTTCCTCAAACCCTCTTGATAATATCTACCTGTGACACACCATGACCAAAAGTGGCTCCAAAATGACAGACTAAGGTAGATCTCTCACTACCGAAGAATGTCCTACTAGATATGGACGGGTCTCTCACGACCAAAGTTAAGGTCCCTGTGGGATTTGACTCCACACGCTGTAGATGCTCAAATAACAAACTTGCACGTGATGGGGTCAATAAAATGTATGTCAAAAAGTTCCTTTTCCTTTCTCTCTCCCCCAGCTCCTTATATACTTCTCCAAGGCAAAAGAGCCCCAATACACCCTAGACGCATTTCTTTCCACGGAGGGACCAATAAAATAAAAGTAACTAAAGTTATTTTTTCTTGTTTAAGTCGCCATGGTCCAAAGTGACCCCCAAATGTCAAACATGAAGATTAGTACCATGCAACGCCTTCTCAATAGCCCCCAGCGTCCACAGCCCCTTGGGTATGACCCGGCTTGAACTCGACTTGACCCTTAGGCCCCTTATGGACTAGATGACATGATAGTTTCATGCGTCTTCCTAGGAAATAGAAATACCCTTCCCTTACACGTGAAATGGGGTATTGATATAACTACAATGGTTTGCTAAAATATGGCAATTCAAGAAGTTGGAGGACTCATGTTTTCTCTAACGTTTTCAACACGCAATTGTCATAGACATCATTTTCCCGACTATCTTTTTGTCATGTTGGGCACCCCATTTATTTCTCAATGGTGCATCATTTCCCACTGAATGATTTTTTTGTCGTGTTGGGCACATCATTTCCCTAATCGTATAGAATGAAGATACGTTTTGTAATATTGGAATCGCTTGCCACCAATGCGCTCAAACAACTCAATATAGAATGAATATACATTTGTAACCACGGTAGTGTTTACTAATACACTCATTGCATGAAACCTACAAAGAAAAGATCCCAACAATGGAAATAGAGTCACCTCATGACCCACTTAGCAATTTGAAACAAAGCAATATAATGCCTTTTCAAATAGCTGCCATGATTCCATCCGCCGAAACCAATGTTTAGAGCTATTAGTTGTTACAGGGTGGAAGGGGACAAAAATGTTATTCATCACCCTAGTTTGCGATCCCAAATACATACAAGGACAGATAATGACAGCATTGAATGTTGCATTGGCATGCAGTTGCAAATGTCAATGGACACTTACAGAATGACAAGGGTTGAGTGAAGTCTATTAAATATGTTTCAATGTGGGCACGAACATATTATTGTCTACACACCATATGGTTGCATGCACCTTTTTATAGGAGAAGAGTTATTCCTCAATTCACCATCAAATTTTACGTTTTTTAAGGAGTCTTGAATTCTAAGCCCGCCGCTTGATGCACAACATGATGACAAGGTAGCAAAAGAATTAATTTAAAATTGTCGCAATTAATATTCTTGAAATGCCTGTAAAGTTAGGGTGCTCAGCAACCGGGTCGTCTCATTTATCTTACAAATTTCTCATTTGAAAACACAGCGATGGACCATTATCCAATAAAAATTGTTTGATCCACATACCCGTGGACCATTATCCAATATAAGTTATTTACAAATTTCTCATTTGAAAACACGGAGATGGACCATTATCCAATAAGTTGTTTGATCCACATACCCAGGGACCAACATCTTTAACTAGTACAGATGTATAATATGCATCTGAAATACAATTGATCAAATCAATCTCAACGTTCTTATATTGCATTTTTCTTATTTTAATTTTTTCACTAACACATTGACTAATAGATTAGTTGCCTCCATCTTCCATTTTCCAGACTGGTGACAAATGGCATTCATCTACACAACTATGGCAAAACTCAAAAAAAAACTTAAAATGATCAAATAGAGGTCAAATTTAAAACTGAATAGGCAGTTAAATAAATATCAGATTTAAGATCAAACATAAAAATACACAACACACTCAATTACACTTCATCCCACCACTGCCATTGTAGAGCAGCTTTTAACATAACAATTAAAACCTTTAACATAAAAGACTTTTTTTAATTGAATGCCGAAGCATTACCATGGGCACTGAACATGGAATAAAGGCAAAATTCTTGTTATGAAAAGCATTTGCTAACCTAGATTATTTTTTTGTGATTTGCAGAGATTTTGACTGATCAATTAATCCCCCTTTAAAAATAGAACAATTAATTCATACTTTTTTGTACAATAAAACAATTATATTAAATTCAATGCCTGCATATACAAAAAAGCCAGGGAAGTTTGCTGATTTAATTTTTCCACTTGCAAGATTTTAACCTGCCGATGCCGAGTTAAATCTTTGAATATGTAAACATTCAAAAGAGTGAACCCACTTACAATCACTAAACCTGGCAAATATTCTTTCATTAATAATGTCAAAATATATCAGTCTAAAAGAATCTCCAAAATGAAGCCAGAAACTCCGCAGCCCTCACCATAGACTTTAAGAGAGCAACTCAATCAAAATAAGAGGCAACAATTCTGATGCCTTTCCTGGACTAGTTTGTTCTCTGACGTCCCATAAAATTTCTTTGGTAACCAACAAAGTTCCTTTGGCGTGATCCAAAATTTCTCTGTTTGCTGGCAAAGTTTGTTTGTCGCCCGCCATTTTGCACCCCACCAATCTGCCTCCCTACAGTTTGCCTTCCACCAGCCTGTGCCTGTGCCCTCAACCGCTGCTCCTTCATATTAGCAAAAAGAATCAAGGGTTTGTGGCCTCTGCTTAACAGGTCCATTTACCTTAACAACACATGTTAACACAAATTTAGCCATCAAAATAAAAGATCACACCAATCTTGAAGACACAAAATTCCACAAGTTTTCTTCCAAAACTAGAATAGGAAAATGATGCAAACATACCTTGGTAGAGGAAAGCACAGGGAATGGTCTGTTACTTTGTACAGAAAATGGTCCATTCCTGAATCCAACAAGAAGAAGACTCTCTTAGTGGAAAATACAAAGACACAATATAAAGAATTAATTTTTTTCACATACCTTAACTTTGGCAAAATTGCAAAACATAAAAATCATAATACAGGTTTTCATCCTAACCACCAAAATAATGAATTGAGTCTAGGTATGATAGAAATCAAAATAATAATAAAATTGTTAGCATTGTCGAATAATTACTTTATCCTCGCCAATTTTATAATCCAAGTGACAAGTGTACTTTTACCTGATTGCTGGAACTATCTAAATAACTAAAAAAACAGGAGCGTGACCACAAAAATGCCTTGATGATCATGCAGCACTAATCAAATTCCGTCAGAGCAAGAGGATTTCTGAATTAGAAATTTCAACATTTCTCATTATCTCAGTCAAAGAAGAAAAAATGCTGCACTAGAAACAGGAGGCATTCTGGATATTTGGCCTTGCTTATCAAGCTGAGCAAAAATCACATAGCCCAGAATGCAATGAATTTAGCTATTTCCTTTTAAGAACTGCATACAATTCAGTTGTGGTCCTGGTTTCAAAACTGATTCTAGGATATTCATGTGCCCTGAAAATACACAGGCTGGTGATAAGGATTATAGTATGGACCTGTCCAAATCTCCGGCTACAATACAACACAGTGCATAAGAAAATGCAAATTACATGTAGTTGGAAAAAATCATGAATGGATAGGCCTAACAAGCCAACTGAAAGAAGATTCGGCACCAGATGTTTCCTTTTCTCCAGGGAACCTTTTTGAATCAATTCAAAAAATGTATGGACAGACAATTCTAAAACCTTTGCAGATTGAATAAAATGATGGAACCCGTGGAGACATTAATCCAGATCAAAGAATGATGAAACCTGTGGAGACTTTATTCCAGATCAAAGGATGATGGAACCTGTGGAGACATTATTCCAGATCAAAGGCTTCATTCACCCTCCAAAAAGAACATTCTGGCAGTGGAAGAGGTCATTTATGTAATGTGCAGTACCTGTTAGTGCAAAGAACTGAACCTTAGGCAAAACAAAAGGCTTCCTCTCAGAGACTTGGCAAACTTTTCTTTCAGACTATGAAATTGGGACTCGTACAAAGTTCTCTGATCATTACAAGCATCGCTGCTTCTGATGGTCAACAATTCAACCATATCAGACTTTGATTACATATAGCATAGAAATAGGATCAATAGCATATGTTATATAGCAGCCTTTGAGATCATGCCTACTAACTTCTAGCCAGAAGAGTATAGCAGTGTCCATAGTTGATATGGATACTGGAAACAAACCAGAGAACAGCACAAATTGAGCTAATCACCTGAATGCAAACAAACTTGTCCAGTTATCACACAACCAAATGACATTAGTATTTAGTACAGAAACAAAACCAATGTAAGCCAAGGTCCACTAGATTCCACCAATGGATTTTATTTCCAATGGTTTTCTCTCATGGTTATGATGTTGTTTAGTTCAAGCTTTTACTTTGTGCACTTAGGTCAAATGACATCCATCAGATCACCTTCCCTTTCCTATCAGCAATAGAAATATCCATTTCTTATTACTTTGCTTATGATTTTCCTTGAGATCTTCTCTACCAGAAAGACATTGTAGCTTTAAAAGCTGGAACATATATGCCAAGAGGTTATGAAGCCACAACTGGAGCCTAAAACTTAAGCCACCACAGAATCAATTGGTGGTGATAACCCAGAGTTTGAGTTACCTTGCTTGAACAAGCAAAAGAATGACAATGTGCACCACCTAACTTTCAAAAACATTGAAACAGAAAACAAAGATCCGTCTAGCCGTCCAAATCTCAACCCTCCAAACTTCAAAATAATCTCCTCCAATATCATCCCCAAGTCTATTTATTAAGAGCAAACACAAAATTTCCATGTAGGACATGCCCCCTGCTTTTCGGTAGAAAATGACCAGCTTCACCAAATTGAAGATATGCCACACTTCACATCCATCACACATCATGATTGCAGCTTTGAAAGTTTGAACTGCAAATTAGAACAGTTCGCTATATTTCTCAAAATAACTCGACCCCAACAAATACAACAAACCAGCTGCATTCTAGAAATCCCTTAGGTTTCAAATTAGAATGTGGGGCCATTATATATATATCCATGGAGAGATTCTTCAAGAAATTCTGGTTGAAAATGCTGTAGCTGAATTAGTAAGTTGAGATGATACTAGGCAACTTCAACTTTACTTAAAATTAGCACCGGTACAAATACATGGTAAGCATATTACCTGTGACAGAAAATTACACTCAGCTTTATACAATACAAAGAAGACTAGAAGACAATCAATTTTCCTAAATACAAAATACCCAAACCCATAAATTCTAATCTAAAATGGAATACCTTCTCTTGTTCCACTGGAGAGATCTTCCAACAGCTACCCTTCTTGCTGCTTCTTTCACAGCTGGAAAATGATTATTTCCATTCCTTGACCTCATTTCTGCGAGCTTACCCTGCAACCAAGAATACAAATACTCATCACAATATTCAATAAGCACTTTAGAAGAATACAAACTGGGCTCATATGAAAAAAAAAATGGTGAAAAGTCTTTTAAAAATAATAACGGTCAAAGGTCTACCTGTCTAAGAGCTGAGGACCTTGCAGCAATAGATTGTTGGACCTGGGCCTTGGAAGCATTGTCCCTTGCACCAAATTTGATTGGATTAGGTCGCTGGTTCTTATTCTGCACGGGTCAGCATGTTCTCAGTACTGAAGCCAATTAAGAATCTGCAATAAAAAAATTATGTTAAAAGCCCTAGACATCAAGAGAGTACTGATTCCTACCGAGCTTCGCTGCTTCCTTGCCTTTGGCTTGGTTTTCTTTGACATTTTGATTATGTCATCTGCATAAGAACATGCAAACACATCACTTTATTACCTTATGATGATATTTAAATAGAGTGTAGGAGCCTTGTAACGTCACCAACTCTAGACCTACCAAGTGTCATGTCCATTTTCTTTTCAGTGAGTGCAATTGCATCAGCAGTGAGTGGCGGCAAGCTTCCCATAGTATCTAACCGCTGATGAACACTGTAGCCAAGGATCTAATTATATATCTGCACTATGAGGAAAAAGATCAGTAAGACTGATGCTGACAAGAACACTTTGTGCGATAACTGAGGTAGCATAGAAACTATTAAGCCTCGAAACAAATCAAACAAAGTAAAGCATGTGAAACAAAATCTCAGAGACACTCAACATCCAGATTCTGAAAGGAAGAGGCACACATAGAAACCTTACAATAACATAGCACTTGTAAAAACACAAAGAATAGACAGGTCCATGCAATAATCTGATCTATCAAGAAGACAGTACATAGTTTGTCGCATAATAACTTTAAAAAATTAATGGGCTAAAATTCCTGACAATATCAAGGAATAAACTATCTAGTGTTAAAGCAGACCAAATGGGAGGAATATGATCTAATCCTAATAACCACAATGACATAATTCACCATCAATTGGGAGAAAACAGATTTTTAAAAAAAAACACTAGACATGAACTAAAACATAATATCCAGAGCCCAGGGTCACTAGGAAAGGTTAGCAAGATCCACAACCAACCGACGAAAAATATTAGCAAGATGCACACCCAGACAAATAATCCTGTCAAAATCCAACTCAAAGAAAAAATGACTAATTTGAAGTATAAACAATAGATTATCCAACCATCCATATACTCTACAATAGACACAAAGCAATCGAATGAAATGACAGAACCTAAAAAAACAATTTTAGGTGATATGACTACACACTAGAATACAATCCTCGCAGTAATAACAGTAACAATTGGTTGATATATATAAAGCTTTTTTCTACTAGACATCTAATATCTGATCAGAAAAAAAAATACCACACAAAAATTTAATAAATAAACACTCTAATGCAAGCACAGATAAAGAGTACTCCATCCCAACGCATACAAGTACAATAGGAGAAGCACCTCTTACTTGTAAAGGCCCAAGGGTAAATGGTAATATATAACAAATTAACAAAATATTTGTCAATGTGTTTAGTCAGCTTAATTATTCCACTTCTTCAATTCTGTAATTTTCCATAAAACACAAATCTTAAATTTTAACTACCAGAAACACCAAAGGCTTGAAGTTTTGTACAATGTTATCTACAAGCTAGACCAAGTAACTTCTTTCCCTTGAGGACAAAGGTCAAAAACAACTTTAAACTTGAAAATAAATACAGAGATTATTTTAACCAAACGGCATTATCCAACAACTACCAAATAATAAATACTCTGTCGTATTTCATTTGAAAAGTGAGCTAAATAGATGAAACATGAAAATCATTCCAATGAACTTGAAAATAAGCATTAAAGATAGAAGCAGAAAATAAACAGACAGCCAAGCCTTACTCCCGTGGTATAGATTTGGCTCACCATATTTTCAAATTAAACAAATGTATATCAATTTTAAACACACTGTGCAATGTTGCAATTTCAACTACAATTATATCTGGAAGCTGTTCTAAAAGTACAGACTGCAGAAGCTTTAAGCTTTTAATAATGTGTACATTAAGCAAAGAAAAACAAAAACCCGGGATAAATCTTAAGAGCTGCAAAACTACAGGAAAATCTCTTACTAGAATTTTGGCATGCAACACATAATATAAAACAATTTTAACTCTATTAATCAGAAAACTTTCAAACCCTACTATTCAGCTAAAAAGTAGATGAGAATATTACAAGCCATAATGCACCAACGATTCAAACCCTGATCCGCAACCATACAAGCCCTAAAATGCCAAACTAACTAACAGCTTCTCCATCCAATCCATGAAAATATGGTATTCAGCATAGTTTAACATTAAAAGCACTGTTAATATACAGTTCTACAAAAACCTCAAAAAGAACAAACAAACGCCACCTAACAAACCCTGATGGTGACCTTGAAATCCTACAACCACTAATACCTTTACAACATTAACTGCGTCCAAGTAATAATTTAATTTCCCAAACCCATATAAAATCAATCAAAAAGAAACGAGAAATGCATCACGCCAGATGCTGCAAACCCTAATACTCGGGACATTCAAAACCCTAATACTCGGTATTCCAGACTCAGTACGCAAAAAATCCGAAAACCTCAAACCCAGATTCACCCAAAGCAACATAAATTACCTCGTTAAATGGAAAAAGAACGGCAACTTAAAATCATCCGATCCATGCAATAACAGTGCACAAAAGCTTCGAAACCAATGTATGAATAACTAAATGAATAAATCATAGGCTTAAAAACCCTAATGAATCTGAAACCCTAGTACCATACCCAAAAAAACGTTCATCTGATTCAATGAAACAGATCATTATGTGCGCGATTAACATGCAATCAGAGCATGATCCAACGAATACAACAAATCCAAAACAAACCCTAAAAAAGATAATTGGGAACAATAAAACAAAAGAAAAAAGAAACGTACCAGGCCAAATTCCCTGAAGGAGAATTGCAGAATGCGAAGAATAACCGATACAGTAAACCAATCTTCAATGCCCGCGTGGCGCTGCCCACAAAAACAAACTTGCGGACTCACTCGATTTTACGCCGAAGCTCTGAGTATGGAATGATGATAATGCATGCCAAAACAGGATAAAGAATAGTCGGTGGATTTGAATGGTCTTAAAACTGGATTGAAGAATATGGAGTACAAGCCTGTTTGGAATCCGAAGATAATTATAGGGTTCGGAAGATAATCGGTCCTAAATATAGAATTCTAATTAATACCTGCCGGATAAAGTGTACTATGGTTTTCGCCTTTGGCTTTTAGTTTGCTTTAAAAACTCTATTAAAAAAATTAAAGGTCATTGTTTTAATATTTTGATTGATGTTTCAAATCATCTGCTATGGTCGTCAAAACACACGTAAGAATATGGCTAAACGTCTTTATATATAACTTTATTTTTTTAAAACAAAATTTATTCCTTTATATATGTATAACACTCTATTTTAAAAAAGAAACTCTTTGAGTCCTTAGTTAGTTGAAAATGTATTTTATTTTACATTTTATTTTTAAATTAAACAAGAAAAAAATTCATTTATTATTTATGAGATTTTTGGTGGTTGTCGTGTTTGATACGATACATTATATCATTTTAATTTGTTTTAGTTAACATTATGACATGTTTTGGGAGTAAAATGCAGATATTGTCATTGATTGATTAATCGAAAGATTATCATGAATGTTTATAAAGAAATTGACTGCTCCACCCATTATGTGTACGAGATTAAAACTTAACTAGAGGACCGTATAGAGGGGAGCACCAATGGGCATGTCGTGTCACACATCAATGAACCCAACTCTATGCACATGTCGAGGCAAAGAGGAAGGTTGGATACATGAACAACTGCTTGCCAGTGCGACATGGCACCAATCGGGAGCCCCTTAGTCCAAGAAAGGTGACGAGAACAACGAAGTTGTAATGAAGGAGCACATATTGGTGTTATGTGGCACCATTGGGAGCCCCTTAAGCGAAATGATAGTCAATTACGATATGGGACATGAGAATGTCAATGTCCCACATGTGGCATCAATCGGTGGTGGACTCATCGCAAAAGCCTACACCATGGTCAAATTTAGCATAAAAGTCGAAAGACTAAAATTAACCATGAGGGAAATAGAATTAGGATGTGGAAAAGATAAATTTAGCCACAGAGAAATAGAAAAGAAAACAGGTGGATAATAAACAACCGAGAATTAAAGAAGTGCGTGAGTTTTGAATAGGTGAGTTGAATGACATTAGAAACTTGAGTTATAAAACAAGAAACGGGAAAAAATTAAGCCATAAATAGATTTCTAAGAGTGACCGATAAACAAAAGATAATGTGAATAGTTTAAATAGGGAGTAAAACTAGGAATATAAAAGTTACACTTAAAATTAAATTGCATGCAAATATAAGGAGAAAGAGCATAAGAGTTATTCTTAGCTCGGTGAAACTTATAATTTAAGGTGTAGTAAACCATAAATAGACACACAAGAGGTATATAGAGGATATAGACAAAAGTTTAAACACGCACAAGTTTTAACAAAGAGTGGGAACTATAGACACTCATTTTGGTAATTTATGTCTTGTAATAATACAAATTGTACAACGCTTTTGCACTAGCCCACACTCGCTCAATTTGACCAATCATTTTATCCCTAGTTATATCTCACTCATTTTGGCTTACACACAACCTATTTGTTTGCATAATGGTCACATTAATTCGTAAAATAAGGATATACCCTCACATATGACAAACCCAATTTTGAATTACTCGCGCATGCATCTGGGACCATAAAGCACCCATAAAGGTTCATAAGCGTTAATACATTGTGGGTCGACTTAGATGCTCTCATCTCTTTCCCTTCAATGACATTTTTCTCAAATTGAACTTCTTTATTCTGATGTTAGTTGGCTTTACTGGTTTTCTAAATCCATAACGCATATATAAGCAAGTTATTCATCTCTTATTGAGAGAAGGGCATTCTATCTACTTGGCACCTAACATTCTAATGAGAAAATACTAAGAGCAATCACAAGAAAAGATACTCCAAGACTCCCTTGAGTTCATATACTTTACATATTCATTTAGGCGGTCCTCTACTTAGATTTGCAAGCACAAAGAGCACATCATCTCAAGTCAAGCTAGGGAAATGTCAAGTACAATCACATTATTGTAAGCTCATGATTATCAATTTGGTTGTGTGCATTCTAGATATCACATGCTAAGTGAGAAAGACATGCAGCTTGAGCTCTCTTCGAAGTAGGGCAGTGTACGGGGTGTCCACAACCCAATTAATGTTTGTTTTGTAGGACCCCCATCATCTAGGGTTACTCAAGATTTAATTTGCAACATAGTGAGCATCACACAGTGTTGAAGGTCCAAATTACATACAAGAGAATATCATGCAAAGAATTCCCAGGACCTAGAAAGTTTCAGAGCCGAAAGTGTAGAGGGATGAAATTGTACGAAAAGGGCCATATTGTACTGTTATGGTCCGAGTTTGATGTCATGGTTCAAGCAGATTTTTCGGGGACGGTTTTAGATACAAAACTTTATCAGGACCATTTCTAGCCCTTTTGATTCATTAACTTGACAGAGATCGGCACGAGAAGGTAGAATATCATATGAGTCACTCTCTATCCCTTATTCTAGTACTTTATTTCATTATCTATCATTATTTATCTTTATTCATGTATTGTCTTGATATTGTGGCAATTATCTTTGGAAACTAATTATTTATGATAACCTACCATTAGTTACCAACCCCTTAACATTATCCATTTAGGTTAAACTATTTGATGAACCCACTATTGGTCAAACCCTAGTTTCCTAGATCCATAAGTGTTTGTAACACATATCTATTCATCTTCTTGGTTTGCTTGTGTACATTTCTTTTATGGCTTATTGTAATCCTTTGTGTAATTGTAGTACTCACTCCTCTCTCATAGCTCCTCGTGTGTATGATAGTTAATGGTATTCTAATCCATCCATGTATCACGCTCCTACGAGTTATGGTTGTCATGCATATCCTGAAGATAATGATCCCAGAGTATATGAGTGTTATTGTAAGCAAAAATAACATAAGTTTTTGGATACCTACCCTACTTCTTTATATGATCATGCTTCTAAAAATGTATGTACTTCTAGCATTTCTACTCATGATGTTCATATTCCTAGTGCTCCTATTGTTTTTATTCATCCAATTGCATATGATTGTTCTACAAATGTGATAGATGACTTACCACTTCTTGACTTTGATTTCTCTATTTCTAACAATAGTGACACTAAATCTCTTTCTGGTAGTGATACTAGTCATGATGCATGTATAGAGGATTATTTGCATTTCTTAGATGATGAATATCCGTTGATGTTATTCATGTTTCACCTATATTTGCTTGTTTTTCTTCATTAGATACTTGTACATGATACTTCAAATATTGTTACAAATGATGTTTGTGTCCCTTCTTCCTCTCAAAAGAATATTTCAAATACTTGTGAGCAAAATTTGGTTGCAAATGATACATGTGTTCCTTCCTTCCTCCAAATGATATTGTATCTACTCATGCAAAAATGTTGTTGTAAATGATGCTAGTGTTCCTTCTCTCTCTCTTCACAACAAGATGTCTTAGATGTTTGTGAATAAAATGTTGTTACAAATGATGTATGTATTTCTACTCTTGCTTTTTAAAAGGATATTTTACATAATGGTGAACATAATGATGTTTGTATTTCTTCTTCTTCTTCCCATGCTAAGGAATTTGTTGATAAGGGTGTCCAAGCTTCCATTCCTTCTAGTTCTTCTCATAGTCCTCCTAGTGTTAATGCAACTTCTCCACTAGTTGATCCAAATATTCAATTCCAACCCAATAGTGTCCCCATGGCTACATCAATGGAAAGGTGCAACCACTCAATGAGCCTCTTAATGTCTATGTTATTCCTCCATAAGAAGTCCTTTCTCTCATGCATGTTGTAGGTGACTTACAAAATCAGGTTCATAAGCTTACCCTTGAAAGTAAGGCCTATTATGCTAGTCTCAATCATGATTTCATTTATGGAAATCATATTCCTAAGAAGATATACAATTATATCTTTCCTAAAGGTTTTACCATGCCTACTTTTATACTCTTTGACGTAACGAGTAACACTTACATACATCTCAAGGCTTATTGGGTAAAGAATGGCTTTGCATCTCAATGATAGGTTTCTCCTCAAAGCATTCCCTAGTAGTCTCACAAGCATTACATTAGATTGGTTGCATCATTTGCCTTGTGGATTTGTGTGTACTTTTCTTGACATGGAAGAATCATTTCTTAGGCAGTTTATCTTTAATAATGGACCTAAGGTTACATATGAGCATTTTCCATCATTACATCAAGGAAATATTGAATCATTAATGATTATATCTTATATTTCAAATATTGCATGTATCATTTACTATATCAGCCTATTGATTTAGAAATGTAATATATCTTTTTCGTGGCTTGATCTTTCCTCTTAAGAAAAAGTTATTGTATGACACATGTGAATCTTTTACAACACTTTGTCTTTGAGTTATTGACTTATAACAGGAGATACTTAATCTACACTTTATTACACCCACATATGACACATCTACCACTCCTTCACATCCACTCACTTTACACAATCGGGATCCATCCACTGCACTCATTTGTGCAGTAGTAGCTTCACATCCTTCACCCCCATACACATGAGGTCAAGGTCCTTCATTGTGGTGATACATCTCACCTCAATCCACCTCCATGTAGACATCCACCATGGTTCACTCCTCCTCCTAAATAGAACCCTTATACTTTTCTCATTCTACTAGGCCACATGATATCTTGCACACACTAATTAATGAGCATTTTATTTGGTTACCTTCTAATGAGCACCACCCTCTTCATTAGTTGTAATGACATCGTAATACATTTTTTTACAACTTTCATAAGATCAATGGGCATCAGTCAATGATTATTATGCACTTGATAATAATCTTAAGTTACTCGAATACAAGTGTATCATCACCTTTCATGCACAACATCTTGACCAATCATACTCTCATGTGTTGCATGTATCATTCGGCTGAAAATTTTAACCTTGCATAGTCATTTTCCTACTACTAAGATGATTTTATAGATTCCTTCGTCGATTTGACCCCACAACTAAAGACAAATGCATAACCTAGTACTAAGGCTAAACTTAAAGGTGTCGCAAAAGAACAACTCTTTATGTTACAAGACCCCAATAAGAACGATGTTATTCTACTTACTACTCTTCCATTATCATTAGGCATTTCTTCTTCACATGTATCTTTAGTATCGCTCGAGCCGGGCATAATCAATCACCACCTCGCATCCTCATGGCCCCTCCATATGTCATTCACTTTTCATGATTCATCATTGATTAAAATCTTAGGATGCAACTTTCCTTCGCACACACAGTCTTACATGAAACTAGTATATTCTTCCTTCATTCACAATGGAAGATAGTGGGCCTTCACTCAACGTACTCGTTGGATAGTTCATGCGTTGCTCACACACACGGGGCATCTAACTTCCCCTCATTTCCCGATGACACACTTTGTTTATAAGTTTGACTTGACTATCGAGGGAGTGGTTACACACCCGAACATCATTGTCAGACACACACACACACACCGGAGGCAACCTCATTTTCCTACCCCTAGTTACATAGTCTATAATTCATAAAAAGCACTACAAATCTCAATACTCCCCCTAAGGGCGTTCTTAGACCACCCTTCCTTCTCTTGAAAGATAGGTTTTTATCTCTGTCCCAGGGGGCACTCAAAATTAAAAACATTCGAATATGCTAAAATCCAAAATCATTCAAATATATAAAAAAACATCCAAAAGCTTTACATTGCTCTTGTTTGGTTATTTCTATTAGATGTTTATACTATTCATGTTGCATATTGTTTATCATGTTAGCTTGATACATAGTATGCTATATCATTTTTCTATGCATATATGAATTTACATGGTACATTGAGTTGCATACAAGTTACACACAAATTGTTACACGATGTAGGATGTTTGACACTTCTCTACCATTTCTTCTATAGTAATAGGGCATCCACTTTACACTTTCTCACATACATGTGATATTATTCCAATATTTATTACTTTACTTTCTCTTTTCTCATTCACTCAATACATACATCATGTCATACTATTTATTACTATAACATGTTAATGGGTGCTTCATGTGTAGTATATATTTTGTAGGTTACTTCCAAATTGGGATCATCTTCATCCTATTGCTTGTTTCTTGTTTCACGTGTTTGTTATGTGCTTTCACATGTTCATGGTGTTATCCTCAGTAAAATTGGCAAGGGTAATTTTACAGATAACCCTACCAAAATGTTGTTCTGGTCCCTTGTCAGGGACTCCTTGCGTTTGGAACGTTGCAAAATCCCTTCCCGGGAAATCTAGTTTTCCGAACTTAGCCATTTTTGGTCTTTTTGGTCCGACGCACCTAATGACTATGCAACATCAAGTTTTGGTGCGCCCCCTTTAAATCCTTTGGCGCACGGTTTGAAGTGTCAACAGGTGTTTTGGTGCACCTCACTATGTTGTGCCTTTCTTGCATGTGCCAAGGCGCATGCGCCTTCATGTCAGCAATACTTTTGTTGCGCCGAGTTTTGGTGCGCGCAGCATATATATTCTTGTGTCGACAGCACTTTCGGTGCGCCAAAGGCGCACATAACTTCGTGTTGGCAGGTGTTTTGATGCGCCAAAGGGTGCATGCTTTCCATTGTCGACAACACTTTTGGCGCGCCACTTGAAAAAGTGGTTGGCACATTTATTACCACCTCGCCTATATATAGGCGCATCTGCACTGTCATTTTCATCAGTCAGAATCACGTGATTTTCTCTTCCCTCTGTACCTGTCAGCGCACCTGCCCTGTCATTTTCGAATCACTTCGTGGACCCGGTTTCACACTTCTCCATTATATAATCCAGGTAGGAGGTCCTCATTTCTTTGTGTGTTTTGTGTTTTGGTTTTTGGCTGCTTGTTGGTGTGGATTGGGTTAAATAAGGCTGTGAAACCATGAACTTCCCCCTTTGTTGTTTCTTCTATTCTTCCACATGCATTTCCCCCTCTTTCCAGATCTGCTGGTAAAGGGGACTCTGTCTTGAAAAGATTGCTTGAAACTCTTTGATTAAGCTTCTTCATCACCCAAAGACATCCTGCAAAAGAAGTTTAAATGCATGTAACCCCTCAGGAGAAAGAATCAAGGCTTGAAAATAAGACACTGTCATTTCCTCTTTTGGCGCATCTGCCACCCCTGCAACATGATAAACAGTCGCGCCAATGGCGCATATACCATGCCTGTTACATAAAGAACAGATTGCGCCCTCAAGGCGCACTTCCCTTGCTTGTTACAACCTGCTTTTCCTGCGCCCTCTTGCGCACCAAACTCATGTGTTGCATTATTAAAACTCGCGCCATTGGCACACCCTGCATCCATGTAACACCAACTTTATATGCGCCAAGTACAAAACTGTTAAAAAGGCGCGGCGCACCCATTGTTACAACAACACCATGTTATGCAGACCTTCCATGCGCCGCGCCAAGTCCCCCTTTGGCGCATGAAAAAATGATGTTACACGCATTAAACCTACGCCCTTTGGCACATCCTATACTCGTGTAACATGAAAAATATCAGCGCCCTTTATAAAATGCATATGGCGCAGGTGCACTTCTGCTTGCAACAACAAAATGTCATCTGTAGTTTCCATGCGCCATGCGCCCTTTGGCACTGATTTATCCCTTACAGAGTCTTTTTCTGTGCGCCATATTATTTAACCCTGTAACCTATAGTATTCATGCGCCCTGCGCCCTGAGGCCTTAAATCACTAATTCTTTCTTCTGTCAACGCTTTAATGGAAGATCAAACAGCTAATATGACTTTCTTGCATTGGGTTTCACTTCTTCTTCTTGCAGATCAGCAACTGAGTTCAGAGTTACATATGTCAACATCAAGCAAGAAACCGACCAAGTCTAAGGGCAAAGCCAAACTCACGGAAGAAGAGATGAAGTACAAATATCAGAGGGTCAGGATGCCCGAGTCCCAAGCAGAATGCGACCTAGATATAAGGGATTCTGAGCTCGGACACATTGACATGGAGGATTTCTGGGCCAGAACCAGAAAGGTTACAAGAAGTCCCTGGATGGACAAACTGATGGGCAGTGGGTTGCATTTTCTTTGGGGATCCCAATCGGTGCGAAGAAATAATGAATTTATGATGGTGGTGGCCATTCTTCACTGATAAAGACACCAGTGTGTGTAAGTAAATGAGAAGGGCGAGGTCATAATCAACCTCACTGCCCGACACTTTGAAATAATGCTCGGCATTCCTCACCACCGGCACTTTGTGGCCGTAAGCCAGGAAGATTGCATCAAGGCTTGGGATGACAATGAGGATCAGTGTATGCAGTTGATGAATGAAGTATACCTAAAGAACAAGAAAGTGGTGACCCGATGGCCGTGAAGTCATTCATCGTAGTGACTTTTCAGAGGAACTCGGTGATACAATCACGTTCTGACGGAGCAGTATTTGGGCTTCCTGATGCCCATTACTTTCACAAGTGGATGTTGAGGTACTTAGAAACAATGAACAAAAATGTGCCCGATCAACACTTTGAGTGGGCGGAGATCATAAGCGGCAATATATCGAGCGGCTCAACAACTTACCACAACGGGAGGTTCTATATGAACTCCTACGTAGTTTATGTCGCGGCCTCAGAAAGAGACTATCCAACTTTGATGCGGTGTGAGGTTTGGCCCCAGGTTAAAATATATGAATACTATCCAGAGCTGAAGCTGGAAAATAGTATTCCACAATTTACAAAGATCAACGACGCCTTCTTCATGACGTCATCCGCCTTTTGAGGTCAAACATGACTCACTACGTGCGTTTACCAAGAGCATTGTGGCAGTGATAGAAAAGTGGGGAGCCTTGTTCAATACGAATTCCCTACCTTCACCTACCTAAGGGCAGCCAACTTCTTGGGAAAACCAACCAAATTGCCAAGGTATGCCAGTCCCAAGCTAATCCTGTTGGAGCTATCAAGACAACTCATTACCTACCACGAGAAGTGCTTAAAGAGGAAGAAGGGTGGAACTCCTTTCCCCCTTACAGTGGGCAGGTATACTTGTGTTTCACATCACAAAGCCTGGGAGATGCTTGCAGAGTTGGAATTACTGAATCTAAAGCACAACTTCCCGGCCAGGCCCACCTTCGACCCAAGGAATTGCCTCCCTAGGGAAAAGCTCGATCCGATTCATATTCCACAGATCGAGGATATCTATATCGACCTGTACCATGAGGTCGAACTCAGAAGGAAGGACCACTCCCGCTTGGCCTTGGCCGAAATCATCCAGTACGGCGTAGCCATCGTCCCAAAAGGTTATCAAACACGATCAAGAAATTGATCAGGTATATTTGGATACAGGTGGAGATGACTGGCCGTTTGCTGCGATTGACAGGACCAAAGCACCCCAAACGATAGAAGAAAGGGTTAAAGAAACTCTGCGAAGGACAGAGCATTGGTGCAGAATGAACGGTCTCATCTACCTCGGAGTTGATTTCACCACATCTCCGTTAGGCAACGCACCTCCTCGTAAAACAGCTACCAAAGGGCAAGGGGAAAGGTAAAGAGGGTGAGACAAGCTCCGCCCAAGAGGAAGCTCCTGAAAGTCCTCCTTCCGCTTCACAAGAACGGGTTGTAATCCCGGAAAGCCCAGAAGAAGAAGCAGCGGAAGATGTTCCAATAGGCACATCCACTCAGGATGTCACCACTATTATAACTATTGAGGTCCCTTCTCCCTCTCCTCCTTCCCCTCCTTGAGTGACCCAAGCGACCATTCCTTTGGTTGTGTCCCCTCCCCCGTCTTCTCGTTGTTCCCCCTGCCTCATCATCCATCTTCTCTTCTCTCTCACGAGCTGTCCCCCACCATTTCTTCCCTCATCTCCGAGCTCCCTTCCATTCCTATGTCTTCCTCCCCTGCAGATCTCTTCCTCCCGCGAGCACTTCCTGGATTCCCTCTCAATGTCACCTCCAGTGTGTCTCACGTATTTCCCTTCTACTACTCTGTAGCCCCCCTTCTCTATTTCTCGGTCCTCCCATAAGTCCACTGGATCTCCCAAAGACTGAGTCAACAGAGAGGAAAGTTCCCATCACACCGATGGACTTCTCCGTAATCCCATCAAAAGGGGCCAAGAAGCAAAGGCCATAACCCACTTCTCTCGGAGTGCATCGGGAGAGAGTGATGGAGATTGCATACCCCAATCCTTTGAAGGATAAAAAGGATCTGTTTCAGATTACATAGTGACTCGAGTCACAATGGGGACATCTTCGAAAGCACACGAGAGAGGCCCTATCTGCAGGTTGACGCCCTTTGCAAAAAGCTCCGAAGCGAAAGGAAGAGAAAAGGTCTGCTAAAGGAGAAAAATAAATATCTTCTCCACGCCTTGCAGAAAATGGGCAGTGCGCCTCCTACAACTGCCGCCGAAACTCCTGAGCCTCTGAGCCAGGATAAGATTAATGAGTATGCTAAAATTGGCAAGCAGGGCATGGTAGTTTCCACCTAGAGGAGCCAGATCCTCAAGGACAGTGAAGGAGTAATCTCTAAGTTCACCGGGTTATATCAAAATATCAATCGGACAAACAGAGAACTCCAGGCGATAGCAGGACCTATCTCTGAAGAGCTGGATCATGCCAGGATGCAGCACGAGACCTTTTAGAAAATGTTTGACTGTTCAGTCGAAGATCTGGTCAAGTTCGGCGTCTTTGGTCACCCCAGAGCCCTCAACAAAATCCTTTCTACTCTGGATTATCGGGTTGATCAGCTGGAGTTCGTCCTGGAGAAGATCGACAAAGTAAAAGAGGAAGCCCTGGATGCAATGCATCAAATGGAACAGATTGTCTTAAGGATGTCTCCAGGCTTGCTCACTTCTTCTTTCACCTTAAGAAAGGTCGAAGAAACTATTCAGATCTTGAGGAGATCGTTTCACGGGGCCGGGACCGAGGTCACGTCGACGTCGAATCCATCAATAACTTTCTTTGGAGTGTCGCGACTTCACTGGGTACTGATAGAGGCGGAAAATGATTATTCCAAACTCCTAGAAAAGCTCACAGACGAGCGGGAGACTTGCGAAGCTATCAGCGAGTGACACAAGGATCCTTCCCAAGATCAACTAGAGCCCATGATCAACAAGTTCATGGAGTACCGTGCCCGAGGCCACATCTCGTGCGCCTGAGCAAGCCAAAACAGGATACCCCCTTTCAGCTGCAGGACGACGATGAATAGTTTCCTTCTTCCCAACTTTCTCCTTGTAAATATCTAAAGTGTGTTGACACAAACGATGACATCATCCATGTTGCACCATGGGATGATGTCATCCACTAAGTTGTCAAAAGTCAACACATGACTTTGTAATCTATTGTAAGATATTTTTGTAATTAGGTGGTTGGTTCCTTTTTTCTTTCCTTTTTGTTAGCTTGGTGGCAGAGCTACCTCGTCACAGAACCGAGCTATAGGCCAAGCCCGGAGGGCTCACCTATATCTAACCACTTTGTTGCAAAGATCAAAGACTAAGTTACATGCCACCAGCCACCACCTTCTAATAACTTCCAACCATATGAGTCAAGTGGCGAGCTAGCCATCACATCCAACTTTGTGAGATTTAATGCACAACGACATCACGACCAAGTTGTATACAACTCACACTCATCTAAGCAAGTACCACATCCCACACAAATGCTTAACTCTATCAACCAAGCCCGAACTCGAAGGTCAAGACATGAGGATGTGCCAAGACATATAACTTGTTATTAGATTTGTCAATAAAAGATAACCAAAACATGGTCGTAACCACATTAGAAGTACTAACCCGCAAGTTATTTTAAGCCCTTAAATTGCTTATCCCCTCTCGATGTGGGATTCACTTGCCCCACTTAGACAATGCAATCTAACAAATGAAAGAAGAGTGGGATTTGAACCCGACTCACCCATGTAAAAGGTTAAGGGCCCAACCAACTCGCCCTGCAAGTTGATCACTTATAAAAGTGAGCTCACTAGGACTTAAAGCAAAGTTGTTAGAGGACTATGTAAAGTCCGAAGCTCATTTGAAGAGTTTTTCCCGTTTTTAATGGAGAGATGGCATGTATTTCCAATTTATTTTGCAGGAATGATGTAGAAGGATATAACAAAGATATTGTTGCCATTTTTGGATAAAATCCAAGCCTTTGGAGAGATGTTTTACCTTTAAAGAGAGAAATTGTAGGTGGAGTAGACCGTCGATGCGAGAAGATAACACAATCAACTGAGAGAGTGAGAGATGGTTATGAAGGATTTTTAAACTAGTTTGAGGTGCTTGCATATCCTATTTTCTCAATTGTGGAGAATTTTATATAAGAAATGTGTTTTGATTGCATTATTAATAGGATTGATTCATCATTTTGCAAACCTAGAAACATAACCCTTCGAGGTGATTCCATTATCAATTTTGGAGTTATGAGTCTTTATTTTTCCTTCATTATTGTTATTTTAAATTGGTTTTTATCTTATTTTTAAATATTTGAATCATTCATGTGATTTACACATTTTACGAGAAAATGGAAAATGAAGGATATGAATGCAAAATTGGGGATACAATTAAAATTGTTGATAACACTTCAATTTTAGAATGTTTAAGTGCCAAATTTAATGTAGTGAGTTAATTTGAAAAAATTTTATTAAGCATCCATTATAAAGGGAAAAACAAAGTTAGTAAAATTCACCATTTTCTGATCAAGTTTAGTATCGAGCAGGATTTTTGAAGCATTGCTTAACAATTTTTCATTTGAGATTATTACATTTGGTTCGGTTTGCAGGTTGGATACATGTTGCGATAGGTTAACCATGAGTAATGTGATTAACTAAAATGTGAATTTTCTAAGTTAATCTAAATATTATAACAATGAAATAACTAATATGAACTAAAGTATAAATGTTAACTAATTTTATTTGATATTTTAGATAAAATGAAATAATTGAAATATGAGGGAAAAGGTACTAACTTGAAACGAACTTACCTCGCAGTGACACAGACTAAACAGGGTGATGAACCGATGGAACAGTATGATAAAGCACACCTCGGAAGTTGTAGCAGATGAAGATTTAGCTAGACCAAAAGTGCCTAGGGAGGATTAGGGTGCTTGTGGGCACCATGGTCTCGTAGAATATCTCATAACCCGAATATGACTTGGTCGTTAGGTCTTCGTAATATCTCGATCTTTATCGTGTGAGTGTTGCACTAGCCTCGCCGATGATGTCGTAAACCTACAATGAAGAATCACCCAGTAAACCCCATACAAAGCATCAAACCCCCAAAAATAAAGATGCATATGAAGGGGTCGATTGTCCTTAACGGCCACAATGGTGGAATTACAACTAAGCGTTGCACTACATCTCGGACTCCAATCTAGTTATGTGTGATTGTGTGTGCAATTGTGTGCCTAGGGTGCTCTAGTACAGTCAATGATACTGAGAGATATTGGGCAATATATAGATAGAATGCAAAATGGTGGATGGAATAGAACATACTTTCCTTTCCTATACAATGTGTGTGATGCAAATAGTGCGCAAATGCAATCCCTTAATTTCGACATTAATGACCCGTCATGCCGACTTTAGTACTAAGGAAATGGGAGGAAAATTACAAAGACTCGACCTCGAAACTCTAAATGAGACCCAAATACAACGGGACCAGGGCATCTAAAAATAAGGATCGGTGCCCATGGGCACCCTAATACCTCCTAGGCACCCTAGTCAAAGACTAGAGATGACATTGAGTAATTAACTACATCCGAGACTCCCGAGAGATTACCAAAACCATGCAAGTAACTGACGATTGTGTAAAAACCTCAATGACAATGATTGAATAGAGCGATGAAAATACTAGGGGATGAGCCATTAGTGAATTCTTTTCTTACATGAGATCCATATATAAAACAACATACTTGGTAATATAATAGTGTAGTAAGTTCGTGATTTTATGACTACACAATTCTCTAAAATTTGAGGAGTTATAAGCCTTTAATCACTAGATTTGGGAGGAGAATTATGAGCCGAGAAAGAGATGGCATTCCTCAGAGTATGAAAATTTGAAACTTCAATAGAAATTGATCGGATAGGGAGATATTTTCTTGGGTTTCATTGAAACATTGCAATTGGAATCGTAGACCAAAGATATGATCTTGACAAAGTTTCAAACGGTGTTACAGCGGAGGAGATGGAAAAATCCATCAAGGAAAACCCTCTACTATAGATGCATAAACCAAATCAGAGGTATGCATTGTAAGTAAATCACCACATTTACCTTTCTCCTTCAAAAATTAAATATTGATTTTGGTAAGTTTGAAGATCATACTAGAGGCATTGGGTCTAAATTTTTGAATACAATGGGTTTTGATGGAAAGGGATTTGGAATAAATGGCCAAGGTATTATTAATCCCATACAATTAGTGTAATGTCCCATTTTCCTGCGTTAAAGGCCTAAGGGTCGGCGTGTCCAAGCCGTGGTCATATCCAAAGGGCAGGGGCCTGGGGCTGCCGAGAAGGGGCCGCGTGGTACTAATAGTCGTGTTTGGCTTTTGTGGGTCACTTTGAACCTTGCGACTTAAACAAGAAAGAGTGAATTTAGTGACTTTTATTTTATCGACCCCTCCATGGAAAGCAATGCGTCTAGGGTCTATTGGGACTCTTTTGCCGTGAGAAGTATATAAGGAGTAGGGAGAGTAAGGAAAGACACTTTGGAACATACATTTTATCGACCCCTTCACGTGCGGCCTACTCTACCGTGTTGTCACACATATATAGCTTGTGGAGTCAAATCCCATAGGGACCCTAGCTTTGGTGGTGAGAGACTGTCCCAGCTAGCAGGGCATTCTTTAGTAGTGAGAGATCTACCCTAGTCTGTCATTCCGGATCCATTTCTAGGGTTACGTGGTAGAGACAATACCAAAGGTCTCAGAGACAGGGTTTTGAAGATTCTTGGCGGAAATTGGGGAGGATAATCAGTGGGCTTCCCGATCAGAATCATGGCAGTAGATTAGATCCATGGTAGCCATTTAGGGTAGAGTGTGGCCGCTCATTGAAGGCATCTCGTGAAGGATCTCACGGGTTTTGGGGGCATTTGGGGAAGACAAGCAAAGGGGCCCAGATCAGATTCACGACAACCTTTTGGGCTAGGCATGGCAGCACACTGAGGCGCGTCCATCATCTTCTGACCCCTGTCCCAAGTGTGGCGACCTGCAACCTTTATTTGGGGATTTTCCAGATGGTCTTTTCCAGATCCAAAGTGCAGCCTTTATTTGGAGAGTTACGAGCCTCTGTAGTTTTCCTGTTGTCTAGGGCACTGTGCTTTTTCTGGCAGCAGTTTAATCTCTGTAAAAGTCCCAAAACAGTCTCCTTATGTCCTTTATAATAATATCAAGCTCTATTTAAATTTTCAAGTATTTCAGGTGGACATTTTGGCAAATATCAAGTTTCTTTAGTTCGTTGTCCCAACTGTAAAAATCTGCATAAATCAGTATTTTACTTTGCTACAAGTTTTCTATATTTTGTGCATTTTTAAGTGGTATCCCATAAGGGATATTTTAGTTAGATGAAATACCTTGTTATGAATGACTAGGATTCGATAGTGGTAAGAGCGAAATTGTGTAAAGCTCCAAAACAACAAGTTCCTTTACCACTAAATCTCCAAAATCAATATGTTTAAGGTAAAAACAATATTTACTTTGATAATCCTACTAATGAGGACGATATTGATTTGAATATTGGGCAGGCCTCACAAAATGATGATGTGATTGAGTTCAAAAGAGGAAATAACACAGTTTGACCTCGAAATCTAGCACAAGTAAAAGTTTTAGGAAGTTTGGGCAAGGTAAATATTCCAACTTGCACTTTGATTATGCGAGGGCAAGTCAGGTAAAAATTTTTTTGTGGCATTTACTTCCATGTAATTTTTTTGGATTAGATAATCATTGTGTTGATATGTGTTAAAAAAGGAAAATCCTTATTAAGGAAAATTGATAAAGACTATCCTCCTAAACAAGATACGGGAATAACAAAATTTATGTACTCGTTATTAGAAGAGTGGACATGGGATTGAAAGTGTTGGAGAATCCACCCACAGCTTCATAAGATGAAAGTAAAACAAAAATAAAAATCCAAGAGATAAGCCAATCCCATGCGTAAAAACCACCTATCCAAAAATCCACAAAGGATCATCCATGAAAATGGGTTAGTGAGACATTATCTGCCTTTTATGGATAATATATGTACATTTCTTAAACTTGTTTGGCATTTTAAAAAAATTAATCTCCTATTCGTATTTATGGTGAACAAAAATAACTCATTATTGAAGTAAAATGTGGAGGTAGAAATCATGGGAGATTCTCTAAATCAATGTTAAGGTATAATAAACATTGTTGTTTTATAAATGTACGTTGGCATTTTTTTCTTTCATTTGAAAATATATTTTTGATACATGCGTAATGATTCAAATGCATTTTTGTAAGACCCTATAGTGGGAAATGTTTGTAATGGAAGAATATTTAAAATACATGTCTATTTGTAACTAAAACTAAGACCTCATTGAAGGGAAAATTGTATAAGTAGATTTTAGTGTTAAGTCAAGGATGCTAACATACAATCACAAAGAAAACTACTTTTATTACCATGAATTTTTATGTTTCCTTCGTTGATAATAATGTACAACAAGGAGAAAAATAAGCATCCTTTTTCTATCCTCTAATAGTATATTGGGTGAGAGAAGCTACCATGAAAGGACCAAGACACTTGTGAGTGCAAAGGGTCAAATGACAGAGTTTGTGAATTTTTTTGTCACCTGATTACAAATTCTAGTTTGGGATAGTTGGATTCCAAAAATGAGAGACAAAATATTGTTGGTATACTCAAGACATAATTCCATATAGAAAGGGAGATCCAACAAAATAAGTTGGTAAGAGATAGCTATGTTGTGACTAGCATGCTTAATTTATACCTTCATTCATTTTTGGGGATTCCTTGCTTGCATGAAGGAACTAACCCATATACAGGAGGTAAATCACTCATGGAAAGTGAATATGGATAATCAATTTCAGATGAAAAGCATAGTGAGTAACCCATATAAGGGGTTGTATAATTTCATTCTCATATTCGTGATTGTTTGCCATTTCTTAGTATTGAACAAGTTTTGGTAAAGAGGAACTCTTAGAAATAAGTTTCAAATTAGTCGATTTGAGTATGTGCAATTTGTTGGATGCATATTTAAGACCTCAAATTTGAGGGAAAATTTTGTAATTGTTATTACATTACAAGTATTTTACATTTCAATGAATGTTGCATTAATTTAATACTGTGTCTTTGGGTAATGTTTGTAAGCATAATATCATTGAATCATGTTTACAAATTGAATATTGGAAAATTGTAAGACCCTGAAGGAAAGCATAAAATTGACAATTTTTATAACGTCGTTATATGCATATTGTATTCCCTTGTTTTGCATATTCATCAACAAGGAGAAAGCCTCTCCATCTTAACCATGTGTAGTGTAGTGAAGGTTAAGAGAGTTCGCTAGAAGAATTGAGACACTATGGTGCGCAGTCAATGATAGACATGAGAAGAGAGTTAGTAACCCTCTTCACACCCATTTTTTTGAGTTTAGTTGGTGTTTAAATAGAAGAGAGAAATTCTAGATATGAGGAAGTATACCTCATTTTGTGAGAGTGAATTTGGTGGTACAAAAAGCTTTAGTGAGGAGGCATGATATGGAGGATAATTTTAGTTTTTGATATTCCCTAAATCTCTCGAAACCAATTACATACATAAATACTCTTCAAGAGCTTTCTGATGTATTTTGAACAGAGGAAAATGAAGTCTGTATGAGGAAGATATCATCCTTTGAAGTTCAGTTCTAACTGGAAAAAATAAAGCCCATGTTTGCATAGTGCTTGATGTGGTGGAACGAGAACATGCCAAGTGGTAGAATGTGAAGACAAATGATAATATTTCAGAGCAAAATAATGGATTTTCATCTTTGGTCTTTGAAATTTGATGGTGGGGCCCACAACATGTGCCAGTTGGGGGCCCAACAACGGGTGGGTTCCACTTTTTGTGTGGAGGGGGCACTACTGTCATTCTTCACTATACATAACATGTGATTTTACTTATTAAGATTATGGAGGTCTAGTATTGGTGCATGTGGGACAATTCCCAAATATTTTCCAAATACTCCAATCGAATCAATGAGACAGACACAAGTCAAAGGAGCCAACTCATTATTAGCTTGCAAAGAGAGTCACCTTGTCACAATACTAAGCTATAAGCTAACCCAGGGGGGCTCACCTATATCTAATAACCTCGTTACGAGAGATAAATGACCGAGTTACATGTCATTAACAAATCCTACCAGCCACCACCTTATCTTGTTAACTTCCAACCATTTGAGTCAAGTAGTGAGCTAGCCATCACATCCAACTCTATGAGATTCAATGCATAATTGACGTCATGACCAAGCCACATACAACTCACACTTATCCGAGAAATGGCCACGTCCCACAAAAATGATTATCTATCCCAATCAAGCTTGAGCTCGAAGGTCGAGACATGAGGATGTTCCTATCCATATGGTGGGATATTGGTTTTTCCAAAAAAGATAACCGAGGGTCATAACTATATTAAAATTACCAACCGACGGGACATTTTAAGCCCTTAAACTGTTTATCCCCACTCGGTGTGGGATTAACTCGCCCCACTTAGACAATGCAATGCAATGAAGGAAAGGGAGTGGGATTTGAACTTGACTCACCTGTAAAAGGTTAAGGACCCAATCAATTTTCCCCATCCGTTGATCACTTATAAAAGCGAGCTCGCTAGGACTTAAAGTAGAGTTGTTAGAGGACTGTGTAAAGTCTTAAGCCCATTTGAAGAGTTTTTGCCCAATTTTAATGGAGAGAGGGCCTATATTTCTATTTTTTTGCAGGAATGATGTAGAAATATTTAGAATTTGATGAGGCCATGATCTAGATCATCGATATATACCTCGAGATACAATTTCTCTCTTTGTTCAGGTCTTGTCAGTTGGTCTAGTAAGAAGCAAAATGTAATTGCCATATCATCTATAGAGGCCGAATACAAAGGATAATTTAACGTGGCCACAAAAATTGTTTGGTTGTAGGGTATCTTGTCTGATTTTGGTATTCACTTTTGGCAGTTTACCATTATCTACTGTGACAACATGAGCACCATCTTGATTTCCATAAATTTGGTTCAACATTAGTGGATGAAGCACATTGAGATCCACATGCACTTCATTTAGGAGATGATACATAAAGACATCATCGAATTGCACTATTATCATACATCTGATCAGGTTGAAGACATATTCACCAAGCCCTTCACTGAGGTGAAGTTTCTTCACTTTCAGTCTCTTTTTAGGGTGAGGTCTACTATACCTGCCCATCTTCTTCAGGCTTTTTAGTCCTTCTTATCCTCTTTTTCTTTTCTAGAGATATGTTGTTTATACATGGAAACCTTATTAGGCATTTAGCTCATGTCGGGCCCCATTGACACATTTTTCTTAGTTGTCTAGGGATTTTTCTTTCTGTTATGACTTTCCATGACCTCTAACTCAGCTTCAATGAAGGGGGATGTTGGTGTGTGTGATTTGCCTCACCATCACTCAAGGTCTTGTCCACATCATGTGGCACTGAGTCATCTCGTTTAGCGAGATGATTAGGAGTTATATGACACATGGAAGATTTTGTCATAGAATCTGTCATTATCATATGTGTCAGTGGTGTCATAGAAGTTACATTCCCTATATGGAATCGTAACTCCTCTTTCCCTCGTGAAGGGAATGATTGTCCAGGCATGAGAGTTACACAACACTCCCATATGTACCATATTTTTTGATATGAGAATGCTAGACCTATTTTTGTCTTATACATGTTTTTCCATTGTTCAATTCTTGTTGATTACTTGGAGCATCCATGTCACCGTTGGAGTGTAGCCTCTTCGACGTGTATGGGGTTCCGTATTGATCCTCATAGAACAATCTCACAAAAACATTTGACCAAACCATGACAGGGGAAAGGGATTGGATATCAAAATCAAATATTTATTGTTGAGAGAGAAGTACACGGTTAAGAATTTAAAAAACCCAATCACATCCTTATTGAAGATTGGTCCAAGTATATTGTGATTGAGACTTAAATTCCTACTTTTGTTGGAGTAAAGGATTAGAAATCCCCTAATGAATTTTAAATTAATACCAAGTTGCATGCTCGTCGACACACTAATGCATAGGGAGGGTACCAAGCTTGTCATCAAGATGTTCAATCATATTAAAGTCATGAAAAACCAACCAATAAGCAAGAGGAAATATATCACCTAACCATCTCCATAATGTCACTCTTTTTGTGTCATCATTAGGACCATAGACATTAAGAAGGCCAAAAACATCATCAATAGCCATAATCACCCACACGGCCTGATTTGAGCGATCTTAGCCCAAGGAGGTGATAAGGCAAGAAAATTTTGAGGCAAAAAAATACTATAACTACCTTTTCAATCAATATGTCGAGTATGAAAATGCGAAAAACATGAACAATACAAGTTAGTGTATTCTGAAGCAAAAAACCAAAAAAAAAGTTTGTTATAAATAAATAATATTCAAGCAGGATAAAATGCTTACAGGGGTAACCACACAGTATTTGTGAGAGGGATCTATGAGACCCATAACATTCCAAGAAATGAAATTTATGAAAAATAATACATGTCCAGCTCCCCACTGTGTCGGCATGCCATCTTTGAGCTAAGGATTGCAAAATTATTAGCAAGTAAGATCTAGTTTAAATTAGAAATCTCAAAATGAATTAAGGGCGTTTAGTCCTATTATCTCCCCGCGATTTGTGGGACACCTCCCGGGTGGATTGCATGAGTGACGTAAAGGTAGATATGTTGAAGATAAATTCTTGGAGTTCTCCATTTGTGAAGGAAAAACTTAGCTCTATGATGGATTGAAGCAATGGAAACCGGCGAGGGGAAGGACCTAGACCCAACTTATCCTTAGACAAAAGGAGGGAAGGAGAAGGAGATGGGGGCACCACAAAAGTGGACTTCACACATAAAGCCTTCTTATTCTCAATTGTAGTCCATCAATCACCAAGATATCACCTTTAGGCTTAAACACCGAGGGTTACATCGCCACGGGTTTAGAATGAGCTAGATGAGCTCGAGTCCAAATGTGATGGTTTGTGGATTCAAAACAAAAGTAAGTTTTGTGGAGGTTGAAATAAACCACCTTTTGAGAGATATGTAGGGACCCAACTTGAATATCCAAGTGGTCTCGCAGATCTTTCACAAGGTCAACTTTGACACAAACCCGTTTATTGGGACGAGTGTAAAAATGCTCCTTCTCATGGCATATCACCCTGCCAATGGGTTTAACTATCTCTAGAAGGAAATAACAAAGATAAACGGGGAGTCCAGGAAACTCAATCCAGACTGATATTTTCAAAGAAACCTAGCTGGTGGGGCTAAATTCACAAGTCCGCTGAGAAAGCACCAAAAGGGTGTTACCTAAATACCAACAAACATCCTTAAGAAGGAGGGCTTGGACCTAAGAAGGATCTCAAAATGAAAAGAGATAAAATCCCTTGGTGAGGTTATAGATTCCTGAAACTAGGATACCATTGGACTCCCAATGGTTCTTTATCCAGTTTTGTAGGTAAGATTCTGAGGGAATGCAGCCACAAAAATAAGAAATAAGGCAATTGTTACAATACCATTTGACCATAAAGTCTAAGAATTCATTAGAAATCACAAAATTTAGGGATGATTCAAAGTCCATACCTTATCTTATAACTTCAACACAAACTTCTGAGCATGTTTGGGAGCCATTTCCACCACCACTTGTGAAATTCATTGCAATGGATAGAGAGGTAGCCATTTATAGGCTACTCACCACCTTATCGACAGGGAAACAATCAACTAACACTAGGAAAGGATTGAAAGGAAAACCCTAGATATGCTAAGGAGGCATAGTGTAAACAACGTTATAACACAAACATACTCATGAAACCCTAACAGAGCCAAAGTCCCATAGAAAACTCATTTAATACCATTAATATTTAGTTTTAATGTATCCTAAAAAACATTAATGATTTTTTTTTTATTATTGGTAAAAGGTTTTTTGATCGGGATCTTACCTAGATCATAAGGGGGCCCAAGCCTAGGTATTCAACAAGTATCATCAAAAAGGAAAAAAACACATTGAAGGCAAAACACCACGAAGATATAACATTAACTACAAAGAAAACCCACAAGAGAACAACAACCAAACTACAACATAACCACAACAAGATTCATAACAAAACTACAAACCAAGATCTAAAAGATACAATCAATAATAACCATGGAACTCGAACAAACCCCAATTTCTATTTCATGATCTTGGAAAAGTTATTTTTGAGATTCTCCAATTTATCCTTGATGTCTTTGAAATAAGTATCATTCTTTGCCTTTTATTTGCCCTTGTTAGTCTCCAACACATGAATAATGTAGGCAAGAATATCTAAATTACCCTTAACCATGGAAAGGATATCACACTGTTTACTTCTGAGAATTCCCTTCTCTTTTTCAATGAGTGAAATCCTTTTGTCCATTTACTTCAACAGATGACCATCCTTACTACCACTTTCAATGGAAATTTTACATCCCCTGACTTTATCTTTTAAAACTCTACACTCCTTTCTTAGCCAAGTTATCATATCATTGTGTAGGTCTAACTCATTTCTCATGCTTCCAGTCTAGGGTTTGTTATTTTCAGGTCTCTTATCTCCCATGGCCAATAAAATGAGAGCAGAGAAACCCTCTCCAGTGGGGATGCCGAGGTTTAGGAATTTTGATAGGGTTAATGTTTGCCTTCTTGTTGTGAAGGGAATGATCGAGAGGCCAAGGAAGGGGGTATCTTAGCGGGGAAGAGGGTGGAATAGGGGGTAAAGTACGAAGTTCACGGTAATGATGTCAAAGTTCTTGTATAATAGGAGGATAACAACATGGTGCAATGAAAGGGATATTTTCCCTTGGATTACCAAATTCACATAATTTTCAAGGAGTGTAGCGAGTAAAAGGGAAAGTTAATAACAACATTCCTTCTAAAGTGATTAAGCAACACCAAATGAAAGTAGGAGTGAATTTAAATTGACCTTCAAGAGTAAGATATTTCATTAAAACCAAACTGATGTTGTCATAGGGTTTTGGCAAAGACTCCTGCAAGAAGAATCTCTTGACATGCATGATGCCCTCATTTTCCTCTAGAAATTTGATCTCCTCTTCTTTCTTGTCATAGTTATTTTTAAAAAACCTCATGCCTTTGGGGTGGAGGCCGGTGATGCCCGATATCATCTCCTCTGTGATGAGAAATTCTCTATTCTTGTAGCTCACCCTTCTATCTTTCCAATTCTTCATGAATAATGGAGACAAATGGAGATCATGCCCTCAAACCGCATTCATGAAGTGGTTGAAGCCCCCTTTCTTCATAATCTCCCATAATTCCATATTAATGAATTTTGATTTGATAGCACCGATAATTTAAAATTTTAGGCCGAGATTCTAAGATATTTATTCACAAGTTAACTTTGTGAGATCACACTAAAATTTAATATACATTTAGCTAAATATGATGACATTTTAAGTTCTACTAAAGACTAGATGATGCCACATAAAATTCTTAAAACCAACCAAAATCTAATCACCAATAAATAAGAAACATGTCATTAACATTATCATTTGTGCAAAGTGCTTGTAAATTGCGCAACGACCCTCGCTTCAATTTGGAATTCCTTTGGCATAATTAACTACTTTCTTATAATTTTACATCCACTGGGATTTTTAATATTCTTAGAAAACTATTTCTCATCCAAAGAACTTCTAAAATAAACTATAAAAGTCAAATTTCAATTTTTATTGAATAATAACCACCCCGTAATTTCATTTTTAAATACAAATCAATCATCCATAATTGGAGTGCATCATCAATTACATTAAGAGCATTTAGTCCATATGCTTTGAATTGCAATCCGAACTTCATGGAAATTTGATGTGAAATTGGAAAATTCAAAAAATTATAAGCATTGCTATCATATCAACAAACATGATAAATGACAATTTTCAATTTAAATTTTCACAATGCCTAATTAGATGAACATTTCAATCCATGTCAACGCATCAAAGACAATAGAATGCAAGTGAACATATCAAAAATTGATTATCTTATAGATACTAAATCACACACTTTGGGTATCTATATAGTCCTGATCGCATACTACTATTCATATGATTCCTAAGCGATAAAAGTACTAATTGATCACTTTGTCTTTGGCCATTCTTGTTTCCTTTTTGTTGCTTCTTCCGGTCTTACACACCTTCATACCTAGTCGTACCTCTAACCCTTTAGTTTCTCTGAGTCCGAAATCAACACCCCAGACGCCTTGGACTACAAGAACCCCCATCCCCTCCTGGGCACCCCTAACCTCTTTGTATTTTGTTCACATATTTTAGGTCCTTTATGTGAGGTTGTGGAGCTGTTTTCATGTGAGAAAGTGTTCAAGACTGTACACTAAGATTATTGTACACTTTCCACAATTGTCTAGTCGGGGTTCGTGAAACGTGCCCGATCAATTAGAAACGTGCTTTTCTCATATGGGCGGGATTTTTAACCCATAGTTTTATGGGACAGTTTTTGCCCATGGTTTTAATACCCACAGTTTTGTAAAACTACTTAAGCAATTGTCTACTTATATGGTTTTATGCATATGGTAGGGATAATGTAACATTGTAGATGTGTTTTGAATTTGGGTGTGAATTCTGTAGAGTTTGTTGAGCATAACTCCAAACAGATATGGGTATTGTATTGAGAGAGCGGTGGCTTGTAATAAAATTTGAGCAAGTGATTCTTGGTGGATGTAGCCCAAATTGGGTGAACCATGTTAAATATTGTCTCTTTGTGTTGTGTTATTTTATTCTGCAATTTTATTTGAGATCTGTAATATTTTCTGCATATCAGTTTCTACTGTTGTGATTCTATGAGGGATTATTCCGCATATTTTATCCCTTAGTTCCTAACACTTTATAGCCGCTTGAGCATCTTATATTCTTGGTGGTCATCCTTTTTGGGGCTAATTACGAAATTCAATTAAGTTAATCATATAAATATAAAGTTATGTGACCATATTAAAGGACCAAGCACTAAGCATTAACTATCACCACCTAAGGTTGTATCCAAAGGCATTATCAAGAGCATTCAAACATACATCTAACATCCACACAAGGGAAAGGGATTGCATTTTTCTACATACAATTCATAAGAGGGGAAATCCATTCTTTCATGCACACATCTATTTCTACATCTACCTATTGCTCGTTATGAAGTGTGTCACGCACAAGAGCCACCTAGGGCACAATTTTCTCCACACACACAAAACTACATTGTGTTTGAGATATAGTGCAACTCTCGTCGTAAGTTCACTTGTTTGATAGGCCGAGGACAATTTGACCCCTCATTTGCATTATTTTATTTTTGGAATTCGATGTGGTTTTGGGTTTTGCAGGTCATTTCTTCATTACAGTTACAAACAATATCTCGTGAAATTAGTGTGACATACTAGAAAAAAAAAGAAATGAAGGACAACGAATATCTTGCGACCATGTGAAATTGGTTTTCTAAGGTTATGAGTAGTCAAAGGCAGGCTAGAGAAGTTCTGCAGTGCCGTAGGCATCGTTGACCCACTCCAAGAAGATCTTGTTGTTACACATTTTTGAGCTTTGGTGCGAAACTTTCCCTCTTTATTCATCACTTCATCACTTTGGCACACTCTAAATTTAATTGCAAATCAACTAAGTATTCTTTCCTCTCATTTGTAACTAGGGTTTTATAATTTCTAGCTTATCTTACTTGGGTCAAATATGTATCTCATTGCAAAATTATTTTACATTAACATTTATTCATTATCAATATCGTCTTAATCATTTTGGTGAACCCGACCTATTCGACCACTTTTAGGGTCTTTCTTTCATCATTTCTTCCATTTTTCTAAGGCTCTCTCATCATGGATATTTCTATTCATGATTTCCTACTCATCGACCCTGAATTGAGAGCAAAAATCATTACTCTCTTTCCTTGTGATATTCATATGGACATAGTATATAACACATTTATAGATGCATTTTCTCAACATATTGCTTTTCCATCTAATCCTGCTATTGATCTTGTTGTTTTTGACAATGATCCAACTTTGTACATAATGATTCATATCAATGATTTGGGTGTCAAATGAACCATATTCGATAATGGGTCTAAGCTCAATCTTTGCACCATATCATTCATTGAAAATATCATCCTTTCTGAAGTTAATGTTAGTCCATCATCCATTTTTATTTACGCATATGATGCTTCTATTCGACCATGTATAGGCCACATCACTTTTCCTATCATTGTCAGGCCAAAAAATCTTCCTACGGTTTTCTTCGTCATCAACTTCCTAGTTTAATATAATTGCTTACTTGGCGGGGCATGAATTCATGTCATGTAAGCGGTTTCACCTACAATGCATCGATGTGTTAAGTTATTACATGACAATGTATAATATACATTCCTTGGTGATCACAAACCTTGTAGATATTACAACCTCAATCCAACCACTACACTCCCTACTCCAACATTTGTTACTACTAATGAACCACAACCCATGGATTCTCTAGCTCACTTGCCACCACTTGAAGGTGCTATTTGCATGTTAGACACTATCCCATCCACATCATTACCTCCTCCTACTTCTACTAATGTTATGATACTTTATCGGGGGCCTATCCAAACATTATATGTCATTCCACCTACTTCACCTTCTCATGAGCAACCACCATTAGCATGTCCTCCTTTTACATGCACACTTTTCACGAATGAATCTTACTGAGAACACATTCCATTCAATACTACTTGTCTTGACACTATTTGCACACGTGAAGGCTTGACTTTGCTTAGTTTTAGACTCGATGATATCTTACCTCCACCGCATTCACCTCATCTATACCATGGATATGTTTTCATTATTGATGCTTATGGCCTCTAAGTATTTCATTTATAAGTCTTTGTTGCATGAATTCTGTACTTCTCCACTTACACTTGGGAAGTCTTGGCTTGATTATATTGGTGGTACTTTAGATCATGATCATCTACGACATCTCGTTTCCCATACCCTTCACCATGTTTTTATATGTAATGATTCATTCCTCAGAAATTCACAAAACCTCACTCATTGGTATACACATGGATGTCCACCAACACCTTTCATTGATGAAGAGTATGCAATGCACATGTACAATTTATATTGTAATGGCTCATTATATGATCCCCCACACACTATTGCTTACTAGGTTTCTGACGCATTTCCATTTGGATTTGATCAAGCCAATGATAATCTTTTAGATAGTGTCACTTGATCATCCTCATCATTTCATACTTTGGAGGCATCATACTTATTCATCCCCCTTCTAGCATTCTTTAGTGTCTTACTTACTTTACACTTTACATCTAATCTCTCACACACATCATGCACATCTTGATACACTTTTGTATCGTCATCACCCGATGATGTACTCTTGTGCTTCTGATTCACACTCGATTGTTGAGGGAATACTATATACATAAATGTTGCACACTACATGCTTCACACTTCGAGTATGCATGGCATCTTTTTCTTGCACCTTTCATCACATACTATGTGACTATTCACTCTACACATTCACGATATCTCATTCTTGTATCTAATTTTACATCTTTGCACTCATTACTTGATGACACACTCTAGTTCCATAGTTCATACTCAACTGTTAAGGGTCTCAATATAAAATTAACCCACCAAACTCACCACACTCACTCACACACTCTCTACACTCTACGCTTTCATGATCACATCTTTCTAGTGCACAATTCAAACCATTTCCGATGATGCACTCTTGTTCTATGGTTCACTCTCGACTACTGAGGGGCATTTATAAATGAACCTCATCACATGCATACTCATCCACATTCGATCGGGGGCATGCCACTCCTATCATTTACTATGCATTCCATTCCATCTCATCCACATCATACTACATATCTTGGTTGCATTTAGTCTTGGTTACATTTACTCATTACACATGCTAGTCATATATTTTGTATGTCATTATCTTGTTATACACATATGCGTTTTCACTTACCTTCTAGTTTTGATCTTAAGATTTACATAGATCTTTACATGTAGCATGGATGTTTAGCGTAGTACCTCATACTAGTCCCATAACGGCTTCACGGGGGCATCCAATTTCATACACACTACAAGCACTATTGCTTCATTTTTCATAGCACATTAGTATATCAAATTATACACATTTGACATACTTTTTATCTTTCTAACATGTTAACGGGTGCTTCATGTGTAACATTTTCTTTATAGGTCTATTTACTTCCATGATTTTTGATACATTGCTTGTTAATGTTTATCATTGATTGCTCTTTGTTTGCCATTGTTTACGGGCTTGACCCTTTGTCTTGTGTGCACACTGTTTGATTTTGGCCATGTCAGCATCAATTGTATTGTGATATCATGAGCGATGTCCCATGTTTGAAACCCACTTTTCACGGTCTACTTTGTCTACATTATTAGTTCTTTACATTGTCTTATGGCTTACTCGCTTACATATTGTCTTCTTACATGTGTGTTTATCTTGCTTGCACTAACACGTGTCTTCTAGCCACTTTTCTTACATGTGCCTTAGTTTCTACCAAGCACATTTCTTCCCCTTTGGAAGGCATCAGTTTCAATTTAGCGGTCGGTTCTATTTTGAGCTACATACTCCTCAGCGATGTCACATGCACCCCAAATGAGGGGCAAATTATTAGGTGAATCAATCACCCCATACAACATTCTACACTCACGGATACAATACAATTCAACACACAATTAACACAACGTTCAATATCGTAATGGCCTAAAACTTGACTTTGGTCTTCAACATAACACAGAAACCAGTGCCCAACACAAGATACCAATAATTGAGTGCCCCTGACCCTTCCTGGATGCCTGTGACTAGGGGTAGTTACACAACATGTTTTAGTTCAACACAACTTTTTGCATTTTACACAACAACTTTTACAAGATAGATAGTCCTTTAAGCACTAAGCATGCATGCACCACACTTTGCATTTTCTAATTTCACACCTGGATCAAACTAGATCATATTTTTACACACCATCTGCAACAATGATTTTTACACTTTGGGAAGTAGTTAAAGGTTAGAGAATAACACCATAGTTTTCTCCATACACTTCCTCCATACTTGGCACAATTGGTGTGGCATCGCCAAAAAAACTTGCACTCAATAAATTGGAGTGAGATCGCACAAAAAATCCGTTCATCTACATCATCTTTAGGATCCTTTCTACACTCTTTATTCATCACGATCAGTGCACATGTTCCTTTTTCATTTTTTTACATACGTTTACACACTTTTACAAATTTTGATCACACACACACACATGTATTTGACTATTTGTTTGTTCTTCTCTTTTACTGACTCTGTTCTTATGGGAAGTTGTAATCACATCATTCACACATCATCAAACACATCAAAAACATCAACAACAAGTACATTGCGACATCTACACACACGCTCTCACCCTAGGGTCATCATTATCATCATAAATTTTTTCACTTGTCTCTTCTCTAGCTTCCATGCTTAGCATTTTTATCACTCCATGTTTTTCCTTGTCCTTCAACACAATTTTTCCATTAATCTACATGGTTATTAGATATGAATCTCTGATCTACTTTATGTTATGGCACATTCACTTAACAACAAAAGTGGGGGAAAATGTAGACACTAAATCACACACTTTGGGTATCTATCTAGTCTTAATCACATACTACTATTCATAATTCCTAAGCGAGAAAAACATTAATTGATCACTATCTTTGGCCATCCTTGCTTGCTTTCTTTTGCCTATTTTGGTCTTACACACCTTCTTGCCCAGTATGACTTCCAACCCTTCGATTTCTTTGAGTTTGGACACTTGTGCCTAGCAAGACGCTAGTGTCGGCGCCCAAACATCTTTGTATTTTTATCACATCTTTTGGGTCCTTTCTAGGTGTTTGGGCATCTTATCTTCTTGTTGGTCAGCCTTTTTAGGGTTAGTTATGAAATTCAAGCAAGGGAATCATATAAAAATAAAGTTATGTGACCATAATAAAGGATCAAACACTAAACATTAGCTATCACCACCTAAGGTTACATCCAAAGGCATTATCAATAACATTCAAGCATCCATATAGCATCCACACAAGGGAAAGGGACTACATTTTTATGCATACACTTCATAAGAGGGGAATTTCATTCTTTCATGCACACATCTATCTACATTTTTACATCTAGATATTGCTCACTATCAAGTGTGCCACACACAAGAGCCACCTAGGGCACGATTTTCTCCACACACACGCAAAACTACATTGGGTCTAAGATGTAGTGCAATACTTGGTCGTAAGTTCACTTGTTTGACAATCAATGACATTCGACCCCTCATTTGTATTACTTTACTTTTGGGATTTGATGTGGTTTTAGGGATTTGCATGGGTCATTTATTTTTTTAATATTGGTAAATAGTTTTTGAAAGGGACTATACCCTTGTGTACAAAAGGAGGCCTAAAAGCTGAATAAGAGAGAGGAGCAGAGAAGGCATCAGACATCAAAGCACAAAAGTTACAAAAAAGAAAGAACACCGAAGCCTAGAAACAAAGAACACAAACTTGAGACTTAACAAAGAAAACAACGGCAACAAAAATGAAGCCTACGGCCAAGAAGCGGTAGTAATGAAAAACAGTGAAGGACAACATATATCTCACAACCCTTCCAAATTGGTTTTCGAGGTTACGAGCACTCATAGGCGCAGAGAAGGTCCTCAGTAGCACTGCAGTGCCCTTGACCCACCCAAATGCCGTAATCAAGGAAGATCTTATGGTCACACAATTTTTTGAGCTTTGGTATGACAATTTCCCCTCTTTGTTCATCGATTCATCACTTGGCACATTCCAAATTTAATTGTGAATTGGCTAAGTATTATTTCCTCTCATTGGCAACCAGGGGTTTTATAATTTCTATCTTATCTTGCTTGGATCAAATATGTATTTCATTGCACATTTATTTTACAGTGTTGTTATATAATATAGATTATCATTTATTCATTGTCAATATTTTCTTAATCATATCTATAACAACATCCAGGTACATTTTTATTGCCTCTCATATTACATTGTTAGGAATTGGAGTTGAAGTTCAATAGAGAAAGAGTCAAAATAAACCATTGTAGGTAAGAACCAATACTATTTGTTGGTTTGTACTCATTTTTAAAGACCATGAATTACATAATGCATTGGAAGCTTTATAATGCTATTAATATTGTAAATACAATTTAATATTTCTTGTAACTTCTATAAATTCTATAATATAGTCAAATTTTTGTAGTTTTTAATATTACAACCAAGGTTTAAGGTTTAATTTGAATACTAAAAATGCCATAATGCATTTAAAGTGTGTATTTTATATTTATTTTGCACCCAGCCTTCCTTCTCATTTTTATCTATTACTTGGTATATTATAGAGATTTTACTAGTTATTTAAAGTTGAATGATTGATACTATTGTAGGTATTTTCACTTAGTATTTTCAACTCAAAGCATGGAATCTATAAGCTAAAACTATAAAATCATAACAATATCATTTAATATTGGTATATAGATTGAAACTACTAAAGTGGAAATGGAATCATTAAATAGAAACATGTTGCACTAGAATGTAAAAGTAAAAATGGTAAACTTGTAAGACATCACTTAATTTTAATCATGGATGCCAACTTTTTTACATTGGAAGAGAAAATTTGATTGTAAATAGACCTCAATTCTAACATTTTCTTTCCATTAGGTGCCTCTTTCCATTTCCAAATTGTAGATTAATGATATTTATATGAAATCTATGTCTTCTCTATTGAGGAACAAGTTATTAGATCAATATTACATCTCATATCTTCACACTTTAATAGTTTCTACTTATAAATCCCGGTCTGAGGATGTTTATTTTGTATGATAATAACCCTCACTCTTAACATGTTATTTGTATCATGCACCTCTTTCTATTTTCAACACACACATTTATGATATATATATTCTAGCTTCTCTAATTGCGGAGAAAGTTATTATCTTTATATTGTCTTGTAAATATTTACACATTATTTCCCTAAAATACCTTAATTGTATAATTTTAAGATATATAATAAATATATTTGTCACCTAAAAATGCATAAGAGAAATGTGTTAACAAAATTTAAGGGCCTTAAATTTTTAATGAAACTCATTTAATATAGATGTCATCACCAATTGCCCGATTCCATCATCAAGAATTTTTAAGCAAATGTCGTGATATACCATTTTAGTATTGCTTTACCCAATCCTTTTCACCTACTTTCTTTTCAATCTTATCTAATGCTAGTTCATTCTAGAGGTGTTGTTGGCTCTTTTGAGTTACATTATTCAAACTTAATGTTAGAAATGTGGTCTATTATCACACTTGGGAAACCCATAATTGTAAAAGAAACAATTTCATCATCTTATCTTTATTTTCACCCCATCATGACATTGATATGTTTTTCTTTGCACCTAATAACTATTTGTTTTTGTAAAATATTCTAATGATGTAGACATTAAGTGAAAAATATTACATATATTTGTAATCCTATTTATTGCATAAACTTTGAAGTGTACACATTATGCTAAGAAATAATTAATTATAAACCCATATATCATATTTATTTGCCAAGCTATTGTAGTCTTTTAGTTTTCTAGAACATTGGAGAATATTTGAGTTGCATGATTGAAATAATTTTTTAAAGAAATGAGGTCTATTAATTTAGAAATAAAACACAAAACTATGATATGAATGCATTCTCCTTCGATTTCAATATTACTTTGCTTTCTTATTTACACCCAATTTGTTATCAATTTATAGATGTTAGTTCACATAGATTACAAAAAAAAAACTTTCCATGGATTTTAAATCCAACCAAATATATGTTTGAGGTCATTTCCACACCACTTCCACCTATCGCATCTTAGCTAGCTCATTATTACTCAGTTCGAGTTCAATTGAAATAACAGATGATACATCAGATTTATTTGTAAATTAAGATGTTGTATCGTACACAAATGAAAATATAGATCACAATCAATATTAATTGAGCATGAAATCATCGATATCATGTTTCCTTAAACTTATTGTCGAGAGGGTTTCCAAAATAGTGGAAACAATGAACTAAGGTTGGGAAGACAATCTTAGATTCTCTTTTAAAACAAATATAGGTAGAGCTATTTATAACAAGAGGCTTACAATAGGGATATGACAATAATAAGGCAAGGAAGAGACAACAAATTGAAGAGAGAAAATATGCAAGGAAAGGTGAGAAGGGTCTAATTTAAGTTGGAAAATAAAATTAAGAGAAAGATGAAGGAATAAGAAAAATATCAAAGAAAGGTAGGAAATGGATAAAACTAGAAACATGATAGTTAAGAGAAAGAGAATTTGAGAAGGCCCGAAGGAAATTGAATATGAAAATATGCTTAAGAAGTGAAGTAAACATTGTGCATGGAAGACTACATAAATCAAAATATATGGTAAATGTGTTTTCCTAATGTCGTTCTCCATATGCGATAATCCTTATGGGAGTTCCTCTTAGGAACATGGTTAAAAATTCCAATAGTGAACCAAAAATTATTTGAATGAAAGGAATCAAGAGCATTGTACACTATTTCCATCTTGGATGCTTTAGGTTTCTATTATAAGATTTAGTAAAATATAAGTTTTTTTTTTTTTTCAGTATTTGATCATAATAGAAAATTACACAATTTAAAATTATCAATGTATATTTATAATGCAATTTTATATTTATTATTATAATTAAATTTCATTACAAACATATTTCTCCACAAGTACCATAATCTTCAATCTAATTCAAACCCATCACATGAAACCATAGAAATAAAGGGATAAAATTAAGGATTGCTGACACAATGAAGTTATAAAAACCTCACCTTAAAATTTATTCCACTTTGTTCTTTCTCCATTCTCTAACACCACACACTTACATATTTGTGCACAATTAAATAGTAAAAGACTCGCCACTATACTCTATAACATATAAAAAATCTAATTTGGTTATAATATAATAACTTACTCATGTTTACACAAGAATATAAAATCTAAATCCTATCATAAATTAGTTAAATGCTTAAGGTAAAATGCTAGAAATGATTTGTGCTTTCCTTTAATAGAAATATCCCGGTAATGAGATGTATTAATGGAAACTAGTAAATTACAAAAAAAGCAATGAAATATTAATCTAATAACTTCTTCCTCAATTGGACAAGCTATAAATTCTATATAAATATCATAAATCTATAAGATGAAAAAAGGAAAGAGGTGCATGATTAAAAAAATGTTAGAAGTGTGGTAATGTTTAGTCAACTTTTCACTTTTTATGTAAGGAATTTCTCGTTGTGATTAGAATTAAATGATGTCTTTTAAGTTTACCACTTTTTATTTAATATTTTAGTGAAAAATGTTTTTATTTCATGTTTGTATTTCCACTTTAGTAGCTTCATATTACAAATCCTAGTGCAACATTATAAGTTGAAAATACTAAAGCGGAAATATTTGTAAGAGTTTCAATCATGAAAATTAAGAGAAACATAAAAAACTCTATTAGGTAATGTTAGGAAATAAGGGATAAAATATGCGGAATAATCCCTCACAGAATCGCAATAGTAGAAACTAATATGCAAAAAATATTACAGATCTCAAATAAAAGTGCATAATAAAATAACACAACACAAAGAGATAATATTTAATGTGGTTCACCCAATTTGGGCTACGTCCACCAAGAATCACTTGCTCAAATTTTATTACAAGCCACCGCTCTCTCAATACAATACCCAGATCTGTTTGGAGCTATGCTCAACAAACTCTATAGAATTCACACCCGAATTCAAAATACATCTGCAATGTTACATTATACCTACCATATGCATAAAACCATATAAGTAGACAATTGCTTAAGCAATTTTTACAAAACCGTGGGTATTAAAACCATGGGCCAAAACCGTCCCATAAACCTATGGGTCAAAATCCCGCCCATATGAGAAAAGCACGTTTCTCGGTATATCGGGCACGTTTAAGGCCAAAAATAAATTTGGGGATGCGCCCCGAACTCCTGCTACCAAGGGCCGCGGCCCTTAGACCCTGCTCGAGGCCCGACTCGACCCCAAACCGGCGAGACAACTGTGGAAAGTGTACAATCTTCAACACTTTCACATATAAAAACAAGCTCCACAACCTAATAGGTAAAACATATTATGTAGGTAATTTATGCATTTTTATTAGTTTATTACCTCGGTTATTTTACCTTAGGTAAATATATCTTTCACTAGGGTAATTAGTGGTCATATATTGGTTGTATGGTTTATTTTGTTATAGCCATATATTTTTTTATTATTCAAGTATATTGTAATTTGAGTATTATTGGTTGGGATATTTAACCTAGTAAAACCATAGTTGTTTTCTGTACATGCTTGTGAAATATCTATAAGTATTGTACCCTCCATTCACCCTATAACTTGATTTTTTCTGATTAATAAAATCTAAACAGGCTTCCTCTCAATATTTGGTTTCAAAGTGAGGTTGGATCCTACACATTTGAGTAAAGTTTGGAGGAAAGGTTGCATAAGTGTGTGAGAGGTGTTTGAGAAGATTTATGCCCCTTTAGAGAGCATATGTTGACTCATAAGATTCCAAACCCCACATTACATCCCCAAAAATTGTATTTACATTTTTGGGAAGTTTATAAATATAAGCCATGCATTTGGGAAATGAGGGATCTCTAGCCACTTCCTCTTGTATCAAGTTGCTCTATAGGAAAATCTAGTTTAACCGGAAGAAAAAAAGTCTTCTCAATAGGGGTTTCTCCACTAAATTTAGTTTTTGAGTTCTCTAAAACTAACTATGTTGTTATCATTAATTTTATCAAACTCTTTGGTAGTTTATTTATCCCTTAGTGAGTTGAGGTGTTATAAGGCAAGTTACATTGGTGGGTTGATCGAGTTGTGTAAAGAGTTAAGCCTAAGCTCCCACCGAGCTCCTAGGTGAGTTTTAAACATCATTTGGGTTGAGTTGGATTGTGATACACTCCATGAAATTGAGTTAACTAACACACCACTCCACCGATTTGGATGATCCCCTTGCCGAGCCCACCATTGAGTATCATCAACTTGGATTGCAAGAAATATTTATGTGTTGATCTTTTCTCCATGTGATCCATCAAAGAGCCAACATCCATGCATACTTAGCATAAGTTGAATTGAAACCCACCGAGATGGGTCAATAATTGAGAGAGTAAAGTTGATTTTGGCTCCTACTTACCGACCAAGTCCTGGATCGTGCCATGTCACCCACCGAGAGGATCCTCTTCTAAATGAGCTCACCTCCCTCAACAAGCCACTAATTTGGCTGAGCTAGGATCCACACTAGATCTAAGCCATCTCTGAGCTCAAACCAAGATCTATAAATCATGTGAACCGCGATGGAGTAAACTACAACACTAAACAAAGAAATAGAAACAAATAACAAAGGCATATAAAAATGACTCCAAAATAGGCCATGAAAACCCTAAGCGGGTCAATTGGCTTGCTCGCCAACCAACTCAAACAAGTTAGTTAGGTTGGGTAAACATTTTTAATATGGTGATATATTTTTAAATCAAAACCTCTAAATTTAGCGGAACCACCAACTATAGCATTAAAAACCCCACCAACATAGCTAGTCACAACTAAACTGCTCACTAAATTTAGCAACAAAAATACTATCTTAGGGTAATTGTTTCTTCCACATAGCTTAAAAGTGATTATGAGAAACTTTTGTAAAAGGAGGGGTGACCAAATGGGTCAATTTCATTATTTTTATAGTTTTAAGATTATGAGTTGTTTTAAGCTCTAGAGGACACTAGGGACATGCAAAATAAAAAAATTATGCCACTTCATTTTTACCGTAGTAAGCGGTTGTAATTGATGGAGAAAGTGAAAACAAGAGAATGAGGATCATGCGGGATAACACACACATCAACCGAGTTGCACTCAAATGATAACATGACGAAGTTCCATGAGGAAGTAAAAATTCAACCATGAAATGTGTGTGCGAAAGAAAAGGTTTCAATCATCTCATTCCACATAAATCAAGAAGAAGAAAGGGGTACAAATAGGGGTGTTGTGTAACCACCAATGCATGTAATCATACCTCTTCAAGTGGATAAGAGGAGTTACATTACTAAAATAGAAAGTAACGCTTGTATGATGCACTAACGCACACTTTAGAACGTATGAGGAAATGTATGACGGTATATGTCATACCCCGTATGAAACCTAAGACCCATGACCTCAACTAAGTGAGATGACTCACCACGTGAAGTGGATAATGACACAAACCAACACCCCCCTTCATCGTAACTTAGGATGAGGTGAAAATATAGAAATGAGAGATGGGTCCCAAAAACTAAGCCTGATGAGGCTCACATGAACAATAAGTATCTCAAGTAATTGAGGAAAACCTAGAGGAAAAAACATTTACACAAGAGATGAAAAAGTACCCTAACAGTCTAAGAAAGGTGTATCAAATGGGTCCCAACAACTAAGGGCTTCCCGAGGTTCCCATGTACAAAACAATATTCTCTTGGAAGAAGAAGAAGAAAGGAGAGGAAGGAGACGATTAACTAAAATAATGGATTTATATCTATATTTATAGTTAATCTAAGTAGAATATAAATGCTATGGACGATATAAAATGAAATACTAACTCTAAATATTTTATTTGATATTAAATGGAATGAAATAAAGGAAACAAAAAGGATAGGGTACTAACTTGAAATAAACTTACCTTGATGTGTCTTTGATCTATGACAAGATGATGCACATACTAAACTCGATGAGTTGACGCTACTTTGGGGACTACGAAGTTGAGAGTTTGGTTATCTTGGGGCACACAGGAGTGTCTTGGGGTGCCTTGGGGTGCTTTGGTCCGTAGTCTAGGTTCCCTGGTTTGGATAAATTCTCATGATCTAGTTACGGAGGTGTTGTAGGGTCTTTGTAATTACTTCGTCCTTGTCACACAAATGTCATAATATCCTCACTTGTGTTGATGCAAATGCTTATATGAAATTTCACATGCAAAACCCTATTTAAAGCATCAAATTCTAAAAATAAAATTGCATATGAATAGGTTGGACTAACCTCAGCTTTGCCAAATTGGTGGTCTTACAAATAAGCGTTGCACTAAATTTTAGACCTAATGTAGTTCTATGTGCTTTGTGTGTGTAATTATGGGACTAGGGTCCCCTAGTGCTACAATGACGCTAAAGTAGGGTGGCAATAACTAGATGTAAAAATGAAAATGGTGGATGAAATAAAATGAATACAACCCTTTCCTCTATCTTGTGTGATGCAGATGTAGAAGATGCCTAAATGTAGTCCCTTGCCTTAGCAGATAGCTACCTTTAGTAGATGATAGTCATCCCTTTATATAGTGAGTATGTTATATTTATATAGGGATATCTTGTTCCAATTTCAACACTAATAACCTGAAAATGCTGACTACCACCTAGGGGAATGAATGAGGGAATAACAAAGACCGACCTCAAACAAAAAAATGGAACCATAAATTATGAAAATAAGGGCACCTAAAATCACATCTGGGGCACCCCGAGGTCTGCTACCCTAGCGCCCTGGTTAGGGTCTAAGACAAGAAATGACCAAATTATGACAACTAAGACCCTCTAAGAGATGACCAAAGTGCACAAACATCGGCGACGAATAAACCCGACAGATGACAATAATGACCACTAGCTGATGACCAGATAAAGGGAAGAGTCATTAGTGAATAATTTTATTACATGAGATCCATATGTAGAATAACATACTTTGCGGTATAAATGTAATAACAAGTGTGTGATTTTGTGACTACATTTGCCTCCACTTTATGTTGGTGAGTGGAAATATCGGTAACACAAAATAGATAGAGATGCATACAGAGAGAAAGTCGAGACACCCATGCTTTAGTAGTAAATCGCATAAGTGTAGTAGAAGCGTGTTGAAATAACCATACGGTGTGTCGAACCATGGATCAACGGGTTGATCTATGTAACATAGTGAAAAAGTGTAAAACGTAGAGATGAAGTGTACTAGATGAAGATGATAACTTGAATGTGGTATTAATGATGATATAGTGGGCGGGAGTGATCGGTTCCCAACTTGAACACTTGCGGGAGAATGAATGACCGGAGGATTTGGGTATCCTCGTGATAAAGGAAAAGTGTAGGGATAAAAGTGTGTTATTCTCCAATATTTAACTACATCCTCAAGATCTAGCCACTTTGCAGATGGACTCGAGATCAAAATTCCATAGATTTGAATCCAAACATTTTTTTTATCAAACAATTGACCCATATAGGAGCGTTTTAGGAAAGGGACTCTTACCCCCACTCCACGAGTGTTTCCACAATGTGATAGCTTCCAAGTTAGGTCATCTAGATGAAAATGTGAGATGTATCATGGTTTCTAAGTTAGGTCATCTGGAAGCAAGCACATAATGTGAGAAGGCTTCCAAGTTAGGTCATCTGGAAGCAAACACGAATTGTAGCATATTTTCCCAAGTTAGGTCATTAGGGAAAGAATGATGAATGTAATCTCCCAAGTTAGGTCATCTGGGAGGCCACATGTAACTCCCAAGTTAGGTCATTAGGGTGGCCAATTGTGTTCATTGTATGACATCGGTTTGTTGGAAATTTTGAGCGTATTAAATGATTGATTGATTGATCGATTGTTTGATTGGTTACTTGTAGAGAGATTTTACACAAATTTCCCCCAGGTTAGGTCATTAGGGGAATTCAATAGGAATCTATCATGTAAAAATATTTTTAATCACTTGTTGCCCCCAAGTTAGGTAATTAGGGGAATTAATGGTGAAACATCACGTGAGCAGTTGTCAAATCGTTTGTTGCTCCCGTGTTAGGTCATTAGGAGGAGAGTAAAGGTGAAATATCATGTGAATAGATTGTTAAATATCTTGTTTCCCCAAGGTTAGGTCACTAGGGGGACTAATGGTGAAATATTGTGTAGTGGACTCGTGTAATTTTTACCCCCATATTAGGTCATTAGGGGAAATGATGGTGAAATGTCGTGCGGTGGATTAACAAATGTTTTGGAATTGTCGTATTAGTATTGTTCTAAACATTTGGGAATATAAGGGGGAATTATAGGATGAACTCAATGATATGCCCCCCTTTCGATGAAAGGGGGAGTGATGAAAAGAATGAACGTTAAGCCGGAAGTTAGCTTGATAGAAATAGATAGTGATAGACAATCACAAAAATGTGTGAAATTAAATGGATGGTAATGTCAAAGAAGGATACCGGTCATAGAATGTATTTGATATAGTGGAGAGAAAATTCTAAAAAGAATGTCGTAAATGAGATGCAAATCGGAGTAAAGACACGCAATTTATAGTGAAAATGGTGTAGTGTGTATTAGTTGTGGTAATAAGCTCGAAATAATGACCATGGTAAAGTAAGTGAAGAAAAAGTGATTATAAATAGTAAAGTAAAAACATGTTTAGTTGTTTCATTTGTAATTTGTGTGAGTGTGAGAGTGAGCAAGAAGTGAGTGAGGATGCCTCAAGCGAGAGCAACATGTCCTAGTCGGTTTGAGCAAGTGGTGACTTGTTATGGCATGGCGTCGTGTACGGTGACGTAGTTGGAAAGTGTATTAAATTTTACAAAATTTATGGTGTAATAGTCGTTTGTATTGAATTTTGGAAAAAAAATGAGATTTTTTATTTTCTCGGTGTTTGAAGCCTAGATAAGAGCAGTGGGGGAGCTAGTGACCCTAGGGACTGGAGCACCCAGATATGGGCGCCAAAGTCCTGCTCATGGGCACCCTAGTCCAGAATGTTCTCATTTAGGAGATTATGGTGAAAAACATGTCTTTAATATGATATATGAGTTGAGTTGGACTTGAATTGTGTTCTAACATTGGGTTTTGTTGTTGATTTGTGTTGTGTAGAGGGATATCCACTTGAGGGAGTTTCATGGTGGGTGACATATGAGTACCCTTCTTGGATTGGGCTTGTCTGATGATGATTGGGATGTTATGGACTGTGCCGACTTGCAACACATAACACGGATGGGGGATGTGCCCTATAACATGCCTATGTTCACTGTACTATGTGAGAAATGGTGTGTGGATACATGCAATTTTGGTTTCCTACGGGAGAGATGACTATGACATTGGAGGATGTTTATCACATATTGTGATTACCAGTTGTTGGGGAGAGGTGCAGGTTATGCTAGTGGAGGATATGGAGCGGAAGATACGAGCCATGAGATGATACTTTGTGGGGATTCAGTACCTACCGAGGCTCATATCATTTTAGATGCTTATATTGAGGTCTAATGTTCCATGGTTGTGGAAGTTTATAACAATTGTGATTCCATCTTGTATAGCCATGGAGGGAGGGGGTATAAGAATATTGTATAAAATGCATGGCATATCTCATAGGATTGAGACATAGGGCACTACATATACATGGGCATGATGTGTGTTGGTGCATTTGTATAGAGATCTATATCAATTTACACAGGAGGAGCATGGTGGTAGGATTGGAGTCACCACACTTTGATGTACGTGTGGTCATATAATCATATAGTTGTGCTAGGACCTGTTGTAGGGCCACGAGGAGAAGCGAGGCTAGACCAAAGATATATGCATGCGTTGATGGGTGGATATTCGGGGTAGGAGGATGGATATCGATACCTATAGGGCACTTATAGATAGGATGGGGCCTGAGGCAGTTATATGGATGTTGTATCGTGATTATGGGGATGGTTCGATGATGCGATTGAGCTAGATGTATTCGAGAGGACTATGTGGTTGGAGGACCACTTTCCAGGTTGAAAGAGGGTGTCACAATAGTTTGGTATGGCACATGATGTGCCCCCAAAGCCATATATATGGGTGAGAGCTATTAGAGCCCCTAAGAGGGATGGAGTTAGGCTAGAGCCCTTGGCCGAGCAACTACTACCACCGGGACCTATGGAGGTAGATCCATAGATAGAGACCATGGATGGGGATGATGCATGGGTTGCACCAAGGATTCACTTGGGCATATTGGGTGACTCATCGGTGGGTTATATTATATCCACTATTTTGCGAGCCCATGGGATTACCACATGGAGGAGGAGGAGAGGGGGAAGCACATGCTCCCAATCCTATAACAACAACAAATATGGCGAGTGTGAGTATATATATGTACATATGTTGTGTGTAATATTTTATTATGTTGATGTATATAGGTAACTAATACATTGTGTTTGCATGTGGTTACAGGGGATGCATATTGGTCATTGATTGTAGACACATCCATCCACACTTTGACATGGATGTGCCTGATCGATCGATATCTGGGTACACGGGATATTAGAGCGTGTGGATGAGATAGTTGGTGAGTATGCCCATTTATTTGAGCCGGTGGTCATAGTAGAAGTGACATGTACATATTTTTCTACTAGGTGAGAGGATGAGGCACATGAGAAGATGAGATGAGCCAGGAGGTAGTAGGCGGCGGTCCCTTGGTCCATGATGTGTTTGTGCGATATGTGGATTTGTACATCATTAGTTTTGAGTAGGCTACATAGATTACCCTATTGTGGAGGTAGGTGGAGAGATATCGGGGCCGTGAACATCGACGCTCACATTAGTGGAGAGGCATCTAGTTATAGGGATCTTGTAGTACTCGAGAGTGATAGTGATGATGATATCGATGTGTACTATTTATATGATGTAGGGGCATTATCCCCAGTGATGGAATGTTTTTATAACAATGACTATATTTGATTATGTATGGATACATGTTTTGATATATAACACACCTATTTTGTAGTTTATTATTATTGTAATGTGGTTGATGATGTATAATTCTATTGGCCTTAATGTATGTAATGTGATGTTTGAGCTAGATTAATGTGATTTTATATTTGATGTAAGTGATGATGGATAACATATGTATGGTAGATGATGATAAGATCAAACAAATGTAATGTGATTAACTCAATGTTGATTGAGTATAATGTGTTGTTAGTATAATTATGATAATAGAATAGATATGAATGCATTGAAATGTAAAATGGATCGAATGAATGTGCATATATATGATATAGTCGTAAAGATGCTAGGATGAGTAAAAATAGGAGGTGGAAATTAGTGATGCCCCCAATGTGTGAATGAATAGGTTCATGTTACTAAGACCCCTCAATAGTCGAGGATGAGCCATGTAAACAAGAGAGCATCATTGGGAAATGATTGGGTGTCTTAGATGAAATGGCGAAGCACGTGATGAAATGTTCTTAAAACATATCCCTTAACATCATGTAAGAGTTATAAGAACACAAGTACGCGTCATTGGGGTGAGGTGATGAAATCACCTACTAAAGACAAGATGATGTGAAGCGGTGGAAGCATGTGGAAGGGATGGAGTGGGAATGAATGAACCAAAATGAATGTCTTATGGAGCAATAGGTGGATATGTAGACGGTGGTGGTAGACCATAAGGGATAACATTATGAGTTGGTGGATAAAGTGAATGCGATGGATGCAATTAATGTGGAGGTGGTGGTAATGGATGAGGTGGAGAAACACATGCGATAGTGATGGATGACCTATAAACTAAGTACTAATGGAATAAACTACTTTTGGCGTGGAAGAGGAGACATAGATTGCTCACGAGGGATGAATGAGATAACACCAACATCCTCTAGTTGGTGTAATCTATCATGAAGAGCTAGAAAATCATTGTCCATATGGCCATTAATATATGATGGTAATTATAATAATGTTGATCACATGATGTTGTAAGTGGTGTTGGGGATGATGTTGGTTGGAAGGAAGGTGAATTAATTTCTCATTAAGTAATGCACACAACACATCATGAGGTCGAGTGTGAGGTGAGAAATGTAGAGGCTCACGTGACCAAGGTGGAGTAGTGGATGTAGTAGTTGTCAGAGGCAAAGGAATATGCTTTAGTGGTAAGGTGGGTTGAGCTTGTTTGTGTGTGGAAGATAGAGATTACTTGGGTTTCCCAACCAAATGTAGAGGTGGAGTAGTAGATGGAACAATGATAAGAGAATCATCTGTAGAGTCTACCATATGTGATGAAAGAAGGTCTTGCTCTAGATCGATGAATTTATAGTATAGTAGAATGAAAGACTCACAAGTATCATATTGTAGTTGTTGTTTAAGAGGATTAATGAGGCCACAAAAAAGATGAATTAGTTTTCTAGATCTATAGGCTAAAAGACTAGTTGGTGTATATAAGTGTTGAAGCACAAGATATAATCCTTAATAGGTTCCGAAGAGCCTTGATGTAAAGTAGGTAGACAATCATAAGTGACTCATGGGCTATTGTTAATGATAAATCAAAGGAGGAAAGTATCCTCCATATCATAGAAGGTACTAATAGACCCACAAGGGAGATGTGTATACCATTGTAAGGTGTCATCAACAAGACTATATCAAAAGGCCTTAAGTAATAATCTATCATTGGAATAAGAGGCCATAAGAGAGCGATAATGTAGGAGATGAGTGTGGGGATCACCAGTACCATTAAAACATGTAAAATTAGGCATAATAAAGTCTTTTGGAAAGGTTGAGTTATGAATATTTTTGGGAACGACATTGACATGTATTGAATTATTATCCTTGGAAGCATAATAGGCCCTACTTTCTAAAGTGAGGGAGTGAACCTGAGATTGGAGCTGACCTACAACATGCATGAGAGAAATGATATCATGTGAAGGAATGGTGGAAGATGACAATGATGTATTAAGTGGTTGTAACTTGCCATTGTGTGTAATCATGGGAATGTCGAGAGGTGACAAGGGATATTCTGATGCTATGGGCACACTAGAAGTAGGTGCAGAAGAAGTGATATAGTATGTGGAGAATAAATGGCTATAATGGGACTAAAATTAGAAGTATCCTTGGTGGTAAAATAACTATGGGGGATGCATCAATAGAAGAGGATGAAACAATAGGTGTAGATGATTCAATAAGTAGAGATGATGCAGTATAAGACGAAGAAGTGAGAGATGGAGGGGACTCATGCATAACACTAGACACAACCTCAGGTGAAGAGAGTGGTGGACTAGGTGACTTACACTCACCAACATGAAAAGAAGGAGAATCATTAGTATCGGATAGAGCCTCGAAGTAATGTCGTATCTAAATATGTGATTAATAGGATCATCAACATAATGTAGGGTATTAGAAGATTTGGTAGGAGAAGTAATGTCAAAAGTGATAGAGTTGCGAGAGGGAACCATGTTAGTGACCAGAGTAGAAGAATTAAAATGGACTTGTGATTAATTATCAATGTGAAACAAGTAATCAATAATAAAATCATCTCAATTGTATGCGAAAGATCGAAGGAGGATCACAAGTAATCGAATAAATTTGTGTACAACGAGTGAATGAAATAGGATCATCAATGATGCTTATGCCTATAGGAGAGTCATCAAAGCTAGTAGGTACATATTGTTCGCCTTATAAGATTTTTTGTTGAATATGGTCAGGCGTAGGAATCGATTACTATATAAATCTCTTAACTCATTATGTCACCTCATCATAAATATGATTAACACTATAAAAGACATGATTGGTGAAGAAGAGGAATGATCCTTATCCATTAGGTTTTATAGGATCCTAGGGTAATCAATTCGAAAAGTTGGGCTCACCAAAATTATTAACTAAAATAATGGATTTATATCTTTATTTATATTTAATCTAAGTATGAACAAAAATGCTATGGATCATATAAAATGAAATACGATGCTAAATATTTTATTTGATATTAAATGAGGTGAACTAAAGGAAATAAAAAGGATAGGGTACTAACCTAAATTAAAATTAACTTGTGGTGTGCTAGATTGTAATAGGTGATGCACGGATTGGATTGGATGTGTTGATGCTTACTTTGGGAATTGCAAAGTTGAGAGTCTAGTTGTCTTGGGGCACTTAGGAGTGTACGGGGGCATCGCATGGGGCACTTTGGTCCATATTTTAGGTGCCTTGGTCTAGATAAATGCTCATGCATCTGGTTATGGAGGTGTCACAGGGTCTTTGTAATTACTTCATCCTTATCACATAGGTGTCAATATCCTCACATGTGTTGTTGTAAATATTGTATGAAATTTCACCTACAAAACCCTATATAAAGCATCAAATTCTAAAAACAAAAATGCATATGAATAGGTTAGAATGACCTTAGCCACCAAATTGGAGGTCTTACGACTAAGCATTGCACTACATTTTGGACCCAAGTAGTTCTATGTGCTTATGTGTGTAATTATGTGCCTAGGGTGCCCTAGTGCTAATGATGCCAAAGTAGGGAGAACTAACTAGATGTAAAATTGCAAATGGTTGATGGAATAAAATGAATACAACCCTTTCCTCCTATGCTTGTGTGATGCGAGATGTAGAAGATTCCCAAGTAGATAGTTGTCTTTAGTAGATGATAGCCACCCTTAGTATAGTGAGTATGCTATGTTTATATAGGGATATCTTGTTCAAATTTCAACACTAATAACCCAAAAATGCCGAATACCACCTAGGGGAATGAACAGGGGAATAATAAAGGCCGACCTCAAACAAGCAAAATGGAACCACAAATTGTGAAAATAAGAGTTCCTAAAATCATGGGGCAGGGTACCCCGCGATGCCCAGATGCTACCCTAGGCACCACTGGTTAGGGTCTAGAGACAAGAAATGACCAAATTACGATAGCTATGAACCCTTTAAGAGATGACCAAAAGTGCATAGACATCGATGAATAAACTAGGAAAATAACAATAATGACTGACTAATTGATGACCAAACAAAAGGAAGAGTCATTAGTGAATACTTTTATTACACGAGATCCATATAAAAAATAACATACTTGGCGATATAAATGTAATAGTAAGTGCGTGATTTTGTGACTACAAGAGACAAGAGGGACTACAAAAGATGTAAAGCCATAGCTGGATCTAAACTCTACAACTCTAGGAAGTTTCCATGAAGAGTTTCCATGACGTGGTCTTCGACCTATAGACTGAATAATATCTAACTGCATCAAACAATATGCCTTTCCTTGGGAAAGACAAAAAAAGAGTATTGGATGTTTTCCCACCTTGCAAATAAAACCGAAGGGAGAAGTAAAAGAACTATAAATTTTGTCCTCTAAAGTATGACATAGGTCTAGCAAATGAGTGCACAAAAAATGAAGGCAATTCTACGAGCGTAGAATTATCATAGTGTAAGAGAAGAACATCTACTGAAAGGATGCTCAAGTGAAGTGAAGGAAATGCAAAAACCACTACAACAATAGAAAGAGGATCCAAAACTAAGGATGGATCAATGAGGGTCTCTGAAAAGTGGAAGTGATAAGAGTCCCAAAAGGGGAATTCCCAATAAAGGAGATGAAGGAATCCTCCAAAATAGCTGTAGAAGGATGAGAAATTCAACGTCTTTACTGAACATGAATAGACACTATGAAGAGATAATGAAGGTCTTTAAAATACTCATTTGAAAATGGTGGTTCAACAAATAGAAGAACAATGTCCATATGTATGAATCATCAAAGCTTAAAGGATGAGGAGTGGAAAGGGCCTCACACAGTGGAAGTGGAAAGAAGGCGAGATGTCATGAATGTATGAGGATGGAACAAGATTTCCCAATCTTTGATGATAAGGGAGGAGTGTCAAAATTCTCTGAAAGGTGGCCAAGAGAAGGAGGAGAGGAGTCCGTAGTAGTACTTTTGTCATCATAAATAAAAGAAAAACCTCGTCATCGGGATGTAAACAAGTGAGTTTGTGTTATAAAAATTGTTATCACGAAAAGAAGAAGAGGAAACAACTATATCAACAGGAGAAGCTCAACAAAAATCTCTCGAAGGGTCTCCAAACAGTGATTGAAAGATGCTACGAGATAATGTGAGGAGGATCTAAATGTGTCATATAAGTGTGGAGAGGTATGAAGACATGTAACATCAAGTTCTAACAACATTGTTGCACGTGTTGAGGTAGTCTTCAAGATGACAATTATCAATGGGTGCAAGAACTAGCCCATACAAAAAGAAAGAAAAGACCTTGTGAGCAAAGTACCATTCCATAAAAACACGTTATGATGTATAGTTATCTCTACCAAGAAGTGATGGAGGATAAGAAGAGATCCTACATATATTAGGTCTAGAAAGCGCATCCTCCATGGTGTAATGAATGGTGTGTGAATACACACAAGGTTACAAGACGTCAGACTCATCCGAGAATGCATCTGCAAGCAATACAACACCCAATAAAAATGATAACCCCCATGTTTTTGGAACTTTATAAATAGTGCATTGATTACAATAAGGTGTGTTCATGTGATGTGAGACAATTGACCATTCACCTTGCAGTAGGTAATAAATCATGCAAGAGTGGGCCAAAGTAAGTCTTAGTCGAAGCGAGAGGAACAACACGTAAGCAAGTACAAAAGGGCGTAAGAAAGAACAAGGGGATAAAATAGTGTTCAGTGAGAGAATGTGTCTCACATCACAAAAGATGGGCTCTCTTTCCACAAGGATATGGAGGATGTGCTCACTAGCCGTAAGTGAAGAAGAGAACTACAATGATGATGATGAGCCAAGAAACATGGCTCGAAAATCCCCAATAACCCTATAATGAAGCCCAGAAAAGGTACCCCCTTAATGATGAATTTTTTAATTTATTTTTCTTTAATTAGGCTTAACTAATTAGAAAAAGGGAAAAGGGACGTGGGGCTCAAAGGGTGAGCTAGCTTAGCTTTGCAAGCTAGCTAACAAGCTGAGTTGTGGAAAGGGCGAGCTAAAAGGCGAGTTGCTCGATGAGCTCTTTGGGATGGCTAGTGAATTGTGTAGAGGTGGTGTGCACCGAGCCAAACTGATCTAATACATTGATTTGATAGGGAAAACCAATGGATGACACACCAGGGTGAGCTACTAATGGGTGACAAGCATCGAGTTTGGGCACTCGGCTGAGTTGTTGGATGTAATGAGGGTGCCGATTTGGAGTTACACGAGTCGGTAAGTGCATGGGTGAGCCGACGAGATCCACGGAGATGGGTTGGCTTGGAGAGGAGAAGGTCGGGGTGCACGTGTTGAAAATCTAGTGAGGGGGCCGAGGCTCTTGATTGAATGTTGAGCCACAATGTAACAACAAGGTAACGTGGTGTGGATGACAAGATGTAAGTTCCATGGAGCGGGCGAGCCATAGATGGGTGACCAAGGTAAGAAAATAGTGGAGCCAAGATGAATGAGTGGACGATATTGAAGTTATTGGCGATGTGCAAAGTAGGGTTCAATGCATAAAGGCCGAGCATGGATGAACTAGGGAGGTGAGTACATGGTAGAGTAGAGTAATCGATAGATCGGGAGACCAATACACATTAGGAACTAATGCGGGATGACCAAGAATGAGTCCGGAGCAATGGCGAGGTGAGTCGGCGTCATGAAGTGAAGCGATGGAGGTTCCAATTCATAATAACATAGAGAAGGGTGATACATGGATCCTCCACGTGAGAAACACAAAAGGGAATGAGTGTAAATAAGCCAATGCATGAGTCCAACATGAGTGGATGTAGAGTTGACGATGGATACAAACAAGCTTAAAGCATGAGTTGAGTTAAAACCAACCCAAAAAAAGTAGTGAGTTCTGAGGCACGACGATCCAAAGTATAGCGATGTTGAGCTAGAGGTGTCCATCTTGGCAAGATGGGGCTGAGTTAGGCTAAAAAACCAACTTTCACCACTCAAGTCTAGAATGCACAAAAACTCAAATCTTGAATCCCACAGAACCTGTAATAAACTCCAGAATATACATGCAAGGCCTGCAAATCTATAAACCCTAGAAAAAATAAACCAACAACCTTTGAACAAGATGTAAACTCGAATAAAATTAGACCAATGCATATAATGCACGGATGGAATAGCCATTACAAATCATGTAAAAGAAACCACGAAGAACATGAAACTAATAGTAATAGGAAACACAAAAGCAGAGAGTAGCACGGATTCCAACAACATGCTCTAATACCACGACGAGGAAAGTGAAACACGAGAATGAGGATCATGCGAGATAACACGTACATCAACTGAGTTGTATTTGAATGATAGCGTGACAAAGTTCCATGAGGAAGCAAGTATTCAACCATGAAATGTGCATGCAAAAAAATGTCTTTCTCATATCCTTCCACATAGATATGAAGAAGAAAGGGGTACAAATAGGGGTGATGTGTAACCCCCAATTCATGTAATCACACCTCCTCAAGTGGAGAAGAGGAGTTACATTCTTGAAATGGAAAGTAACTCCCTTTGGCCTTTTACACTAACACGTATGACAAAATTTATGATGGAATCTTTCACATCCCCTATGAAACCTAAGATTGATTACCTCACCTAGGTAAGTTGAATCACCACGTGATCTAGAAAATGACACACACCAACATTAATTTAATATTTTTAGTGTATTATTGCGTTATTTTGTGTTAACGTTCCCTTTAGTTGGGAAAATATAACCACCCACTATTTCAAACAATGCTCCCACATTCTTCTTTCACGACTCACAACTATTTTGTGGTGTTAATTACGCCACGTGGAAGACTAAAATTCTAAATCAACTTCAGTTTTAAGAAATTTTTCTTATTATAAATGGTTTAACGAATAGATCCATAGATGATACAACCTAACAACATTAGTTTGATAGGGCCAATTAGAAGGCCAAACTGATTATATTTTTGCGGTGTTTAATGACATGCAACCCCGCATTCAAGATTCCAAAACAACCATAGAAGCGTGGGATAAGTTGAGCACAATGTATAAGGCCCAAAAATAACACTTTGTATTGAATCTTTATAGTTAATTACATACAATGAAATTCAATTTGAACATGAAAGTGGAGGCTTAATTGTGAAGAGTTGCGAACATTGAGGTCTTTAATTCTAGCCCTAAGAGAGGAGGTATATGATATATCTCTCATGCCCATTTTTATGATAGCACTTCCTCCCTCTTACCACATTTTTCCTCAGACAATCAACTTGACAAATCATACCTTCAATTTTAAGAGGTTGGTGAATTTATAGTAGCGAAGAGGCACTAAACAATTAAGAATGATGAAGAAGAACATGTAGTATCTTCTCATTAGAAAGGGAATGGAAAAGTACAATATTACCAAAAGTCTCAAAAAAACACTAGCAGGGAAAAAGTAAATGAAAAAGTGTCTTATGTACAAAAGATGATAATGAGTTGAAATATTGTTAGTACAAAACATAAAATAAAGGGTCATCAAGAAATTACGAACCTCAAAATCAGAAATCAAAACAAGGATAATCACACTACAAGCAAGGGAAGAAAAAGGGGAACTGGTGAAAGAATCCCCATCAACAAGGAAATGTAGCTAATCAAGAAGAACATTTAGACGAGGGAATTCTTGTACACTTCCCATTCCAATTAAGTAACCATGTCATCGAGTAAATTTGGTATGTTGATTCAGGAGCCACTTGACACGTGACCAGATGTATGTAGAGTCCAGTTCAACACAATATGAGACACACCATCCAAAAACCATGTCTAATTAGGGATGGCTATTCCTACACAATCCAAGGTGTTGGGAACATAACTCTTCCTCTTGGTTCTCAAAATTGTAGGTTATTAGATGTCTTGTATGTCTTTGGTTTGAAAAATAACTTAATATCAGTTAGTCAACTTCTAGATCATAATATAAATATTGATCTTGATAGCCATTCTGTAATAAAATTTGTTTGATTAGAGATAAATTCAAAGCTCAAATATTTTTGCAAGAGCTTCAAATGTGGGAAGTATGTTACAACATGATTTTTCCATAGGGACGATTAGATACTAGTGGCTAAGAATTCTTCTTCCACACATTTATGGTATCGGAGAATTAATCAAATCAGTTTTAGATATATCAATAGACTTGATGGTGTAATATGGTGAGAGGTTTTCCATCTCTCAAAAATATACACACAAGTTTCCTAACTATCTCACGGGATAAAAACACAATTCTTCCTTCTAGAAGAGTACATATCGAGACCCGGTAATGTTAATTTTGCTCATACCAATCTTTGTGGTCTCTTGTAACCTAGTGATTATGGATTTTAGTATTTTATAATTTTTGTTGATTATTATTCAAGAAAAATGTGGATTATTTGTCTTCATAACAAAAGTGCATATTTTGAAAACTTTAAGAAGTTGAAAGTGGTTGTTAAGAACAAGATTAGTCACAAAATCATATCTATCCTCTTAGATCGAGGGGAGTTTACCAAGAAGGAGTTCAAATCCTATTTGGAAGCTTAAGAGATTCTTCAATAGAACTCCTCAACATAGATCACAATAGAATGGTTTTTTTGAGAGAAGGAACCATACTATCATAGAGATGGTGGGCCAAAGATACAAAGACTATAACATATTTGTTGAATAGAGTACCCACAATTTCTCTTGATGGAGTAACACCACATGAGGCATGGTTGGATCAGAATCCATTCATTGAACACCTCGAGTGTTTAGGTGTAAAGCCAATATGCACATACATAAGCATAAGAAAAATAAGTTAGATACAAAATTAGAGAAACACATATTCATTGGCTACCATGAAGAGACTCTTAGTTATTAATTAATGGATATAAAGATTAGAAATGTATAAACTAGAAGATATGTTGAGTTCTTTGAGAAGAAGGAAGCTAAGGATCCTTCCACGACTCGCTTGATGTAGATAGCACACATGTTATGAAAACAAAAGTAGATGTTTCAACCGATGATGAAAATGATGATGAGGATGATGGTGATGATTAGACAAGACCAAAAATGACGGGAACAACACAAAGTATGCCCAAGTGGTGTATGAACATGATTCAAGATGCTAATTATGATACTCCTTCTGGACACATCCACCACTCAACCAAAGATTATCAATAAATCTCGTGAAGAAGTAAATTGTTATTTGATGAGTAGAGTTGAATTTGTTGAGCCCTCTATTGTTTAGGAATACCTATAATTAAAAGCTTGGAAATATGTCATGGATCCCGAGTATCGATTAATGATGAAAAATAACACCTAATAGCTTATCGATATTCTACCATGGAAGAATCCCATTGGTTATGGATGAATATTCAAAACAAATTACAAAGAGGATGGTACTATTTCCAAGTTTAAATTGAGACTTGTAGAAAAGGAATATACCCAAAAGGAAGGTATAAAATATAAGAATATATTTTCTCCCACATCTAAGATTAAAATGATTAGGATGATATTTTTTCTAGTTGTACAGTTTGGAAGGAAATTCCATCCATAGATGTAAAAAGTTCTTGTTTGAATGGATATCTACGGGAAGAAGTATACATGACTCAACCCGAGGATTTTTTCGTAACTAGATTAAAAAATGGTGTGTAGATTCATTACATCTCCTTATGGAATTAAACAATCACCTCGGGATTGGTACATCAAGATTGATGAGCATCTCATTCAATATTTATTTTTGAGAAATCCTCATGATGCTAATCTCTACCTCAAGACGCAAGGAGGAGACATTGTGATCGTTGTTGTATATGTCAACAATATAGTCATCATTAGCACCATAGTGATGATGATCAATGCTATGCAAAATATATATTAATTGATCATTGGATGTGACATATATCGAGATCATGCACTACTATCTTGGATTGGAAGTATGACATAAGGAGAATTATATTTTCATTTCTCAAGTGAAATATACCAAGATAAAAATCAATTAATTGAGGATGAGGGATTTCACATCGAATGCTACACCCACGAAGATGAGAATTCATTTATCTCATACATATCCATCTCCTATGGTAAATGAAAATCTTTATTGACTGTTGATTGGGACTCTCATTTACATGACATATACTAGAGAAGATATGAGCTTTAGGCTAACTATTTATTGTGGTACATGCGGGAACCCAAAGTTTTTCATTGTAAAGTAGTAAGGTGGATCTTGAGGTATCTCAAAGGCACCATGGATCTCGATTTAGAGTACAAGAACAATGATCATTTCTTCTTTATTGGATATTCATATTCGAGATCATACAACTAACATTGATGATAAGAAATCCACTTTTGGATTTTTTCTTTTTGGGATTTGTACTAATATCATGGGGAAGCAAGAGACAAAAATTATTTCTTTCTTTCTATAAAGGCCAAATATTATGCTACTATTGGATATGTGTGCAAAGTGATATGGCTTCAATGTATACTTGAGGGTCTTGAGTACTATAAGAGAAATTCACCACCTTTTCTATTGACAATGAGGGTGTTTTCAATTTTTTTTGCAATACAATGTTTCATGAGATAACCAAGCATATTGAGGTACATGCTCATTTCATTCATGAGCATATTTTGAAACTCAATGTCTGATTCAATTTTTCTCAAAAGCTCGAACAACAAGAATATGTTTTCATAAAGTCACTTGCACGTGACAAATTGGAGTTGTTTAGAGAGTTCCTCTCCTCATCCCTTAAGGAAATGTAAAATTAAAGGGGAATGTTAGGTAAAACATATTATATAGGTAGTTTATGCACTATTATTAATTTATTACCTTGGTTCTTTTACCTTAGGTAAATATACCTTTTACTAGGATAATTAGTGGTTTTATATTGGTTATATGGTTTATTTTGTTATAACCGTATATTTTTTATTATTCACATATATTGTAATTCGAGTATTATTGGTTGGCTTGTTTAACATGTAAAATAATAATTTTTTCCTATACATGGTCATGTAGTATCTATAATTAATGCAACCTCCATTTCCTTATAACTTTATTATTTACTTGATTAATAAAATCTAAATAGAATAACTCCTTGTTTTTCTTAGGAACCTCAACAATGTATTAACACCAAATAAAATGAAAATTATATGAGTGTAAAATTAATAGAACATACAAATCTTCTAGTAGATAACATGATTTATAGTATTTATAGTAAACCTTAAACTATATTTGTAATATTAAAGCATTATGAAGATTTCAATGTAAAATGAACCAGTTTATACCTCCTAAATGAACCACTAGAAGATATAAAACCAAAATAAAGTGAGTGAAAATAAAAAGGTGAAAAATGGGTTCAAAATATCAAAACATCGTGGTGGTTTTAATTAGATAGTATTCCTAACATTTTATTTCAACCGAGACAACAAAAATAACCAATGACACCTCCAAAATGACAATAATCAAGTGAAAAAAGTTAGTACAAAGGAGAAGGTAAAGCGACACTTTGAAATGGTGTGTTACATAATTCTCTCCACAATTATATTTAATGGATGTGGACAGTTAACCTAGTGGTATACCTCATTTCAAAAAAATTATTTCAATCATACAACTCAAATATGACCCAATATTCTAGAAAACTAAAAACTACAATAAATCAACAAAAGAAATATGATATATGAGTTTTAATTAATTCCTCCTAGCAAAATGTGGAAACTTCAAAGTTCATGAAATATATAAGATCAAAAGTAAGGTATGGAAGAGTTTTACATCAAAATGTATGCAATATATAATTTCACCGTAATCTATAAACAATACCCATTACTCACCAATTAGAATATGTACATGGATAATAGTTACACAACACTCCCCATATGTAATTTATCTTTTTGATCTATTAGCATTAGTAGACCATTTTCATTTTCATTAACAAGTTCCTTGGGTTCATGTTTTCTTAGTAATCACATGGAGAAATTTCACATTATTGTCTAGGTGAAACTCCGTTAATCTGCACACCATTATGGGATATTTTAATGTCATCTTTCATGATATTAGAGCATTGTATTGGTAATCATGTCATGCACATTGATTTTTGACGATTACTCTCGTTTTAGAGCTTGTTATTTTTGTAGATCAAGAATTTCATGCTTGTTACCTGTCCAAGTTAATGTACCAAACTAAACACAAAAACCCTGAAAAACTCAAATGAAATCAATACCTGATAGATAAGACAAGATCCGAAGATGTAGATGGAAAAAAAAGTGATGTAGACAAGACGGGCGCACATGAGTGATCTTGCAAAGTAGATCCAAGAAACCTGCGAGACACAGATGCTTGACAAAAAAAGACAACGTTAAAAGATATTTGGGTGGACTACCCGAAAAGTGGGTTCGGGAAGTGATAAGCTCCCTCAACGGATGTCAGTCCACGTTTTCAATTAAGGAAAGAAGCATACATGATAAAAGATGTAAGTAAATGTCTAGATTTTTTGATCAAAAGTGACAAACAGAATGTAAACGTGACATAAAGCAACAGAAAATAGGAAACTATGAAAATAATGCTGGATTTGTGTTACCTGAATTCTTTTACCTATGCACGCGATCATCGATCAGTGTCGATTAGGAAAATCAGCATCGACTGATATAGGTCGGCGTTGATTGGATAAAATCGGCGTCGACGGGACGCGACGCGATCGATCAAGAAAATTGCAGGAAGATTGAGAAACAGACAATGGAAGCTAGATCACCAATGTACGCTGGATCTGCAGGAGCCTTTGGGATGCTAACAAAGCTCCACCTTCGCTAGACACAAGAGCAGAGTCACCAAGAGACCAATGAAGGCCTGCGATGTCGATGTGGTAGGAGCAGAGTAACGGTACTCCTCTCAGGGATTGATTTGGATGGAATTAGCTTTCGCTCGATAGATAATGCTCAGACTTGATGCTCAAAATTCTCTGTCATTCTTTCTGTCTCAATGGAATTGAATTCTACCCTATATTTGTAATCAGCGCCGCTCTAAAAATCAGAAAAATCGGCGCTCCAACCGAGTGCACCAAATCGGCGCGCCGATCGAGAACAGAGACTCCGAAATGGCCAAAAGGGGTGATTTTTGGAAAGATGAAAGTGATCCTTCCACCTCAAATATGGGAAATATCCCACTGCTTGGTTTGGGAGGAGGAGAAATAGGGGGATAGATGGATAAAATAGATATGGGAGGTTAGGAATTGATATGGGGTAGATAAGTGGTTAGGATATATGTAAAAGTATAATTAAATAGTTAATATTTAATTATCTATGGGTAAAACATAATGGGGTGAAATAAACTTAGGATAGATGTTTAAATCAAATATTAAATAATACCCTAAGGGAGAAGTGGTGATATAAACGTGCCCCAGGTTACCCGAGAAGGCAAACGCGCACGGGGACACTAAATTGGATAACCAATTTTAGGTGTCTACATTTTGCCCCTTTTTGTCAAGTAACTTGCGATAAGCAAAGTTGCGAGACAAAAACAAGGAGTTGGAAGAAAGGAAGAAAAAGTGATGATGTGATCCCCCTCAAACTAGGGATGGGATGGGCCCCGAAAGAGCAACCGATCCCAAGTTTGAAAAAGGTAGATGAAAACGCAGGATGCCCCAACTAGATGCAGGTAGATCTGATCATTAATGACGCACAAAAATAAATAAAAAGGCAGCAACCTAAGGAACTCACATTGGTAGGGTAGATTAGACGGTCTCGTAGGAGAACGATGTAAGTACCTACTGAGACCCGAGTGTAAGGAGGGCTGCAAAATAGTAGCACCTAAAGAGAGACACATTGGTAGGGACAACCAGATGGTCTGAAGTAGATGACGTTAGTGCCTACAGACCCGTTAACTCTAAGCTGCCAAAAATGCGAGTGCCCCATGTACAGGGAACATGCTCGAAATGGGTGATAATATCGAAAGTATGTGCCAAAAGGCAACACTCAGGGCACAATAATGACCAGATAAATAAGCCAAGCATCAACACTATGGCAAGAAGATTAGGAGATGGAAGAAAGTGAGGTGAATAAGAAAAAGTATGACCAATCGGCAACAATAGGCCTAAATCGGCATCGATCCAGATTAATTGGCACCGACCATAAAAATTGGCGCCAACCACACAAATCGGCGTTGACCGTGCGAGCCCATATAAATATGTGAAAGGAAAACGTGAACGATTTATTTAGACCGTGACGATTGATTTAGAGAGAGTCAAAAATTGGTTTTGAGCACCATGGAAGCCTCTGGGAGCAGTCAGAAGCGGAAGAGGACACGACCAGGGGTAAGTGAATCTACCTGAACTTTCTATATAGTTTTATCATGAAATAGCATATTAGGATGCCAATTTTTAAAGAAAAAACTAGATAAATGAGAGGCCAGAGCATTGTGGGGTGTTTGGCCTTGCAATCGGCGTCGATTGTTAAAATCGACGCCGATTTAGTTAGATTGTCGTCGATTGTTAAAATTGACACCGATTTAGTTAGATCGGGATCAATTGTTAAAATCGGCATCGACTAAATCGGATCGACGTCGATTTGACTCAATTGACACCGATTGCAATGTTTAGATTGATAGAATGTATTTTTTTGTGATATTTGATGTGGATAAGTAGCTAACACTATTCATGGTGTCATGTGATGCAGGCACGAGAGGCTTTGCATATGCGGATGCTATTCCCGAGCTTCTAGAGACCATTCTCCCCGATGTGACTGATGCGGATTGGCGTCACCTAGAGCTAGCTTGGGCTTAGGGGCTTCCGGTACTACCGACGAGTGCCGCGAGATGTAGAGTTGATGCGAGCACTAGTACGACGATGGGATAGCCGGACTTGCACTTTTTGGTTTAGGACGGGTGAGATGACCATCACCCACGAGGATATATATAGGATCCTGAGGCTGCCGATCACCGGGGACCCGATTGAGATTACTCCACGAGAGCAGCAATAGAGGGGCCCTAGGATGATTGTATGGGGACAGGGCAGATGATTTAGAGATAGTGTCCGGGGGTGAGGATAGCCTCTCATTATAGACAGGATGATGCTAGGAGTAGACGGATAGTTTTGATTCAGATGGCGATCTCCTATTTTACTCTGCCAGATTCAGGAGGTGGGAGATTTCCATTGTTATTACTAGATTGTGTTTGTGACATCCTGCAGTTTCAGACAGGTGTTCACGTTTTCCGATGCCCTGATAGCTCAGATATATTATGAGTTATGGATGTACACCACCGGTAGGAGGACATGCATCGATGTTAGTTTTGTGCTCCATTGTTGGGCATATGAGCACATAGTAGTGATCAGGCCATCCGGGCTTCCATGGATGCTAGCAGCGATGGGGCCCTCGATTATGGATTCCAGCGATGGCGGGCCGACATGGCCCCAGGAGATACAGGGAGATCTACGGAGTGGTATGCTTTGCGTTTGGGACGCGACACTGAGAAAGCAGTCATTTGGAGACCATATCGGGTCTACCCGACATGGGCCGAGTCAGGAGGCTCACCTGGTGGGGTTGAGATGGAGCAGGGTGGTTAGGGGCCGTAGGCGGATATGTGGGAGTGCATCCCGTTTATACGGGTATTGAGGTAGTTTGGCTTAGTACAGACAGTTTTGACCACCTACAGGCCATACAGGTGAGATAGCAGAGAGACTGATCTATCGATTTTGATCCCGGCAGATCCGTTGAGGGAGGCCCCACCTTCTATAGACAATGATGATGATGCCGAGAGTGGATGACGGCTATGTGGCCTGGTATTCTACAAAGCTACCATGACACCTGCCAACATCTATAGATGCAGACGAGGAGGATATAGCCACAATGTTGGAGAGGCTGGAGGGAGAGCATGCCACCCTGGTGCAGACACACCAGATTGCCCTCGAGGAGATCGAGCTCTGAGAGAGAGAGGGATGCACTGATATTGGAGAGAGACACATCTCGTTAGGAGCGAGATACAACGATCCAACAGAGGGATCGCTACCATCGACATAGAGAGGCCCTCAGGGCCAAATATGGTGATACAGGCACCATGTCAGAGTTCGGGTCACAGGGTGCGACCGTAGGAGGGCCACCACCACCAACACCATTACGAGCATCTGGTATGGTGAGCCTAAGTACTTATCAGTCTCTTCTCGCCGAGGTGAGATATTATGAGGATGCCCTAACACAACATGCCCTTGAGGTGCCGTGTTATGGTGCGAGGAGAGGAGATCGGTGACGTGCCACGCACTAGTGGTGCATCGAGAGGAGGAGCACCGAGAGAGAGCGAGGTGGTGGTAGGCCCCCAGCAACAGTGCTTCTAGTTCGATAGGTGGTGGCTAGGAGAGACAACCTAGTCCAGAGGAGGGTGGAGGAGATAGTGTCTTCCACTTATCAGATTTTACGATATAGAGATTGATGTATTTTGATATCGATATATTGATGTAGCCTCGATTTGAAGGCATTTTTGATGTATGATATAGATGGCTTGATTGAAAGCCATCCATTCTTTGTTGTACAGACACTCATGTATATATATAGATTCATCATTTTCTGTGTTATATGATTGTACTCATGCTTTTAATTTCGATAGACATGGATAGATGTAGCGTAATTGTGATGGATATAGACATATGCTTGATAGATGATAAATAGATGTGATTTGATGGACATAGACATAGAGGATAGATAGACGTGATGTGATTTGATGTGATTGATATGTGGATTTAATTTTGATGAAAAATAGATATAGATAGATGTAGTGTAACTTGGATGGTCATGTTTTTTAGATGATAGATGGATAAATGGATAGATGTGATTGATAGATTTGATATGTTTAAGATGTTAATTTAATTTTGATGAAAAATAGATATAGATGGATTCACATGTGTTTGCAATACATGCTTTGATATGTTTTTGGAAAAAGTAGATAAGATGAATATAGATAGATGATAGATTTTGACTAAATTAACATGTTAAATGTCAATTTAATTGGATGAATAATAAATAATAATGGGAAATGCGCTCTGTGAGAGCAAAGGACGTAATGAAATGACCTTGATGAGAAATAAAGGCAATACACCCAGATAAGAAAAAGAATGATAAGCTAGGCCCCTAACCGACCATAAATAGAGACTTTGATAGGAAACCAAAAGACCATGCATACAAGGCCACATACGAGGTTAGAATAAACCTGACACTAGCTAGTCGCAAACCAGATCTAGGAGGGAAATGGAAGGAGAAGTAAGTATGTATCTTGTCAAAATTTACAAAGGACAGAATACATGCTCATATTGGGAAAATAGGGTTCTCCATATGATCGACAAAAGGTCTTATATCTCAGCTTCATGATTTTTGTTTTGACAGAAGAGCAAACTGATCAATGCGGGAAGTTTGCTAGATATGGAAAGATTGATCGATACGGGAAGTCTTTCAGTGATGCTAAAAAGTGAACAAACTGGCCAAAAGGCTGATCAATGCGAGAAGCCTTGGGAATTCCATGAGAGAAACAACCATCCTTCAAGGGAGTGGTCTGTATTTTGAATTTAATGATAGCCATCCTTCAAGGGCATGGTCTATATCTTTTGATTCATTTGATAATGCATGGATAGCTGTCCTTCAAGGGATCAGTCTATCTTTTAGGAATTTTGGATAGCATCTTTTTTTTTTTTTGGAGCTTTTGAAAGAAGCTGAGTTTAGACCAGATAGATCAGATAGAGGGGAAGAAAACGTATAAAAAGCACGTACTCATGCCCCGAGTAGATCCGATTAAGATAGACACTTGGGATAGATGAAGAAGTGATTAAGGTGTTCCTACCATGAGGAGGAACATATCCATAAGAAAAATGCCATGAGTAGAGCTGCGATACTCATATTTAAGGTAGAAAAGACATAACGTGGAGAACCACATAGTTCGAATCACTATGAAAATATATGGTTGGTTGTTAGATGGATGAAGGATCTGTTTTGCGACTAAGACCGTGTAAGATAGATTTTAACAGTAGAAGGGCCTTAGATGCAAGGCATTAAGAGGTTCCATTTCAGGTATACCATCCATGGAAGATAGACGATAAGCCCCAGACCCATATTTATGAGTGACTACATACGGACCCATCCAGTTAGGAGCAAACTTACCACGCTGACTCCTTTCTAGTGTAGTGACATTTTGGTTTTCTTTAAGAACAAGATCCCCAACTTTGAAGTCATGGTGCTATAAGTGCTTGTTATAAGCACATTTGACATGCTCAAGATAGACTTGATGATGCTCAAGAGCATTGAGACACCGCTCATCTAACAATTCAAGTTGTGCTAGATGATTTTGACGATAGTCCTCATCAGAGACAAATTCTCTGAGAGAAACACGAAGAGATGGGATCTGGACTTCCAAAGGAAGAACAACCTTAGACCCATAAATGAGAGAGAAGGGAGTAGCACCAGTAGGAGTACGAATGCTAGTCTGATAATCCCAGAGAGCAAAAGGGATATGTAAATGCCAATCCCTACCAACTCGACTAGTTACCTTTGCAAGGATATTACGTAAAGTTTTATTAGAAGCCTCAACCTGGCCATTAGCTTGGGGATAGTATGGAGAAGAAAAGTTGAGTTTGATATTGAAAGCATCACAGAGGTTCTACAAATTGACATTTTTGAAAGATTTACCATTGTATGTGATGAGTTTATGTGGGACACCAAAGCGACAAATGATGTGTTGATAGACAAAATCAACAATCGGTTTAGCTTTTGTTGATGAAAGAGGAATAGCTTCCACCCACTTAGTAAAGTATTATGTAGCAGTTATGATAGAATGATGACACTGTGAAGAGCGAGGATTGATAAGACCGATGAGATCAAGACCCCATTACGAAAAAAAGCCACAAATCATTGCATGTTGTTGCAAAGCTTGACTAGGGATATGCGTAAGATTGGAATGTTGTTGACATTTGACACATTTTTAGTGTATTCACAACAATCTAGATTAAGAGAAGGCCAATAATAGCCTAAGCATAAGATGTGTTTAGCTACGACCAAGCCACTAAAATGTCCACCATGAGATACCATCATGGACCTCTTGAATAGCTTTAGATGATTCGGGGTTTTGAGGCATCAAGTAAAATACCATCAAAACCACGTTTGTAGAGGATTCCGCCTAGAATAGTATAGCGATTAGCGCGTAGGATAAAAGATCTTCTACCATTGGAAGTCAGATCTGGAGGAAGCACTGAATGGGATAGATAATCAACAAGGTGTTGATACCACTCATCTTGAGTATTGGTTGTGACGACATTGATTGAAGTCAGTTGCTTGAGATGAGATGTTGGTCTAATCGTTGCACAACCACATAAAGTCGCGAGTCTTCGGTAAAAGGCGGAATAAGTGAGGCTAAAGAAGCCATTGTATCTGCAAATCGATTCACAGTGCAAGGAATATCTTGGATAGTGAATTTATCAAAAGATTGAAGTTGAAAGAGAATGATATCGTGATATTTCAAAGGATATCATTCTTGCATTGATAGACACTAGTGACTTGATTAACGATGAGTTCAGAGTCACCAAAGATGTCGATATGGTGGGCGCCAAGATTGATGGCATTTTGAAGACCTAAAACAAGAGCTTCATATTCAGCCATATTATTGGTACACTCAAAGTTAAGCTTGTGTGCGACTGGGATAGGTGCACCCCAAGGAGGAATCATAACGAAACCTGCACCTCCCCCTTGCTGACATTTGGATCCATCAAAGAAGAGTTTTACTTTAAATGGAGAAAGACCAAAATCAATTTGTTGGATATACTCATCGGGAATTGAGTGAGGGGGTCTTGAGTGTCCGAAAGAGGAGCATCAACTAATTGATCTGCAATGACCTGACCCTTGATAGATTTTTGCGGGATAAACTCGAGATCAAATTCATCATAAGCATGAGCCAACGAGTGATACGATCATTGTGATAAGGCTTTGCATGCATTGTCTTGAGTGGATTGACACTTGTGACAATGTAAGTTTTGTGATTAAGGAGGTAGTGACGAAGCTTAGAAGTTGTGAAGAAGAGAGCACAACACAACTTTTCAGCTTCGAATAGCGTGTTTCATACTCATGAAGAGTGCGATTGATGTAATAGACGGCTTGTTCTTTACCACTAGCGTCCCGATGCGAGATCATGGCTCCCAAAGCATGGTTAGTCACAGAAATATAAAGATAAAATGGCTCTCCTTCACGGAGGTGTAAGCACAAGTGGAGAAAGAAGATAAGCTTTGAGATCATCAAAGGCCTTTTGGCAATGCTCATCCCATTCGAAATGAACATTCTTACAGAGGAGATGATGAAAAGGTTGACAACGGTCTATGACAGTTGAGATAAAATGACGCACTGATTGAAGGCGTCCTTGAAGACCACGGAGTTGTTTTAAGTTAGAAGGGGGAGGCATCTCAAGGATAGCTTTTATTTTTGTGGGGTCTACTTCAATACCCCTAATAGAAATGATAAAGCCTAAGAGTTTACCAATGAGAACACCAAACACACACTTAGATGGATTTAGGCAAAGACAAAAGCGAATGAGCCTCTCAAAGAGAGGTGCAAGAATGAAAAGATGATCCTGACGACATTTGGATTTACTGAGGTTATCATCGACGTAATCCTCCATAGTTTTGTGTAAGAGATCATGGAAGATGTAGGTCATTGCCCACTAATAGGTTTCTCCTGCATTCTTAAGGCCGAAAGGCATGACACGATAACAAAAAGTCCCCCAAGGAGTTATGAAGGAAGTCTTATGTTGGTCCTCTGTGCGATGAGAATTTGATTATACCCAGAGAAACCATCCATAAGAGAAAGCATCTCATGACCTGCCGTTAAATCCACGAGTTGGTCAATATTAGGTAGAGGAAAATCATCTTTTGGACAAGCAAGATTAAGATCTCGGAAGTCGGTACAAATTCAAATTTTCCCAATAGCTTTGGTTATTGGTACTACGTTTGAAACCCATTGTGGATAATCGATGGGTTGGATGAAGTTAGCCGAAAGCAAGCGCTGTAACTCTTCTTTAACAAGGAGAGCTACACGAGGGTGCATTTTACGCAGTTTTTGCTTAACCGGTTTGATGTCTGGAAGAGTAATGATATTGTGGACCACAATATCGGGATCAAGTCCTGGCATATCCTCATATGACCAAGTGAAGGCTTGATGATGGTTGGAAAGAAAAGTGGTAAAGTCTCCCAACTCCTGTGGATTAAGAGATTGGCCGACCTTAATGATGCGAGGGTCTTTAGAAGTCCCTATATTAAGGTCGACAGTGGCTTCGTTAAGAAGCGTAGACGTGTCAGAAGGAATGGTTTTAGGAAGATAGGAATCCTTTGCCCCCAGATAGGTGAGGACGGAATCATCATCTAAACATGTGGATAGTGTTGATAGTAGGAGAGTCGTCTCCAACTATTTCAAGGAAGACTAATGGTATGGAAGTGGATGTGTTATTAATTTTATAGGTCAGTGGCCGTAGGGAAATGGTATTGACTAAAAAAAAAGTTAGACGGGATGGAAATGGCATCATCCACATCAAATGATGCTTCTGACCTAGCGGGAGAAGATGGTTCCTCAATGGGAAGAGGCTCGTCGAGAATAGTGATGGTGGCTTTTGAAAGAGGTTTAAATCCTAAACCAAATTTTTGATGTGGTTTGAGAGTTGGAATGGATGCAAGGTCATGCACACCTTGTTCATATTTTCCCATGCCAAAGCCCTTCCACGCGCATCGATATAAATAAGTTTTTGCAAACGTGGGATTTTGTAGACAATCAAACCCTGCTGAATAAGGTTTGGCCCTAGGTGGAGAATCTGGGTGATAGTGAGGTGTATCAAGACCACCATAAATGAAGTTAGTCTGTTGGTTGGGCAGACCAATGGTGATGATACGACCAAGACCTGGCTGATATTCAGGTTGTTTGTCTGGTCTACCATATTCATTAGGTTTGAGATGGGTGCCAAAAGAAAGAAGAGGAAGCTCTCCCAACGAGAAACATTGCAACGTCTCTTCTAGATTTTGTAAATCCGGTAGTTTAGTTGCAGGTATGGAAGAGGATGAAGCCTCGTCAGGAGAACAAGCATCCTTCTTTAGAGGGGGAGACCTTGTTGTCATGTCGCATTGTGCAGAAGGAAAATGATCTCCTGGATGAGTATAGATTTTGCCCTCATACTGATATTTTAAGCATCGATGGAGGGTTGATGGGACGCAATGCATTGTATGAATCTAGGAGCATCCGAGGATCATATTGTAGTGGAATTTTCCTTCAACAATGTAAAAAGCTCGTGAAGTAATTTCTTACCTACCCGAATGGGTAGGACCACAGTTCCTAAAGTAACCGCCAGCTGATCGTTAAATGATCGAAGGGCGAAAGGTGGTGGTGACACTACATTCTTAGGTAACTTAAGTTGTTTGAATGTGTGGGAGGAAATGACGTTGAGTGCAGCACCACTTTATCGATCATAGTGCATTTTAATGTAGTGTTGTTGATTTGAACTGTGATAAAGAGAGGAGCCTCTAAATCCTCAGAAGAAAGGGGAGGAATTTCAGAATCCTCAAAGGAAATGGTGGTTGATGGTCTATTCAATCCAACAACCATCTCAAAAGGCTAGGGCTCATCTGAATTCACTGCGATGTGACGCAGATTATCAATCGAGCTTGGAGAAGTCTGCGGAGAGATTGAATGAGGTCAAAAAGAGACATTTTGACCGGAGCATGGGTGAGTTGTTTCATAACACTCTCCTCAACTGACACGGGAATTTGAGCCCGAGGTGAAGCATGAATAGAGACCCGAGGTCTCGGGGCTGATGAGGAAGGAAGAACTCCTTCGGGGCTCCAGAAATGACAACCCGTGGTCGAGATGTTGTAGATGATGATGGATTATCATACTGTTGGGTTCTAGTGGCGATATGAATTGTGTCGATTTGAGAAGGTGGAAGACCATCCAGAGTGGAATTAATAGAACTAGAGGTCTGAGTAGACCGTTGAGGCTCAGATGGAGTTGAGATGACAGGAGATACTTGTTCCTCCTCCTCTTCCAAAAGAAGATCACTTTCTTCCAAGAGGTTGTTAACGATAGATTGAAGGGCTTTACATCCCTCGGTGTCATGACCCGGAGTGCGGTGGTAAGCACAAATCAAATCAGAGTTGAACCAGGAAGGTTTTACTCCTTTAGGGTTATAGGGTTTGATCGGAGGAAGAGATATGGATGAAGATTGGATAAGTTGGTAGAGGATTTTAGTATAGAATCCGGTAGACAAAGATGAGGACAGAGATGATGAAGGCGCCTCTTTTACTTCAACAGACTACCGAGGTAAAAGAACCTGCATGTCTGGTTTGACAGTCTTTTTAGGGATCGTCTTACTTTTTCAGACATCGGGAGGAGCAGCCTTGGGCACTTGAGATGGAAGTAAGTGAGACATGATTGATTTCGTGGAGGAGGAGCTCCTAAGATAGATTTTGAAGATGATGGAGATGTGACAAGTGTTGTGGTCTTCAGAGATAAAGGAGGCTGCTTGGTCGAAACAGATGATGATTTAGATAATGCCAATTTAGATGAGGGAGGAGCTCCCAAAGTAGGTTTGATCGGAGGAACAGAGGGTGCCCTGGCTTTTGGTGATGAAGATGATGGTCCTGATAAAAGAGGTGACGTCTTTCTAGTAGGTAAGTCCACTTTACGAGGCGCTGGTGAAGAAGGTGTTGTAGAAGAAGATGATGGTTTTGATAGTGTTGTAGAAGAAGACGCTTTCTCAGTGGACAAATCCAATCTTTTATGAGGTGCAGAGAGAGATTTTTGAGGGAAAGCACCAAGAGTCTTGATGGTTCGAAATATGGGTTTTCCTTTTTCAAGGATGGTGACAACTTCAACCGCATAAGGTGATTGTAACCTTTTGGGGAAGGAAATGGGGAGGTACTGATGATGTAACGTTAGACTTTAGTTGTCTCGGTTTAAGTTCAGGAACCGAGAGTGTAGGTGCCGGTGCTATTTCTTTAGATTTTCCCTTAATAGGCAAAATAGTATCGGTGATGGAAGAAGTGGATGATGAAGGAGTAGTTCCTTGTGAGGGAGATACTTCTGGTACAGTAATTGTGGGTGTAACTACTAGGAAAGGAAACGGGAAGAGTCAAAATCAAATATGCTTCCGTCGAAGTTGGTACAACTATAGGTATGTTTACCAATGGCATAGTTGCAGCGAAAATGGGAGAAACAAAAGTAGATGTATTCACGGTGGAAACTCGAAGGGATGTAAATGCCTCGAGCATCGAAATAATATCTGACGATGAGACGGATGAGGATGACACTATCTCGGGCATGGATGAAAGATTAGATAAAGAGGTAGAGAGAGATGAATCCATCTCTAACAATGTAGGAATATTCAAAGATGGATTGTCTGAAGATGATGGAATCCCAACGATTAGTGGGAAGGAGGTTCGATTCGGTTTATGTGTTTCATGCAGATGGCTTAGGTTTAAAAGGAGATTATTCAGTAGAAATGAAGTCATTAGTATGAGTGTTTGGTTTTGAGATTACAAGCATCATTATTCAGGGAATAATTGGGAAAAGGTTGTTTAAAAACATCAAGCGCTTGATTTGGGGAGCATTTGGGTTATCCAAAATGAGCTCGCCTTTATCAATGAATTTCTGGACAAGATTTTTGAAGGTCTGACATCGTTCAATGTCATGGCCTTTGGTTCTATGATAATGACATAAGTCATTTTCCCTATACCAGAATGGTCATTCTTGGCTTTCATCAAAATTCCTAATGGGGGGAAGTTCAATCATGTGAACTTCCAACATTTTTTCTAAGATAGAAGCATATGATTCCCCCAACGAAGTAAAAGATTGAGATGATGAGGGTCCTTTTCGAGAAGATGAGGAGTCTCTCCATGGTGTTTGATTAGAAGTGTTATCGACACGTGGTGTTTTTAATATGATAGCGTTAGTGGATCCCTAATTTTGTCTTTAGAAGTGGAAGGGTTTGATTTTGTAAACCGAGAAAAATCTGGTTTAAATTTAGAGCGAAGTTTTAACTTTCCTTGTTCAATGGCGCGAGACTCAAGTTTGCGTGCCATCGTAAAGGCTTCTTAAAATGTATGAAAGGTCTAGATCCTTAAAGTGGAAGAAATATGATTAGCACAAGATCGAGTAAACAACTCGATCTGTTGAGATTGAGGAAGGGAGAAAGACAATTGGTTTATTATCCCTCTCCAATAAGTGACAAAGTCTGCAATAGACTCATCATCGAATTGACGAATGTTATAAAGATCTGTAATCGAGATCTTATGTGTGATATTTATTGAAAAGTTTTCAACAAACATCTGGGCCAATTGAGAGAAGGAAAATAGGGAATGTTGGGGAATGTTATTGTACCAGTCTAAAGCAGGCCCTGCTAGAGACATAGGGAAAGTATGGAGCATAAGCTCCTGATCCTAGACTATAAGGTAGCAAGCATGTTTGAATGCTCATAGATGTTGTTGAGGGTCCTCCCGACTATGAAATTTTGAAAATTTAGGAAGTTCCCATTGGGGAGGATAAGGCTTAAAAGCCATTGATGGATGAATCGGTTCATTACATACTTCTTCAAAAGAGTATGAAGGATGAGCCCCTTTGGTGGAGGCTTCTAGGTCTATGATTTTCTTGAAAAGAATTTGGACCACGTCAGATTGAGGAGGAGGCATGCTGGTATGTCCTATATAAGAAGCAATTGGTGGATTTTGTTGAGGTGTTAACGGAGGATTCATCTGCTGATTAATAGGATGATAAGAGGAATAACCAGGCATTTTGGGTGATGCCTGGTGAGGTATTTGTTGTGAAGGAGCCTGTGTATAGACAGGCTGTGAGATGACAAGTGGTTGAGAAAAAGGTGGTTGAATGAAAGATAGAGCCTGTGATTGGTGGGCTCCTACACTTGTTGACTGAATTGGAATGGGTTGAGGAACATGGGTGTTGATTTGATTGGACATGGTGGGGAACAAGGTCTGAATGAGGCTTTTGACTACCGGATTGGTTATTAAGGGTGCCGATGCTAGAGGATGGGTGAAGGTCACTGTCGCTGGAGCATTGGAAGAAAGATGAGGTGGAGGATGAGAAGAAGGAACCAACTGACTCGTAGAAGGGGGTTGATTCACCAAGAGGTACTGACCCTGAGACGCAATAGACAACATAGAAGAATTAACAACAATCTATGAGTGCGCAAATGTGCCCATTATAGCTAAGGAAGAAGACTTCTCAGAAGTAGGTTGTGGAATAGCCGAGGTAACTGCGGCACTAGGAATAGGCAAGACTATTTGAGAACTAGTCGACATGGTCGGTGGAAGAGAAAAAGGAGGCATAGGTGTGCCACCCTCTTCGTGGTTCGAGGTGAGAAAAAAGGATGCTAACTATTCTACAAAAGCCTGGATGGTTCATGAGGATAATCGTAAACTTGTTGGATTGGTGGTCCCTGATCAGATATTCGAATAGACTTATGTACTAGATAGTCCATAAGGGCTACCGGATTGCGATCAAGGAGTGCACCTGAAACTCAAGATCCCCGCGAGGAACATACTCTATATCAGAAGTAGATGATACTTCTAAAGGATTGGGGGAAGATGGACGTGATGGGATTGCTTTAGGCTGATAGAAAGGATTATATGACCAAGATGGGGAACCAACTAACAACAGTCCCAAGGAAGACTGGGGGTGCCGAAACATCCACATTAGTGGTAATCTCGGAGGAAGAAGGGGCGTGTGAGCCATTTTTCTAGATTGTAACCGAGTGATGACCGTCATAAACAAGTAGAAATATAGAAGAAGAAGATTGACCTAACTAATGCACAGACAATTCAAGCAGCATAGGTGATTATCTCTTTTAAGTTTTCCTACTTTTAAGAAAGAAAATATTAGGGAAGGCTTTTTAGAATAGAACTACTCAGATGGCCAAACTAAGGATGGTTTGGAGAATGTTTTGGTGAGGAGTCCCGAAGGCACTTCAATAAAAGACTGGTACGTGGCTTGATATAGGGGCTTACCCCTGCACTTCACACACCACTGCGATAAGGGAGTCGGGTGCTTTGCCAATATATACTAGAACTTCCATGAATTTATAGCGCAGACTCGAGTACCGCGTAGGCTCTTCCTCTTAGATGTCACTTCCAAGTAGGTGAGGCCAGGGGAGGAATTTTTGTTTAAATGCTTAATACCTAGTGATTTTGGCTTTGTGTGCAAGGGTGGAAAATAAAAATCAAATAGTGTCACTACCGATTTTGATCAATTTTTCAACCTAATTAGAAAACTAGATGAAGAACATACAACAGAAATGACAAAGAAAAAGTTCTTTTTAAGCACTAAAAATGAAGTGTTTGATTTTGATGAAGACAAGTCAAACAAATTCTTTCCCAAATGTGATTAAATTCTTTTTAAGCACCAAAATCGAAGTGTTCGAATGTGATATAAAACAAACAAACAAGTTCTTTTTTTTTAGTTCCTAAAAAGGAGAAAACACCGTAAAAGAGAAATACCTGTAAATTTAGCTCTCCAAGGTGTGTGGACTTCAAAAAGCACGTTGTTGAGCTCTTCCCCTCGAACAATCCCACGAACAAGCAAAGTGCTCCGTAAGAAAAGGTTAAGCAAACACACAAACCAATCCAGAAAGATATATCTAGATAATAGTAGAATGAAAATTTCTATTTCAAGGAACTAAAAAACTTTCGAGAAAATAACAATTTTTGCATAAAGAGATGGATCAAAAATGTAATCTTGAAATCAAATGAAAGATTTATTAATCTTTGAAATAGGAATTGAAATTCAGATTTTCAAGAAAGAAGAAACTTTTACTTTGCAAATTATAAATGAAAGAAGAAAGACCAAAATGAAGGAAATGCTACGGAAAACTGATGAAAAGCAATGAAGAAACAGAACAAAAAGCTCAAAACTGGAAAAGAAATGAACTTACCAATAAGGGACTTTGGTTGGGTCCCACCGGCATGCCAGAATGTAGATCAAGAATTTCACGCTTGTTACCTGTCCAAGTTAATGTACCAAACTAAACACAAAAACCTTGAAAAACTCAAATGAAATCAATACCTGATAGATAAGACAAGATCCGAAGATGTAGATGGAAAAGAAATCCGATGTAGACAAGATGGGCGCACATGAGTGATCCTGTAAAGTAGATCCAAGAAACCTATGAGACACAGATGCTTGACAGAAAAAGACAACATTAAAAGATATTTGGGTGGACTACCCGAAAAGCGGGTCTGGGAAGCGATAAGCTCCCTCGGCGGATGTCAGTCCACGTTTTCAATTAAGGAAAGAAGCATACATGATAAAAGATGTAAGTAAATGTCTAGATTTTCTAATCAAAAGTGACAAATGAAATGTAAACGTGGATGAAAAGCAACAAAAATAGGAAACTATGAAAATAATGCTAGATTTGTGTTACTGAATTCTTTTACATGTACAAATCGATCGGCGTCGATTAGGAAAATCAACGTTGATCGAGTGATATAGGTCGGCGTCGACTAGATAAAATTAGCGTCGAATGGGGACGGTCGACGTCGATCAGAAGAAAATTGCAGGAAGATTGAGAAATGGACAATGGAAGCTAGATGGCCAATGTACGCTGGATCTGCAGGAGCCTTTGGGATGCTAACAAAGCTCCACCTTCGCTAGACAGAGGAGCAGAGTCACCAAGAGACCAATGAAGGCCTGTGATGTCAATGTGGTAGGAGCAGAGTAACGGTACTCCTCTCAGGGATTGATTTGGATGGAATTAGCTTTCGCTCGATAGATAATGCTCAGACTTGATGCTCAAAATTCTCTTTTCGTTCTTTTTGTCCGTCTCAACAGAATAAATTTCAGCCCCCGTATTTGTAATCGGTGCCGCTCCAAAAAATTGGCGTCGATTGAGTACTGGTTGGCGCCCGATCAAGGAACAAACTCCCGAAATGGCCAAAAGGGGTGATTTTTGGAAAGATGAAAGTGATCCTTCCACCTCAAATACGGGAAATATCTCACTGCTTGGTTTGGGAGGAGGAGAAATAGGGGGATAGATGGATAAAATAGATATGGGAGGTTAGGAATTGATATGGGGTAGATAAGTGGTTAGGATATATGTAAAAGTATAATTAAATAGTTAATATTTAATTATCTATGGGTAAAACATAATGGGGTGAAATAAACTTAGGATAGATGTTTAAATCAAATATTAAATAATACCCTAAGGGAGAAGTGGTGATATAAACGTGCCCCAGGTTACCCGAGAAGGAAAACACACACGGGGGACACTAAATTGGATAACCAATTTTAGGTGTCTACAATTTTCTCCTAGTGCAATATTTGATCTTTATTAGAATACATGTAAAATTTTCTTGTTTTTCATATTTTTGTCGGGAGAGTTAATTGTTCTTGGTTTTACGTGTATTTTCAGTGTCCAAGACTTCATGTTCAACATGAAAATTCTAGAGTTTTTAGGTTTATGTTTTATAATGGAATATATTTTTGGGCCCAACATGACCTCTTATTGTGTTGGAGCACCGATCTGTCCTAGATTTCATGTTTCATACTTTGAATCATCCAAAGTTGCTTCATCACCCCATATCACTTTTTTCTAGCTCACCCCTCCTTGCACCTCTTTGTTTATATTACCATGTATTATTTCTCTCCCATTCGATCACCTTCCATAACCCAACTCATTGCATACTCCAAATTTCACTCGAAATGGCCCATTGTGTCTCTACTCTATCCAATCGAGCTCCTTCCCGTTAATCTCCTACTCCATGCATTACAACTTCTACCAAGCTCTTTCTTGTCTTGGATCACCATCAAGATTTATGATTCAATGTTCTTTCATCACCATGCTACAACTCAACCCCTATACTTGTTTTGGACTCAAATCACCTTGCCAAATCCCTATGTGACATATCTTCCTTACTTTTGATTCATCCCAACCCATTTGTCTTGATCTGTTTCATCACCTATTTGACACTCGACCCTACTTGGACCTTGTTAAAATAACACAAACTTTGATCAGCACTTGACCCTTCTTGTGTTTGAAACTTTCTTGATCATTTATATATGGATCTCATTTTTTTTCATAGTTGTAATGTATGATTGGATTGCTAGATCTATTAGCCCATTCAACTATTTCGAGGATGTTGGTTTGTCATCACGTGGAGTTTCCTAACCATGCTAATCTGTCGGCTTGAGCTCATAATTATCTACCATGTGGAAGCCCCATTGTGGTCATGAAATCATCATCTTGTCTCTCAACAATGCCACTTAGATCTACTCCCCATTTTGTCGGCCAGGATCGCCGAGCTAGGCTAGCCTCTTTCCCCCATGGTAAGCCTTGTTAGATTTTTAAAATTATTTTTTGTTTATTTTCTTTAGTCTAATCTTAGTTAGGTTAAATTTAATTACTTGAATAAATTAATATTAAAATTATTAAAATTAAAAATGGGTGGTTATCTTTTTGGTCTTCAAATAAGGTTACAGGGCTTTTCTGGGACATGTTTTTGGGCATTTACATTGTAATCACGCTCTTATTATTTATTGTGGGTTAGTGAGTGCGTCCACCATAGCCTTGAAGCAAGGTATCCAAATCGCGACGTGAGACTCTTTTAATCACATAGAACTCTCTTTTTCCCCTTATCATTTTTTTTTAGACCTTGTTTTTATTCTTGTTATGGTGTTGCACTTAATTTTTACATGATTAGAACTTATTGTGGTATCCACACTTGCGAAGATTCTTTTATTTACAAGAGGAGAGGTTAAGCTGTTTCATGTCACATTAATACATCATATTGTAATAAATGCACTAAATATAAAGCACAAGAAATAGGGGTAAAAATATTGTTTTTGGGTGTGTGTGTGTTCATTTTCTTTCTTTTCCATATTTCTAATTTTTCTCTTCTCATGATGGATGTTAGTGTTTTTCCTTTTCTAACACCTTTTAACTTATTTTAATGGAAATAAAAATGATAACATAAACAAGGGATAAAGTGTTATATAAAATCACTATGGGAGTGGAAACCAAATGCAAAGATGAACTTGAGAAATAAAAATGGTTAAACCAATGTGACAAAGCCTTAGGTATTCTTTGTACATTTACTGTTTCTCTGACCTTCTCTATCACATTGAGTATCCCATAACACCCGATGGAATCTAGAATACTCTAGATTGCATGTTTGGACATGAGATATCATGAGTTAGAGAATGAACTCATAAAATTTACTTTTAGTAACTTTGATATCCTATGATCCTTCTTCTCCAATTTTTTTCACATGAGACTATTGTTGAAATAATGTGGAGCTATTAAGAAGGATTCCCAAGTGATCTTATCCACTCTCTCTAAGATTACCCCTGAATAATCTATCTTCAATTATATCTTTCACGTCATGAAAAAATATTTAGGGACTTCTTAGAAGATGCCCTCGTTTGACAATTTTTGTTCCAAATCATTCGAGAACAAGACACGTTGATTCAAATTGGAGCAATAATGTAAAATTCAAATGACCTAATAGAAAGTAATGGTAAAGGAAAGGAGAAGAAACATGAGAAGAAATAAGAGAAAAGGATCAACCTAAGAAAGAAGCTAAGTCCACCCAATCCAAATCCAACACGAACACTTCTTCCTCTACTTCTGAGCCTAAACCAAAGAGGGAGAAGTGCAAGTGCATGATGATATCGCAAGAAGTTAGGACATGAAAAGAATTAATGGATGGGAAAAATTTGGTCACCTAACTAATTTAATTAAGAATTATAATATATGTGTTCATGATTATATCATGCAAAATTCTCTAAAACCTAAATCTTCTAAGGAAAAGGAAACCAAATTTAAGAAGAAGAATAGAGAATCCCTTGTAGTAAGAGTTACTTCGTCATTGAAATGAATTATAGATTACAGTTCCTCTCACTACCCGGGTTCTTCAAATTTATGTGTTCTAACATTGAACCATGTGGTATGTCCCAAATCACTCTTATTGACAACACATCTATGTCGATTGTTGGTAGTGGATCTGTGGAAGTAGATGGTTGAACATTTTAAATTTTTATTATTGTTCCTAATATTTCCACTAACCTTCTATCAATTTACCAAATCAACCTTATTATTCAAGGTATACGAGTGGAACTCAACCTTAACTTAGTCATCATTAGAGAGATTCACAATACAATATAATTTCTGAGGGAAAGGAGGATCACCAAGCCCAATTGTATACCTTTCAAACTTTACTCTTGTCTCTTCGCCCACTACCTTGCTTACTCATGCAGATGAGGTTATTAATCTATGACATGAATGTTTTGGCCATTTAAATTATTGTTAACTTGAGTTATGGATCCAAAATGAGATGGCCAATGAGATACCTCAAGTCAATTTTTTGAGCAGTATTTATGAGGTTTGTTCCCTTGGGAATCACCCCGAAGAGAAATTTGGAAAGAGAAAAACATGGAGGGATTCTTATCACTTGTATCTTATTCATAGTAACATTTAAATACCCCCTTTGTCTCCTTTTTTTTTCACTAGGTATCTATACATACTTACCTTCGATGATAACATTTCATGTTATATGTGGGTTTACTTTCTCAAAAGAAATATGCACTCTTAATTCACTTTATGGACTTTAAGGATTTCTCAAAGAAATAAGCGAAAAAGTATATCACGATTCATAGAAATAACAATGGAGGAAATTATGTGAGCAATAGGTTTAATGATTTCATCACCTCTAAAGGGATTGATTTTCAATGTACAGTTTCTTACATCCCTTAAAAAAATGGAGCTGTAAAAATAAATAATATAACTCTTAAGGAGTTGACAACTTCCATTATTCATTACAAATACCTTCCTTCACAATATTGGGCTAAATCTGTGAAATGTGCTTGTTACATTCAAAAACACATTCTACATAAAGAAGTAAAAGGGATGAAATCCTTTGAGGATTTTTATGGATGAAAAATTTATGTTAAGAACTTTTATGTCTTTTATTCAATTTTCATGGCTCGAATACCCAAGAATAAACGCAAGGCCTTAGAACCACAATCCTAACCTTGTATCTTCGTAAGATATTTCAAAGGTTTAAAGGGTTATATAATTTTGAACCTCATGACTCATCAACTCTATATAAGAATAATTGTAAAATTATAGGATTCCTCTTCAACTTCCACTTCTCTACCTTTAGAGGTCACTCTTCCCCTCTCTAACCATGATTAAGGCTCTTTTGATAATATCATTGAGCCTCGGCTCTGATTCTCCTAATCCTCATGCTCATCTAGATTCTCCATCTACCGATGATGAGATTAGTGATGATGAGGACTATTTACCCTCTCAATCGAGTAATGATTTGATAGATTTTGATCTTGACTCTCCTTTTGATCGTCGTTAGGTTGAAACAGACCTTGTAAAGTTTTTAGATTGGATAAGGTATCGTTCGATGAGATATGAACTCATTAAAAGTTCATTAGGTCCGATGTTTTATTTTTCTTCACTTATAACCCACAGTCTTTTAGGGAGGCTAATATAATTCGTGAATAGGATTTTGTAATTATTGTCATATGGATCACGCACCCGTGGAATCGTCATATGATCTCATGCAACATGGGAACATCCCCAAGGTGTGGGACCTTAGATCCTTAGGATGAACCTTTGGAGAAGGAAATTTTCCTATAAACTAAGTGCACCTAATGTAATATTATATTGCGAAATCTACAAAGTGCTATAAAGTAAATTAAACTATCCAACTTTACAAAGAAAAGGGGAGGAAGATAACTTAAAATGTACTAAAATAAGGTGATGCACCAAAAGTTTTATGAACAAATATATCTACTCCAAAAGAACAATTTACCACCACAAAATAATATATGACATGAAAAACTTCTTATTCTCTTCTTTAGTGAAAGCCTTACGAATATAAAACTTAGAGATAACACAAGGGATTTTATGTTTTCCACAATCGAGACAAGTAAGTTTACAACTTACAATTTAACTAAATAAAGATGATTAACATGAAGGAAAGATCAATCATCTCAATCAAGGAATTAAAAACTCGAAATATTGGATAAATTATAAAAATGGACAACACATCAAATAGTCAAAGGAAAATAGTGTTTTTATATATTACTACAAAGCTTGTACATGAAAAATTCCTAAAATGATAGAGCTCCCTTATCATAAGATCTAAAAGTCCCCGATAACATAATGCATTCTTATATTTATAGATTAGGAGGGTTAAGAAATTGTAGCTACTCACCTCGTTAATCATTACATCCAAAAATAGAATGCAATTACTCTAGGAACCAATCTCCCACAAAAATAGAGAAATAGTTATACAAGTTTGATTGGGTCAAACATGCAACTCGAATGGTGCTCTAGTTGGGAGAGTGTGGAAAATGGAAGCCATGTTCAACTAGGGCTAGTACCACCCTTTCTTTGCTTTGATTATTCTTCTCTTTCTTCACCATTTACCTTGTTCGTGTAGTCAAGGAATCGTTTGATGATTTCTTGAACTTTCTTGTCATCTGGTCCACACATATAATGATTCAGGACCTTGGCCAAGTCAACTTCTTTGCTTAGTTTTCTTGGTAACCTTTTGGTATGATTGATGATTTTCTTGAGATGACTCAAGAAATTTTGGTATAATACCAACTTGTGAATAGATTTGAGACCAAAAGACTTTAATTACCTTATTATCTTAATTTTCTAGGTTCTTGAACTGGGAAACAATTTGTTCTACTAGAAGTGCATAACCATTCCCATCAAGAAACCTGTAGTGGATGATATAAAATTCATCTGTAATGTCATTGAGGCCATAAAATTCCTCCACTCTATTTTCATCCACTTAAATATTGCCTCCTAAAACTTCCAAATATGAAACTCCATGGATTCACTATACTCAAACAATTTTGAGGCATCATCGATGATTCCTTCTTTTAGAAGTAGGTCTGATTCCATGTTCTATACCTCTTTCCAAGATTTGAGTGTGAGCTCTAAATTGTCACTCAGTGAGGAATCCATCCTTCTTGGAAACAATGTCTTTTTCGAATATAGTTCATTATAAATACAACCATCATCCTTAATCATCTACTCTCCTTCATGAATTAAAATTTTGATCCATGATCCTATCACTGCACGAATTTGTTGTCTAATTTTATCAACTATGGAGAAGGAGGCATCATCAAGTATTGGAGATATAAAAAGGGTAGTTGTATGAACATGTTGTGAGATCTTATGCGAGAATGACAGTTAAATTTTTGACCTTGTTCTTGAGTTCATCCTTGATTGACTAAAAATGAACTAAAATGGGGTAGTGTAAAGTAGTTAATCTAATCTAGGAGGACATATAACATAGTAGATAAATGCACTAAAATAATATGTAAATTAATTATCTAAAATAAACTAATGAAATAAAACCCTAATGTGTAAGGAAAGAGAGAGGAAAGAACTTAACGATATTTGGAGATTGACACAGTGTCACAGTTTGACTGGGAATTCCGGGAGAAGGAATGGATATGTCAAAACCCTAAAAAAACGAATCTGGAGGATCTGCATGGACTACGGTGCCTAGGGATGGGATGGGGCACCCACGGGTGCTCTGGTATGAATTATGGGTGCTCTGGTTTAGGAGAAATGTTTGGAACTAGTTTTCATAGGGTCCAAAAGTAATCTAGAACTCTGCTTACCTATTGCACTAAATTCAGATGCTTACTGCTTAATATCTCAAGATGAATGAATGACCAACATGACCCCAAAACAAGCATCAAACCCTAAAAATAAAAATGCATATGAAGGGGTCAAACTATCCTCAACTACCAAAATGGTGGACTTATTAACTAAGCACTACACTACATCTTAGACCCAATGTAGTTCTATGTGCAAGTGTGTGTGAAAAAAACCCGAGGTTGCTCTTGTGCTACCACACTTTGTGAAGTAGCGAGCAATAACTATGTGTAGAAAAAGTAATAGAATGTGTGCATAGAATAAAATCCCCGCCCTATGAAGTGTGATGCAGATGTCCTAGCTCATGCCTTGATGCTGATGGAGCTATGTGGATGCCAATGCAATAGATGGATGCACCTCTAGATGAAGTGATAATAGATAGTGATGCTTTAGGTCCCTCATTATGTTGGGGTTAGCATAAGGTTGTATAAATAATATATCATATCTAAGCATACATGTAATAAAATTAGATATTTTACCGGAAGAAATATATAAAACAAGAGATATAAATCAACACTGCATTTAACGTGGTTCACCCAAAGGTGGGCTACATCCACCAAGAAAAATCCAATCTATTATCCAAAGCTTTGAATATATACAATTGAAGATCTACAATCTTCCACACCCCTTCGATGTAAAATACTTTCTTTCTCTCAAGCTTCTCCTTCTCCAAGAATCCTCTCTCTCACAATTATTTTATAATAATCATCAATTCTTACAATCCTCTACTTCTAAACCCTAGCTTTTATGCTTATATATACATATAAAAACTTAGGGCACTTAGTCATACAATTACAATAAGTAGATTTTCTTTAATACTACAAATAGATCTAATTCCTGAGAGTTAAATAAAACACTCCCACAAAGGTAACCGACGCTGGTTATCCCTAACCAATGTCGGTTCCTCCTTTCTTGACCGATGCTAGTCATAGGTGACCGATGCCGGTCCCTCCATAACCGATGCCGGTTATTGTGCTTTCTTACAAGTTTAATATAGCATGCTAATTTGAAGTAATTGAGCTCCATAACTCAACAATATCCCACTTGGAGATAAATTACTGCACTATACCTATACAACGTCATTCTTGGATCCTTTCCTTAGCTTTGTTTCTTCCTCTTCAAGTCTCAAACTTGAAGACCAACAGAAGTGGAGTGTAGCTCCAAATTCTCTTTTTGCTAATGGCTTCGTTAGAATATCTCAGAGGGTTTTCACTCGCATGAATTTTCTTCGATTTCAACCGTCCATCCTCCAATACCTTCCATATGAAAATATACCTCAATCCCGAATGTGTTTCATTCTAGAATGAAACACCGAGTTCTTTACCAAATGAATTGCACTCTGACTATCATTGAACAATTTGCAATCATCTTGCTCCTTTTCTAACTCTTCCATGAACCTACTCATCCATATTATCTCTTTGCTAGCCTCTGTAGCTACAACATACTCTACCTCTCGTAGTAGTAAAGCAACCACCTTCCTAGAATCTTGATATATAGCTAACTATCATCCCACCTACCGTGAAAATATATCCAGTAGTGCTCCTTATACCATCAAGATATCTAGCCATATCCAAATCAAGATAGCCACATAAAGTAATATCTGAACCTCCATAGCATAACTGCATGCTAGATGTCCCTCTCAAATACCTGAGAATCCATTGGACTGCTTTCATATGCTCTTTACCTGGATTGACCATAAATCTAATCAAAACTCCTACTTCTTGTGTAATGCCTGGTTTGGTACAAACCATAACATACATGAGACTCCCAATTGCTGAAGCATATGGTACTCGTGTCATGTATTTGACCTCCTCATGTGATGAAGGACACTGATCTTTGCTCAATTTTAAGTTTCCAACCATAGGTGTACTCACCGGTTTTGAATCTTGCATGTTAAACCTTTCCAACACCTTATTGATATAAGCCTCCTGAGACAAATATAATTTCTTGTTCTTCCTGTCTCTGTGTATTTACATGCCAAGGATTCTTTTTGCAACTCCTAAATCCTTCATAGAAATGTGTGAGCTAGCTTTCCCTTAAGCTCACCAATGTCTTGCATATTAGATCCTGCAATAATCATATCATCCACATACAGTAACAAAATAATATAGCTCCCATTTTCAAGCTTCTTGAAATAAACACAATGGTCAGATTCACATCTCAAATAACCATGCTCATGCATGAAACTATCAAACCTCATGTACCATTGCCTTGGAGCTTGCTTGAGCCCATATAAACTCTTTCTCAACCTGCACACTAATTTCTCCTTCACTGTTGACTTCATACCCAAGTGGATGCTGCGTATATAAATCTATTCATCCAAATCACCATGAAGGAAAGGCATATTCACATCTAGTTACTCTAAATAAAAATCATATACCGCAACTATTCAACACAAAGACGTATGGAAGTCAGTTTTAATAATAGGAGAGAATATTTCACCAAAGTCAATGCCTGCTTTTTGTGCAAATCCCTTTACTACAAGCCTTGCCTTGTATCTTTTCTATCCACCCTCTTCTTCCTTGATCATGTAAACCCACTTGTTCTCAATGTCCTCTTACCTTCTAACAACTTAACCAAATCCTAAGTTTGGTTTTGTCCCAAGGAGTCCATCTCCTCATCCATGCCATGCTTTCACTGCATGTGGGTCTTATCCTGCATTTCTTCTTTAAAACTTTCTGGTTCACCATTATTAGTAAATAATAAATAAGATAGAGAAGGCGTAAATATTTCGGAGGTTTACTTACCCTTTGTGACCTTCTCACGAAGTTTGGGCTACTTTGGAGGCACATTCTGACCTCCTGGACATTTATTTCCAATTCTTATAGTGATGATGCGCTTTGCTAATCGATGCTAGTTTGGCTCTTCTGTAACCGAATCGATTCAGTGACGATGATGCCGCTCGGGGGTCAACCGACTCTAGTTTCTGTGTAACCCTATAGATATGACTTTTGAATCTGAGAGTTCATTTTCATTCACAAACATCTCAACCGGTTCATCCTTGGGTACCAAAATTTGATCCTTGTACATTCTCTTTTTATTCCATTCATTGTCATGACTCTTAATAATTTTAGAATTTTCTAAATACCAAAAATGAAATCTGAAATCACTAGATCCATAATCAATGAAAGTCCATCTCTTGGATTTTGCATCCAACTTTTTCCTATTTTCCTTACCAATATACACAAAAGCTTCGGATAATTTTTTTAGAAAAGAAAGATCTGCTTCTTTTATGCTCTAAGCTTCCTCTGTATTCCTCCATCTAGTGAACTTTAACGCCCATGGTTAATCAAATAAACCTCTGTATCAATAATACTTCTACCAAAAACTACAATGAAAATCTAGCATGTATTCTCATACTTCTAACACATTCCATGATTGTCCTGCTCATTATTTCTACAACACCATTCTCTTGTGGTGTTCTTGGAACCATCCTTTCTCTATCTATTCCATTCATTAAACAATAATCATTGAAATCCTTGCTACAATATTCACCACCATCATCAAATCTAAGATATTTTAAATTTGAATTTGATTCATTCTCAAAAAGAATTTTCCATCTTGTAAAAGTCTCAAAAACATCATATTTACGCTTAATACAATAAACCTATACCTTTCTTGTAGCATCACCAATGAAAGTTACATATTACTAGGATCCTCCATGAGAAGCTACCTGGTTGGTCCCCACACATATGAGTGTACAAGCTCTAATTTATGCTCCTTATTTGCCCAAAATTTGAGAAAGCTCTCCTTTTTTTTTTCTTTCCAGAGATACAATGCTCACAAAAATCAAGATCTAAATCTTTTAAATCGATAACTTACCCTTATCCTTTAAGATCTGCATTCCTTTTTGACTCATATGGCCCAATCGATTATGCCACATGCATGCATCTAAATTTGAAGTACATAACATAGAAAATGAATCAAGAACAAAGGTAGATAAATATAACGTTCCTACCTTCTTACCTCTTCCACACAAAAAAAGCACCCTTGGTGACTTTCTAAGAGTCTCATTGTGAATGTAACCATGCAACCAACTTCACCTAGTTTCCTATAGAAATAATATTCCTCTTGAAGCTTGACACATGCCTCACATGTTTAAATACCCATATATTTCCATTATGTAATTTTAGATGAACTTCTCCTTTACCAAAGCAATATTTACAGGTTCATCCTCACCCAAATAAACATGCCCAAAATTTCTCTGGACATAATTTATAAAATAACCCTTATTAGGGGTTGCATGGAAAGAAGATCCCGAATCTAAAACCCATTATTCTATTATATTATCCAAAGAAATAATAAGAACATCTTGTATTACCTCTCTCTGCAATATTCACTTGTTTATTGACTCTTTACCTTTATCCAGGTGTTGGTTCTCTTTATCTTTTGACCAACAATCTTTCTTTACATGTCCTTTCTTTCCAAATTTCCAACAAGTATTTCCCTTACCTCTGGATTTACATCTACCATCCTTTGACTTTGATTTTCTATTATTCTTACTCTTGGATCTCTCCTTCTCGCATGCCTCTACTTTCTACATTCAAAGAATTCCTAGTTGATGATTCCTCCATACTTTTCCTTCAAATTTCTTCATTCAAGATTATACTTGACCACATCATCAAACTTCAAAATATTATTAGTAGATGTTGTATTACTAACATCCATTACCAAGTTATCCAAACCATCGGAAAAAATAACATAAGAATAAAAGTGCTTTCACTTCATCATCAAACGGAATATCAACTGATTTTAACTAATTTATAATAGATGGGAAATCATTCAAATGACTATATGAAGATCCACCTTCATGCATCTTAGAACTAAATAGTTTCTTTATCAAATAAACTTTATTTGAAGTACTAGGTTTTTCATATAAATTAGTAAGATATTTCATTAACTCTACCGTAGAAGCCACTTATGTAATATTGGAAACCACATATGCTGTCAGGCTCAATATTATAGATCCAAAAGCCTTTCTGTCAAGAATCTTCCATTCTTCATCCGTCATCTTCGTAGGTATAGACTTTTCATCCAACGGTAAGTATAATTCTCTTTGAAACAAATAATCCTCAATCAGTATCTTACATAATTGATAATTTCAGCCATCAAACTTCTCTACCTTTTATTTGTTTTCTTCTACCATTTCGTAGCTCCCATCAATCAAAACCCTCTGTGAGTAAATCTATCAACACATAAAACCCTCAAACAAAGCTCTGATACCAATTGTTGGGGTTAGCACAAGGTTGTACAAATAATATATCAGATCTAAGCATACATGCAATAAAAGTGGATATTCTACCAGAAGAAATATACAAAACAAGAGATATAAATCAACACCAGATTTAACGTGGTTCACCCAGTGTGGGCTACATCCACCAAGAAACAAGCCAATCTATTATCCAAAGCTTTCAGAAGATATACAATTGAAGATCTACAATCTTCCACACCTCTTAGATGTACAATACTTTCTTTCTCTCAAGCTTCTCCTTCTTCTCCAAGAATTCTCTCTCTCACAATTATTTCACAATAATCATCAATTCTTACAATCCTCTACTTCTAAACCCTAGCTTTTATGCTTATATATGCATATAAAAACTTAGGGCACTTAGTCATGCAATTACAAACAATAGATATGCTTTAATACTAAAAATAAATATAATTCCCAAGAGTTAAATAAAACACTCCCACACAGGTAATTGACGATTTATGGGTTATCCATAACCAATGTTGGTTCCTCCTTTCCTGACCGATGCTGGTCATAGGTGACCGATGTCGGTCCCTCCATAACCAATTCCATAGAATCGTGCTTTCTTTAAAGTTTAATATAACATGCTAATCAAGTGATTGAGCTCCATAATTCAACAATATCCCACTTGGAGATAAATTACCGCACTATACTTGTACAATGTCATTCTTGATCCTTCTCTTAGCTTTGTTTCTTCCTATTCAAGTCTCAAACTTGCAAAGACCAACATAAGTGGAGTGTAGCTCCAAATTCTCTTTTTGCTAATGGCTTCATTAGAATATCTCAGTAGAGTTTTCACTCATATGAATCTTCTCCGAGTTTCAACTATCCATCCTCCAATACCGCCATATAAAGAGATACCTCAACCGAATGTGTTTTGTTCTAGAATGAAACACTGAGTTCTTTTCCAAATGAATTACACTCATGTATCTTGAATAATTTGCAATCATCTTGATCCTTTCCCAACTCTTCCATGAACTTTCTCATCCACATCATCTCTTTGTTAGCAATTTTAGCTAACATACTCTACCTCTGTAATAGACAAAGCCACCACCTTACTAAATCTTGATATCCAACTAACTTTTGTCCCACCTATTGTAAAAATATATCCACTAGTGCTCATTTTACCATCAAGATATCTAGCCATATCCGAATCAACATAGCCACATAAAGTAATATCCGGACCTCCATAGCATAACTCGCATGCTAGATGTCCCTCTCGAATACCCGAGAATCCATTAGAATGCTTTCATATGCTCTTTATCTGGATTGACCATAAATCTACTCACAACTCCCACTTTGCTTGTGCAATGTTTGGTTTGGTACAAGACCATAACATACACGAGGCTCCCAACTACAGAATCATATGGTACTCATGTCATTTATTTGACCTCCTCATGTGATGAAGGACACTGATATTTTCTCAATTTTAAGTGTCCAACCATAGGTGTACTCACCATTTTGAATCTTGCATGTTAAACCTTTCCAATACCTTATAAGCTTCCCCTTTAGACAAATACAATTTCTTGATCTTCCCGTCTCTGTGTATTTACATGCCAAAGATTCTTTTTGGAGCTCCTAAATCCTTCATAGTAAATGTGTGAGCTAGCTTTTCCTTAAGCTCACGAATGTCCTATGTACTAGATCCTACAATAAGCATACCATCCACATACAATGACAAAATAATATAGCTCCCATTTTCAAGCTTCTTGAAATAAACACAATGGTCATATTCATCTCAAATAACCATGCTCATGCATGGAACTATCAAGCCTCATGTACCAATACCTTGGAGCTTGCTTGAGCCCATATAGACTCTTTATCAACTTGCACACTAAATTTCTCCTTACCCATGACTTCATACCCAAATGACTATTGCATATAAATCTCTTCATCCAAATCACCATGAAGGAAAGACATCTTCACATCTAATTTCTCTAAATGAAAATCATGTACTGTAACTAAACTCAACACAGTATGTATGGAAGTCATTTTAATAACAAGAGAAAATATTTCACTAAAGTCAATTCCTGCTTTACGCTGTGCAAATCCCTTTACTACAAGCCTTGCCTTGTATCTTTTATCCACCCTCTTCTTCCTTAATCTTGTAAACCCACTTGTTCTACAATGTCCTCTTACATGCTGACAACTTAACCAAATCCCAAGTCTAGTTTTGTTCCAAGGAGTCCATCTCCTCATCCATGTCATGCTCCCACTGCATGTGGGTCTTATCCTACATTGCTTCTTCAAAAATTTCTGGTTCACCATTATTAGTCAATAATAATTAAGATAAAGAAGGTCTAAATATTTCTGAGGTTTACTTACCATTTGTGACCTTCTCACAAAAGTTTGGGCTACTAGAGGCACATTCTGGACCTCCTAGACATTTGTTTTCAATTCGCGATGGCCGATGCTAGTCACCCGTAATCGATGTTGGTTCTTGTAACCGATGCCGGTTTGGCTCTTCTATAACCAATACCAGTTTAGTTGACTGATGCCGGCTAGGGGTTAATTGACACTCGATTATTGTGTAACCCCGTAGGTATGAATTTTGAATCCAAGAGTTCATTTTCATTCACAAACTTCTCAACCGGTTTGTCATTGGGTACAAAAATTTGATCCCTGTATATTCTCTTTTCATTCCATTCAATGTCATGACTCCTAATAATTTTAGAATTCTCTAAATCCCAAAAAAAAAATCTAAAATCACCATATCCATAACTAATGAAAGTGCATCTCTTGGATTTTGCATCACACTTTTTCCTATTTCCCTTATCAATATGCACAATAGCTTCTCAACCAAAAATTTTAGAAAAGAAAGATCTACCTCTTTTCCACCCAAGCTTCCTCTCGGTATTCCTCCATCTAGTGAACTTGAAGGCCCACAGATTAATCAAATAAACCTCTGTATTAATTGCTTCGCCCAAAATTGTAATGAAAATCTAACATGTATCCTCATGCTTCTAACACATTCCATGATTGTCCCGCTTCATTCTTTCTACAACACCATTCTCTTGTGGTGTTATTGGAACCTTCCTTTCTCTATCTATTCCATTCACCGAACAATAATCATTGAAAGCCTTACTACAATATTCACCACCATCGTCAAATCTAAGGAACTTTAACTTTGAATTTGATTCATTCTTAACAAGGGTTTTCCATTTTTAAAAGTCTCAAAACATCGATTTATGCTTAATACAATAAACCCATACCTTTCTTGTAGCATCATCAATGAAAGTAACATAATACTTGGGATCCTCCATGAGAGGACACAGGGATATTCTCCACACATCCGAGTGTACAAGCTCCAATTTATGCTCCTTCTTAGTTGCCCTAACTTTGAGAAATCTCACTCTCTTTTGCTTTCTAAAGATACAATGCTCACAAAAATTAAGATCTAAATATTTCAAATATGATAACTTACCCTTAGCCTTTAAGATCTACATTCCTTTTTGACTCATATGGCCCAACCGATTATGCCACATGCATGCATCTGAATATGAAGTAGATAACATAGAAAATGAATCAATAACATAGGTAGATAAATATAACGTTCCTACCTTCTTACCTCTTGCCACAACAAAAGCACCCTTGGTGACTTTCTAAGAGTCTGCTATGAATGTAACCATGCAACCAACTTCACTTAGTTGCCCTACATAAATAATATTCCTCTTGAGGCTTTGCACATGCCTCACATTTTTCAATACCCATGTATTTTCATTCTGTAATTTTTGATGAACTTATCCTTTTCAGTCTACCGCAAGGTTCATCCTCACCCAAATAAACATGCCCAAAATTTCTCTGGACATAATTTATAAAATAACCCTTATTAGGGGTTGCATGGAAAGAAGATCCTGAATCTAAAACCCATTATTCTATTATATTATCCAAAGAAATAATAAGAACATCTTGTATTACCTCTGCTGCAATATTCACTTGTTTATTGACTCTTTACCTTTGTCTGGGTGTTGGTTCTCTTTATCTTTTGACCAACAATCTTTCTTTACATGTCCTTTCTTTCCAAATTTCCAACAAGTATTTCCCTTACCTCTGGATTTACATCTACCATCCTTTGACTTTGATTTTCTATTATTCTTACTCTTGGATCTCTCCTTCTTCCATGCCTCTACTTTCTACATTCAAAGAATTCCTAGTTGATGATTCCTCTGTACTTTTCCTTCAAATTTCTTCATTCAAGATTATACTGACCACATCATCAAACTTCAAAATATTATTAGTAGATGTTGTATTACTAACAACCATTACCAAGTTATCCAAACCATCGGAAAAATAACATAAGAATAAAAGTGCTTTCACTTCATCATCAAACGAATATCAACTGATTTTAATTGATTTATAATAGATGGGAAATCATTCAAATGACTATATGAAGATCCACCTTCATGCATCTTAGAACTAAATAGTTTCTTCATCAAATAAAATTTATTTGAAGTACTAGGTTTTTAAATATAAATTAGCAAGATATTTCATTAACTCTACCGTAGAAGCCGCTTATGTAATATTGGAAGCCACATATGCTTTGTCGGGCTCAATCTTATAGATCCAAAAGTCTTTCTATCAAGAATCTTCCATTCTTCATCAGTCATCTTCATAGGTATAGAATTTTCATCCAACGGTAAGTATAAATCTCTTTGAAACAAATAATCCTCAATTTGTATCTTCCATAATTGATAATTTCAACTCACAAACTTCTCTACCTTTTATTTGTTTTCTTCTACCATTTCTATAGCTCCCGATCAATCAAAAACCCTCATTGAGTAAATCTGTCAACACATAAAACCCTCAAACAAAGCTCTAATACCAGTTGTTGGGGTTAGCACAAGGTTGCATAAATAATATATCAGATCTAAGCATACATGCAATAAAAGCGGATATTCTACAAGAAGAAATATACAAAACAAGAGATATAAATCAACACCAAATTTAACGTGGTTCACCTAGTGTGGGCTACATCCACCAAGAAACAAGCCAATATATTATCCAAAGCTTTTAGAAGATATACAATTGAATATCTACAATCTTCCACACCTCTTAGATGTATAATACTTTCTTTCTCTCAAGCTTCTCCTTCTTCTCCAAGAATCCTCTCTCTTCCAATTATTTCATAATAATCATAAATTCTTACAATCCTCTACTTCTAAACCCTAGCTTTTATGCTGATTTATGCATATAAAAACTTAGGGCACTTAGTCATGTAATTACAATCAATAGATCTCGCTTTAATACTAAAAATATATCTAATTCCCGAGAGTTAAATAAAACTCTCCCACACAGTAAACCGACGCCTAGGTTATCCATAACTCGATGTCGGTTCCTCCTTTTCGACCAATTCTCGGTCCCTCCATAACCGATATTGGTTACTTGTGTTTTCCTGCAAGTTTAATATAACATGCTAATATGAAGTAATTGAGCTCCACAACTCAACAATCTCCCACTTGGAGATAAATTACTACACTATACTGTACATCATCATTCTTTGATCCTTCCCTTAGATTTGTTTCTTCCTCTTCAAGTCTCAAAATCAAATACCAACGAAGTAGAGTGTAGCTCCAACTTTTTCTTTTGCTAATGGTTTCATTAGCATATCCATGCAGGTTTTCATTCATATGAATCTTCCCGACTTTTAGCTATTCATCCTCCAATACCTGCTGTATGAAGTGAAACCTCAACTAAATGTGTTTTGTTCTAGAATGAAATGATGAGTTATTTTCCAAATGAATTACACTTTGGATGTCATTGAAAAATATACAATCATCTTGCTCCTTTCCCAACTCTTCCATGAACACTCGCTCATCCATATCATCTCTTTGCTAGCCTCCTGTAGTTTACAACATACTCTACCTACTCTCAAGTTATGACAAAGACACCACCTTCTGCGCAATCTTGATATCTAACTAATTGCCATCCCACCTACTATGAAAATATATCTAGTAGTGCTCCTTCTACCATCTAGATCTCCAACTATATCCGAATCAACATAGCCACATAAAGCAATATTGAAACCCCTTTGCATAACTTCGCATGCTAGATGTCCCTCTCAACTACTGGAGAATCCATTGGACTACTTTCCAATGCGGTTTACTGGATTGGCCCTAAATCTACTCACATATCCCACTACCTCAGTGTAATGTCTGGTCTAGTATAGACCATAACATACATGAGACTCCCCACCGGGTGAAGCATAGGACACTCGTGTCATGTATGTGACCTCCTCGTATGATGAAGGACATCGATATTTGCTCAATTTGAAGTGTCCAACCATAGGTGTACTCACCGAGCTTTGAATCTTGCATGTTAAACCTTTCAAACACCTTATTGATATAAGCTTCCTAATACAAATACAATTTCTTGTTCTTCGTGTCTCTGTGTATTTTCTTGCAAAGGAATCTTTTTGCAGCTATGCATGGGGTTCGTAGACTGGTCAAAACCCACTCATTGTGTGTAAGTACATTGAATTGAACCAGTGTAAATACGTTGTGTTAGTAAAAACCCCTAAAGATGCCCCCTCTTTGGGGGTGCATGCGGCATCGCCCGATAAGAGACATGCGGCCCCAAAAGAGGGCCAACCAAATGTATGTTGTAGCCATAGAAAATACTTGGTAAAAACCAAGGCATGCACAATCAAGAAGGATAGTTTAAGACAAGTGTAAACATGCCGAAGAAGACAAGTAGGCCGCAAAAAGTAGGTTGTAAACATGGGACATCAAAACGATGTCACAAGACACGTAATGCCATCATGGCTTCAAACAATAGACAAGTGTGCACACCAAACTTAAGGAAAGGCTTGCGAAATAGTAATAAACACCGGTAGACAACAACAAACAATGTAAACTAACAAGTATTGAAACCAATATCCTGCGCATAATAAATGTTACACATGAAGCACTTTTGTTAGCATGTTAGGAAGATAACTAGTATGTCAAAAGTGTGTATAAGTAATGTAAAGTACTAAGTACAAAATGAAACAATAACTCCTGGAAGAGACAAATAAGGATGCACCAAGCGATATAGTAAGGGTAGAAGGTGAACATCTATGATGTGTGTAGGAGACTGTATCTGCGATCACAACTAGAGGAAGATGTGAATACATATGTGTGTATGATATAGATAAATGACATAAATGTAATCAAACTAGCATGTGTAATAAAGTGATCATGAATAAACAATAGTAAGTAAGAATATAAACAACCATAGTATGCAACATACTATGGATGGATGGAATGGAATGTAAAAATAGAGTGATCGGAGCCACATTCCCGCTTTGAGTGGATATAAGTGTATGTAATGAGGTTCATTTTGTTTTCCCCTTCAAAGAATCAAGAATGAACCGTAAACAAGAGTGTGTCATCGAAATGATCAAGTAGTGTGTGTTGTTTGTCCGGCACACTATGATGAATGTGTATATGTGTAGTGGTGATGGAATGCAACATGCGGGGAGATGTGTGTGGACTCTATAGCCTAAGTGTATACCACAATGAAATAAAAATGTGGAGTGATGATTTAGCCTAAAATGTATCACTACAAGATGAATAATAGGGGTGACGATGTAGCCTATGGTGTATGTCACTACCATATGACCTACTAGGTGACGATTTAGCCTAAAGCGTATGCCACTAAGCTAGTAATGTCGCATGATGAAAGGTAGAATAGTAAATGTGTGATGAGTGTAGGGTCCATTTGATTTGTAAACCCTCGGTAGTCGAGTATGGACCGAGGAACTAAAGTGCGTCATCGGGTAGTGAGTGTAGTGCGTAGAAGACATTGTAGTGTATATAATGATAAAATTCGACCATGTGATTAGTAACATGTATAAAGATGGAATGTGTAGAATGTATAGAATGCAATACGTAGGGTGGTATGTAATGTAGGTAGATAGATTAGGGATGTAATATGTAAGGTGGTGTAATGCTAGAATCATATAGGATGGAGACTAAAATGATATGTAGAGTATGTGTGAAATGGAACAATGTAAGATGTATGGTATGAATAATGCAATACTTAGGGTAGGATAATGTAGAATGTAAGATGTGTAGGTAATGATGTATGTAACTAACATGATGTATGGGGTGTAAAAACGTAAATGACAAAATGTAGAATTTCTAACATGTGATGTGTGACGTGTGATGAAGTGTAATGTCTAATTCCTATGATGCAGTGTGTGGGGTTTAATGTGGTAGTAGTCCCTCAATGGCCGAGTGTGAACCGAAGCACAAGAGTGTTTCATTGGGTAATAACGACACTAAAGTGTGTAATGAGTATGCGGATACTATGAGATTGATATATGAGAATGCAAAAGTGAGATATGTGTAAGTGGTAAGATTAAGGGGAGATGTGGGATGCTATTCCCCCCAAGTGTATGATAACACATGTACAATTGGATACATGATTTATGAATGTGGTGAAGTACTATAAAGTTTGTAAGCTTGATTTCATGACTGGAGATTGTATGGTATGTGTAACAAGAGATATATTATTGGAGATACACACGTGATTCTATAATAGAAAAATATGTGAATGCAAGATGAAACGAGGTTCTTTAGTGTAAAATACCCCTCAACAGTCATATAAGAACCATAAGAATATGAGCGTGTCATTAAGAGGGTAAAGTGACAAGGGTCACCTACCAACAACCAAGTTTGTGTGTGGTGGGACCATGCTGGTCAAGGTTCACATTAGAAGTGGGTGGTAGCGGTGTATGTGAAAATATATCGTAAACATTAGAAAGAGGATTAGTTGCTTTGAAAAACTTAATTGGTTGGAGTTTAGATTTGAGAGGAGGCCATGTTGCACTGAGTTCTAAAGGAGGTTGTTTAGGTTGATTTTTACTTCTATAGATGATTTAGTAGGAGTTAGTAAACTATCGTCGATAGATGGTTGCTTAGAATCTACTTGAGTGATGTTAACCTGATGCTCATTAGATGGAGAAGAAGAAACATCAGGAATAGGAGAAGTGTTTTCCTAACTAGGAGAAGGATCACTATGCACATGTGAGGGGTTGTCAATATCACACATGTAATGAATAAGAGAATCATCTAGAACTTCCATAGAAAGATTAGAGGGAGGTTCACTAGTAGCCATAGGAGCTTGCTTAGATTGATCTTGACTAAGTGAAGGTGGAATAGACTTAGGAGCCCATGTGGGTATAGTATTTATAGGTGGGCGTGTAATAGGATGTTTTCCAGTGAATGAAATAAATCCCTAACGCTCAAGATGTTTGAATCTACATTGTAAAGCATAGAAATTGTGGTCATTATGCCCATTGATTTGATGATAATGACAATATGGATGATCTTGATACTTTGTTAGGTGACAAGGAGGATAGTAATCAATAGACGGTAGAGTGATCAATTAATGACTAAGAAGCTTAGTAAGAATGTCATGTGGCTTAGCATTGTGATCAAGTATGAGAGGTTCTGGCGATGGCATGACTTGAGGTTCAACTATATGACATGTAGTGGACATAGATTGCAAATAAGATGTAGAAGGAGCAAAAACATGTGATTGAGAAACATCCTTAAGCTATTGAATTTTAGATCTAAGAGATGTGATGGTGGATTCCATAGATTACATAGAGGATGTATGTGATTGAGAAACATCCTTGAGCTATTGAATTTCACATCTAAGAGATGTGATTGTGGATTCCATGACAACAAATTTTGCATGTAAGGCTTGAATCGAGTCTAAGATGGGTTGGTTAGATGGAGGGTCATCAAGATCAGGGTCGACAAAGAAACAATGAAGCATAGCACTTAATTCATGTGGTGGCGTATTGTCATCAAAATACTTGGTGTCTAGGGATTTTTGGAAAATAGCCTAACAAGTGGGATATCTCTTAAGTAAATCAGATAAAGAAACTTGACCCATGATAGAAGAAGAATAAGGATCCTAAGCATGAAAGACATTGGGTTTACCAAAATGATTGACTAAAAATGAACTAAAATGGGATAGTGCTAAGTAGTTAATCTAATCTAGGAGGGCATATAACTCAGTAGATAAATGTACTAAAACAACATGTAATTTAATTATCTATAATAAACTAATGAAATATAACCCTAATGTGCAAGGAAAAAGAGGAAAAAACTCAATTGATATATGGAGACTGACGCAGAGTGTCGCAGTATGACCGAGAATTCCGGAGTAGGATCGAATATGTCAAAACCCTAAAAATATTGAATCTGGAGGATCTGCATGGTCTAGGGTGCCTAGGGCTAGACTAGGGCACCCACGGGTGCTCTAGTATGAATTTTGGGTGCTCTGGTTTAGGAGAAATGTCCGAACTGGTTTTTACAGGGGTCGAAAAGTAATCAAACTCGGCTGCCTGTCACACTAAATTCTCGTATGCTACACCGAATGCTCTGGATATCTCAAGATGAATGAATGACCTAGAAGACCCCCAAAAACATCAAACCCTAAAAAAGCATCAAACCCTAAAAAGAAAAATGTATATGAAGGGGTCGGACTGACCTCAACTACCACAATGGTGGACTTACTAATTGAGCACTACACTACATCTCAGACTTGATGTAGTTCTATGTGCAAGTGTGTGTGAACATGCCCTAGGTTTCTCTTGTGCCAGTCACACTTTGTGAAGTAGCAGTAATAACTATGTGTAGAAAATGTAATAGAATGTGTGCATAGAATAACATCCCTCCCCTATGAAGTGTGATACAAATGTCCTAGCTTATATATTGATGATGATGGATCTATGTGGATGCTAATGCAATAGATGGATGTAACTCTAGATGGAGTGATAATAGATAGTGATGCTAGGTCCCTCATTATGGTCTCATAACTTTATATTTATAGGGTTCTCTTGGTCCAATTTCATAATTAACCCCGAAAAGGCCGACCTCATAAAAGATAAGGATGAAAAATGGCTAGAAAAGACCCAAGAAAAGGTAGGAAAGTGGAAAAGGGACCAGGGCTGCCCATGAGTTCCCCAATACAAAATATGGGTGCCCCTGTTAGGGGTTAAGACGAGGTGGGATCTTTAGAAATGGCTAGATAAGTAGATGCAATAGGTCGTAAATACGAAATAAAATAAATAAGATGTCCAAAAGGATGGGGGTTAATTAGTACTTTCTTTCCTTGAGAACTTTCTAAATAATAGTATGAGACTGGGATAAATAATTATCTAAAGTGCATGATTTTGTGACTACAATCCTTGGTCACCTTATCCTTGTCAAACTTGTCTAGAAGATTATCAAAAGCAACCTGGACATTCTATTTGGCTCCTTCATGAGTAGCCTTCCCAAGGGAAAAACTTGAGATCTGATAATCTACTACGGTGATAGTTTCTTTTGTTTTACCGACAACCTGGAGTTGTTATATTAAGAAATCTCTCTCTAGTTTGATCTACCGAAAGGTTAGAAATGATCCTTGATCTCTTTGCTTGTCTTTGGGGTGTTAGATACAAGATATTGAGGTCAAAAACATATCCAATGGGAACATCCTTCTTCTTCTTGAGAGTCTACTTGTTTAACCATGCATGGATAAAAGAAGAAGATAACTGCTCAATGGATGACATAGGCACATTCATCATAGTAGTAGGTTGGGTAGGTGTTATTAGGTAACTTGTTACAAGCACCGTGAATGAAAATTATGTTTTGAAAAGTGAGGGTGGAGTGGAGAGGATGGCCACAAGCATGGATGTAATGGGAGTGGAAATACAAGGAGCTTATTGGGAAGAGGAGTCTCAAAAGAGATCCTAAAGCCAAAATGTCTCTAGATTAAAGATAAAGAAGAGAGGAAAACACTTGTGCCATGGAAGGGGATGAAGTGAGAAGCGTAAGAGGAATGGGAATAAAATAAATGGAAGATGTGGTCAAAGGGAGAGTGATAGGTGGAGGGACTAAGAATGGTAAAGAGGGAAGAGGTGGGGAAGACGGTGAATGTGACATTTGAGTTGTATGAGTTGGTGAAGCACGATATCAATTATATTTGTTGATGGAACCTTAAAAGACAACACCTTTGTTGAGGGAACCCCGGAGGAAGAACCTAAACCTTTGTAGAAAATGATGAGTTTATAAGGATTTGGGGAAGTTTGGGAGCAAATCTCCTTCCTTTTGAAGAGGTGAGATGGCCCACAAGTGGTTGTACTTGAAATATCTCAACAAAAGCTGATCTAACACTTTTGGCATGATTCCCAATGATGTCACCCACTAGTAGATCTAATTGAGAATAGGACCCGCTCTTTCCTTTGAACTACTACATTCCTTGAGTGACCAGCTAATCCATGAAAAAGGTTGATTTCTTATATTGTTATGATTGTAGATGGGATCCAAAAATTGTTTTTCATTATGAAGACCCTCCGAGACAACTACAATTCCATACTGGGCCACTTCTTAAAGAGTTAACCCTTGAAAATCCCTTTCCCGGATCATGACTTCATCTTTGCAATTAATCCAAATATATTCCAATTGAGGTGTGTGAGCACCGAATGACCCATGTTCGCTGACTTTTTCTAATAATCAAAACTACCACGGGGTGAAAGGTCCTCACAGTCATTTTTTGCATCTCCCCTTCAATATTCTTTTCCTCGTATATGGAAGCACACACATATCCTCCCAATACTATAGGAAATTGGGCTCCAGTCTTGTGTCTATTATTTTGGATCTTATGAAAATGTAACGATTGCAACCGACTCCATCAAGAACCATTTATTTATAGGGCACCTTAGTAACTTGTAGGGGCACCGAGAATCTTGCCACACTAAGATACATTAATTTTGTGAGTTATAAGTATATGCCTCCCCATTCCTTGTCAACTCTCCGAATTATCTCAAATTCTTTGATTGTATAACTCCTTGTCAAAGAATTACAAGATAAAAAAAAAAATGAATCATTGACTCTACCTAAATGCTTCACTCTTTCCTTCATTGTAAGTTATTTGTAGAAGTCGTAAATTTGAGTTGAGTTCTTTGATATTACTTGTGAAGAACCTGGGTAATTCCTCACACTTGTATCTCGCGTATACAAGGTAGGAATTCATACAAAAATTTCTCGAGGTTAGAACATATGATAGTTGGAAATCAATGGCACCACCGATGCATTCTCGCCTATTGGATAAGATCACCATTCTTTCAGATAGTGGTAATGTATAAATACATCCAATCCTAGAAATCCTTAGAAGAGGGAGTCCTATAACTCGCTTAGAAGGTCATGATGTCATTCACTTCTGAATAAATTCGATCATGGAATAGTCTTAGGGGCCCTAGATAATGAAGGCTTAGATTTCATCAAAAATATTTTGTTAAGGACCTTAGTAAAGGTATCACTTATAATTCCCAAAGTGCTCAAGAGTGGGTTTTGGGCAATTTTGGCATATTCCTCAACGTTGGGAAGTTTAAGCAAGAATTAAAAATAGTCACTATCCAGTTTGATCATGAATGTCCCATTATCATCCCTCACTATTTGAGATTCTTTGTCATAGTGTGCGGCAACAACGAGCACAAAATCTGGGCATTGCATTGATGGAGGGAAAGCAACGGCCAAATAAATTCCAATATCAAAAATAACTTGCATCCATGCCTTTTGTTTGGAGCTCTAACCCTTTCCCAAAATTCGGGCAAGTCAATATGCCCAAGGTCTGTATCTCTAATGTTGTCGATGTTTGACATGATGTTTGAAGGAGTTACCCTTGAAAACTATATTTCATCTTTTTTCCCCTTTGAAGATGATCCTGATATATTTCCTTGAAGAAATCCTTGAAATTTCTACCCTAAAATAAAAATTGGAGGTTGGTGCAAAAGTTCACCCCTACAATGCACCCCCACTTCCGATGTGCGGTTCCGCCACAAATTTTTATGGTGGAGGTTATAACTTGTAATGCATTCCTATAGTTCTAAACTACACTTCTACGTAGTTCTTCTTTGCACCATTCTACTTGCACTTCGACCTAGGGTTCTCGAACTATAATGTACATTTGAATCTATGAATTTTGATGACGAAATCGAGCCCTATCTCATAGCCTTGAATCTTAGAAATGGTTCCTCCATGCTAATTTTTCCTTCACCTTTCTAGAAAAATAATATTTGAAGCCTAAGCTTCAAAAACAAGAGAACCCATGAAAGTGAAAGAGCCATAAAACAAGTAAGTTCATAACACAAGGGTAACACCCTGAAAAATGACATAAGGGAGAAAATGTGAAGGGATTCCATGAAAACATATGAAAGTTACAAGAAAACCCTAAAAATGAAACCAAAAGAACTTATAAAAGATAACTTGCAAACTTACCTAAATACCAAGATAAGAAAATCATGAAAAATTGCTAAAAATCCACCTAAGAAGTATAGTTGGAGTTTAGAGGGGCGTCAACAGGTTAACATACCAAATTTTTAGGTGAAAATGACAAGTAAAACTTGCCCTTAAATAGGAAAGTAAAAATTAATTACTACAGAGTTGGTACGTGTGGGTAGTTGGCATTAAATGTTAACCTACTATTGGTTCGGAAGTCAGAAGTCGGAAGCCCGCGTGTAGTTTTTATGCAAACTACACTTTGGGTTTCGAGTTCCAAAATGCAAGTGTGGAATCAAATTTCAGAACTCATCATGTAGTTTACATGTAAATTGTAGTTTGAGTTCTGAATTTTGATTTCCACATATTTACTATATGGGGTGGGTTTCGTGTTTCAAAACTCAAACCGTATGTTGAATTATGAAATCAAATCCGATGAAATTTCAACACTTAGGAAAAATTTTAACAATTTTTTGGAAAAAATAAAACTTGGTGTAAGGAAAACATTTACAAGAAAAATTTCAAAATTCCTCTTGGTAAGGGAAACTTAGAAAGTTAACATTTTTGGCGAACTTTCGGGAATGCTTTCCTACTAAGCATTAGTCTAGTAGCCTTATACAATCCACTAGGCACTTTGAGTCCTTAGCCTAGAAAATTTACGAGAACATGAAGACAACTAGAAAAAAGAAAACTAAATAAGACAAGACAAAATAATAAATAAAAGCAATGTGAAGAGCACTTATAGGAATGCAAAATAGAATAATCTTTGTGGTGAAACCTCCTCAATAACAAGCTTTGAGGTGTATCCCATTAACTAGAATGGGTAGTGCTTCTCCATCAAGCTTAGATAGGAAAAATGAATTTACCTCTTTACAATCTGTGATTATGTATGATTCGCTCTATAGGGCATAAAATTTTGCATGAATTCCTAGCTTGGCCTATCCACATCCTACTTGAGAACTAGATCTCCCGCCTAAAAATTCCTTAGAGTTGATTCCTTGTCAAATTTTTCTTGGTTTGAGCTTGGTGCAACTCTAGAGTCTTCATATCCTTATTCCACGTTTCCTCTAATTCCATCAATTCGGTGAACCATACTGTCATAGGATCGATTTCCATTATCTTTGACTGATGTGCTAGCTCCAAAGATGGCAATTCCATAGACAGAGGGAGATTTTCCTCTCTATCATACACTAGCATAAAAAGGGAATTTTCAACCTTTTCGGTGTCAAACTATCTTCCCACAAGGTAGTATTCAGTTGTGTGTGCCAAGTTCATCGGTTGCTCTCCATTTTCCTTTTGATAATCTATATCATGTTCTTATTTTTGTACTCACCAAGCCATTACCTTTTGGATAATAGTTAGATAATGTTTTCAAATAAACACTATTCTTGACAACCCATTCACTAAGTTTTGTACCTATGAATACTTTGGCATTATCCAAGATGACGGTGAAAGGAACACTAAACCTTGTCATAATTCCTTTAATAAAATACAAGATGGATTTCTCATTTCCTTCCTTTAATGTTACTGCCTATGTCCATTCGGGTGAAATAATTAGTTGTAGTTAGCATCCATTTATGACCATCACTAGACAATGGATTTATCATTCCAATAAAGTCTAGGCCCCATTGGATGAAAGGTTGGTCTACTTGGATTGGATGGAGAGGGAGGGAAACTAACCTTTACTTCCATGTGAAAAAGGAACATTCTTTACATCTTCTTACCCATATATGAGCACCCTTAAATAGGTCCGCTTATAGTATCCAACCCTCATGATATTTTTAGTAGTTGTTCTTATGAATGCTTTGGCATTATCCAAGATGACGGTGAAAAGAATGCCAAACCTTGTCATAATTCCTTCAAGTAAAATCCAGGATGGATTTATCATTGCCTTCCTTCAATGCTATTGCCTCTTGTCCCATTGAGTGAAATAATTATTCGTAGTTAGCACCCATTTATGACCATCGCTAGATGGTGGATTTATCATTCCAATAAAGTATAGGCCCCATTATACAAAAGGTTGGTCTACTTGGATTGGATGGAGAGGAGGGAAACTAACCTTTGATTCCCTATGAAAAAGGCACATTCTTTACATCTTCTTACCCACATATGGGAATCCTTAAATAGGTCCGGCCTATAGTATACAACCCTCATGATATTTTTGGTAGTTGTTCTCATTGAGTAATGCCCCCCTAACAATCCATTATGGAATTCCTCCAATATTTTATCAGCTTGTTCTCACCTATGCACTTAAGAAGAACTCCATTTGAATCCCTTCAAAAGAGTATGTTATCTATGAGAGCATAGGGAATGGATTGTAGATGGAAATTTTCTAGGTTGGGAGGATATTCTGGCGATAGCATAAAATACTTCATGTTGAACATCCAATTAGCATGATTTTGAATTTCATCTTGATGGTGATTATGTAGTAGTTTGTCACACATTTCTCTTACCTCCAAATTAGTAGTGATATGTTGACAAAGGCCTTTTCCTCTTACCAATTTCATCACCATTATGTAAACATCATATTCCATGACCTCGACAATCCAACACACTCACTTCTCACTCATGTCCTTATTCAATAAGAAATCCTTGACCCCTGGATCTGATTGAAAGGAATGATAAGAATATTTTTCCAAGCCGTGATCCAAGAAAAAAAAGGTAAGAAGGCAAGGACACAAAACCCGAAGAAGCGGTATTAACACCACACCCTCCCATACTATTTGAATGAGTACAATGATACCACAGATCTATATGAGTTTCCAAAATCAACAACTCAAACATTGACAAACTAACACTGGCTTCACTAGAATAACTCCCCCATAAGAGAGACCTCAAACATACCAAAAAAAGTGTCGAAAATACGATCCAAAATATCTCAACAAATTAGAGAGATATAAATATATACACCCATAGATAAAAGAATGCAATACCCAAAATTTAAGGACATCAAACTCAATCGAAATTGTGTCCACAAGTGATTACAAATTTCAAATACATGAAAAAATAAACCCTTGCTTGCGAGAAACTTATAGATGGATGTCTACATCATCTATAGCTCTGATACCATAAAAGGAATGATAAGAAGATTGTTCCAAGCCGCGATCTTAGATGATAATAGCACACCACATTGCATCTTCTAAATAGAAGAGCTAAAATACCATATATGAAAATCCGTCATAATCCATAATGCTCAATACATTACAATACAATGACTTGAATTACTCAATAAGAAAGATGTACATATAAGAGGAGGGAAGTGCAACTACTACCTAAATCAATGGTGAAGAACTCCCACTAACTGATCTTTGGTAGTTAAGTTAACTCCAGAAGACTAATAAGCTAACTCCACATAATTGAGAAGCTAACTCAACACAACTAGTAAGATAACTCCACACAACTAGTACACCTAAGAAATCTAACCCAACAAGTGTAGGGCTAACAAAAGTGTAAGAATTATCCTAATAAATAAATAAAAGGATAAATAATAACCTACACTAACAATAATATCATTAGTTGAACCCTATTATTGGATAACATATGTTTAAACTTTTTCAAAGGTGCTTGAATGACATGGAAAACCTATTTCTCAACAAAATAATATTTGAGTTCATAATCTTTGAGAGATTGGATGAAGAAGGCAATCAATTGTTCCATCATTGTTATTCTCTTGAGTAAGGATCCCTAAAATAATTTATAACCCCAAAAGCGTAGAGAATGAAAGCCTTATTGTAATTAGGGTTTACTAATTTGGGAGCATAAGAAATATCTATCTTGATAGCCCCAAAACTATACTTACCTTATTTATTCCAGCTGAAGGGTATGTTATTTTTAAAACATGTTTGTGAGTGGTTTAGCCAAGGCAAAAAATTTAGGTATAAACCTCTCATGAAATTGATGGTCCCTAAAAAGCTCTGGAGACCCTTCTTATGGATTGGAAGAGAAAGAGCCAAAATGGCTCGTATTCTTTTTGGATCAATTAAAAGTCAATCCACTGAAACAATATGCCCTAACAAATTTCCTTCATGGACTATAAAAATACATTTTTTGGGATTCAAAGAGACCCCAAATTTTCTACACCTTTTGAAAACCTTCTTTAGATGGTCTATGTGATCCTATGTGTGTTTGGAATACGCTTTTATATCATCCGGTAAATGAGGATCATATCAATTATAAGTCCCTTAAAGGCCATGTCCATAGCTTATTGAAAGCAAAGACCGACATTGGATAATCGAACGACATCTTATTATAGGCATATGTGCCCCATTTGGTGGTAAAATCCATCTTGAACTAGTCAAAATCTTTGACCAACATCTGATTATAGCCTAAATATCCTTCGAAAAATGAAAACCTTTCAGCACTTGCCACTGTTTGGAGAATCTGTTCCATAGATGGAAAAGGGTAATTATCTTTTAAGGAGGCCCAATTAAGATCTCTAAAATATACACGTAGTCTAATTTATTCATTTTTCTTCCTAACTGGAACTAAATTGGCCACCCAGGAAGAGTGTTTCATTAGGAAAATGATACTAGCTTTAATAAGCTTTGAAATATTCTTCTTCATAAGTGGTTTGATATTAGGATTGACTGGTATCTACTTTTGCCTAACCGACTTAGAACTTGGGTCAAGTTTAATAGTGTGTTGTGCTAACCCTAGATCAAAACCCCTTAGATCTTCATAACTTCAAGCAAAAACTTTCATTATATTCTTGGCAAAGACCAATAAAGTCCTGTATTTCATATGGCATAGATACTTTACCAATCTTCAAAAATCTATCTTCTGCAACTTAAACTTGTTCAAAATCATCCTCTTTAATGACCATGTTGGTATTCTTTCTTGAGCCGGTAGTCTAAATTGAAGATTGAATCAAGGGTAACTAGACCTTTTGGAAAATTATTACCCTTCAATGTATGATTTGAGTCTTTGTAGACTTCTTATAATTTGGACTAGTATTCTAATGAGAATTTTGCTTCTTCTCACAAAAAGAGGATAATCTACTAGTCACTCTCGAATACTTTCCAATTACTTACAATGTATGGTACACCCGGTCTTATGACCAGTTTCACGACCTCTTGCTCTTCCTTCATGACATCTACGGGGTATCGTATCGGGATCCCGCCAAAGAGAGTCTATCTGCATCTTGATTTTTCTTCCGAGAACTACATGAATACCAAAGGATTTAAAATCTTTGATCATATCCCACACCATATTTTTGTAGGATCTTAACAAATTGTTCTTTACTACACTCGAGCCCTAACTTGATGCAAGACGAGTTCATTGTCACCAAAAACTCGTTAACTCCTTGATCCGCTTTTTTCGAGCTAACATAATTCCTTGTATCAAAATTTCGTATTTGGCCACATTATTAGTGAAACTTAATCAAAGACAAGGACAAGAGATATTTATTATCTTAGGGGAAATCAACATAACACCAAAGATCGCCCCATTTTTTATTCTTGACCCATCAAATAATAGTTACCATGATCCGTCATGATTATATTGAGATTTGAAAAGTTTAGGTGTCATAGCTCCTTCCTCATGGATATAAATTTATAATAGGTTCCTAATCCCGTATTTTAAAGTTCTTCGACATAGGGGTCAAACTGATTTTTTTCCCCAAGCATCAAGGAAGATATAAAAATTTCCTTGACAGGAGTGGTGGAATCATGGTCTTCAATCTCTCCATCTTGGTCATGTATGGCATAATAACCATTAATGATGTTAGGCTTATAAGGTTTAACATGATTCTATAAAATAGGCTATACCCTTATAGTTACTTTATTCCTATATCTAGTCTTGAGGATCATGTGTTACCAACCAACAGACAAATACCCACCCATTTTAACAGTGAAATCCTGAGAGAGGCATATTACAAAGAAGGGTGGAAGATCGAAATAGATATGTCTTGTGTGATGGATAATTTTTGGGATGCACGAATAGTAAGATGTAGATCCTTTATAATCCCAATAGTTTGAACCACTGTACCATCCAGTTGAACAAACCCCTTGCTATTGGCATATATTGGATACCCAATACATCTCAGTAATCTATTTAGGCATTATGAAGTCTGCTAGCACCACATTCGATCATATAGTTATGTATAAAATGCTTTCCAATAATCAAGGAGATATACAAAGGTGGTGGATTGCTAGACTTTGCAACATTCTTTCCTTCAAGTTGGCACAAGCTGGTAGAGGTAGATGGTCCATGCTTCACTTCTTTGCTCGACATACCAAATTTTTTTAATGCTTCTTGCAACAAATTCCTTTGCAAAGGGATTGAAAGTGCTTCCCACATGATGACGTTCAAGTTTTTCTTCTTCATCTGTTCAACAATACTAAAAGGGATACTTCCTACCTTACCGGTATTCCTTAGTGTAGTTGTATCCTCTTTTGGAAAATAAGTGTTTGGCACTATAATATTGGATCAATTTTCTTACCTCGCATCTTGATTAACTTGTGCGTATGATGATTTTCATTTCATATCCTTACTTATAGTTTCCTCTGTGAATGAGATTAGGAAGTAGACGTTAGATCATTTTTGGTGATTAAATCTGCATTTCTCTTTTTTTGATTGAGTATTAAAAGATAATGACATTGATTATACATGAAATCAATAGAAATATTCCTCCTTCCAATTCAACAAGGTTACCTCCCTTGGTTTTTGAGGTTGATTAACATCTTCTTGTGAGGGAAACCCTACTAGTTTTTCTATAGGTGCGATATATGCTCAACCATAAGTTCTTGACTAAGCACTCCATTAGGGCACATATTCTGATTGTGTGGAAAAGAACATGGGTAACACCATTCATAGTTTTGAACCAAGTTATTTTACACCGGGATGAGGGTTATGGAAGAAATAGTAGTAAGGGGGTTGTTAGTATTGAAAGGATTGACATTAGCAATTTGATTTTGAGATTTGTTGCTACTTTGGAAAGGGTGCATGTTAGGTGATACTATTGATTTTGGGGTTGTTAGGGATGGTTATATTGACACTGTTGTCTCTTGAGGGTGACCGATTCATTTTAAAAACTCTAGAGTAATGATTTAACCTCATAAAGGTCGTTTGAAGGAGGAGGTACATACTGAGTTGGTTTATTAGATACCTGAGGGAAGGGGAAATGATTGGATACTTAGTGGGAAATTTAGAATACATAGGCATAGGTGGCATTGGATATATTTTATTAGCTTAGATCATAAAATTAATAGCTCGTATGGCAATGCCATAGGCGTTAAATCAGTGTTGTTCCACCCATCGATTGGATCATGACCACAACATCATTGCTCAAAGCTCTCAAGTAGTACAATAATCCATTGTTTGGGGAAGGATTGATGAGCAGTAGAATCCTATTCCATGTCTTGTGGAATCAAAAGTTGAAATATCATATGAACTCTAAAGGAGATCTCTTTATGGTAGTTAATTTCTCTATGAGTGAGAGATGTCTACTCTTGTCCTCAAATTATTTACAAATCTTATCTCCCAATTCATCCTAGTTGTGTATAGAGCCAAGGGCTAAACATTGAAACCATTAACTTGCTTTCCTTTCGGGAAGTGGTAAGAAATTTGATTGCTTTGCATTATCTTCTATGATTTTATGAACTAAAAAATACTAGCCACATCTTGAATGTGCTCGATAGAGTGGTGATTTTCTCATCCATGTAGAAGGGTAGAATTTTAAGAGCTACTATAGATATAAAATTGCATTGAGTGGGTGCTAGAGGGTTGTTATTATTGATGTAGGAAAAATAATTTCTTATTTCCATAATGATAAGTGGTTGCTCTTCTCTTGGTGGAGGGAACCTTCCAAATGGAGGTGTTGAATATCCTCTACAATATGATGATGATGCCCCACCCTTTATTCTTCTTAGAGGAGACAAGGACTGTTCAATATTCCACTGATTTCTTTTCTTTAAAGAAGCTCTTGTCTAAATTCTTCACATAAGTATATACACTAGATCTCAAAATCAAGAGGAGTGGAACCTCCAGGTACATTAGATAAACATAAATGCTAAGTATTAGCGTTGGTCCCAATGGGCGTGCCAAAAAATGTTATCACATGGATCACACACCCACACGTAATCGTCGACGGTCTTATGCGACATGGGAACATCCCCAAGGTGTGGGACCTTGGATCCTTGGGATGAACTTACAGAGAAGGATGTCTTCCTCTAAACTAAGTGCATCTAATGTAATATTAGAATATGAAAGCTACAGTGCTATAAAGTAAACTAAACTATCCAACTTTCCAGAGAAAAGGGGAAGAAGATAACTGAAAATGTACTGAAATAAGGTGATGCACCAAAATTTTGATGAACAAATAGATCCGCTCCAAATGCACAGAGTACTACCACGAACAATATATGACATGCACAACTTCTTATTCTCTTCTTTAGTGAAATCCTTATGAATATAAAACTTAAAGATAACAAAAGGAATTTTATATTTTCCACAACTAAGATAAGTAAGTTTACAACTTATAATTTAACTAAAGAAAGATGATTAACATGAAGGAAAGATAAATCATCTCATACAAGGAATTAAAATCACTCACAATTATTAGATAAATTATTGAAATGCACAACACATCAAATAGTCGAAGGAAAAATATTGTTTCTATATATTACGAGGCTAAAGCATGTACATGAAAAATTCTTAAAATGACAGAGCTTCCTTACCATAAATCTAAAAGTCCCTGATTACATAATGCATTATTATATTTATAGATTAGGAGGGTTGATAAATTGTAGCTACTCATCTTAATCATTACATGCCAAAAATAGAATGTAATTACTCTAGGAAATAGTCTCCCTTAAAAACAACAAAGTAGTTGTGCAAGTTTGATTGGGTCAAAGCGTAACTCTTGACCGATCTTTGAAGCTTAGAGACCGTGTAAAAATGGCAGCCATGTTCAACTAGGCTGGTGCCGCCCTTTCCTTGATATAATTCTCCTTCTCTTTCTTCACCAGCCTACCTTGTGCCTATAGTCAAGGAATCGTTTGATAATTTCTTGAACTTCTTTGTCATCTGGTCCACATGCATAGGGATTCAGGACCTTGGCCAAGTCGGCTTATTTTCTTAGTTTCACGGGTAACCTTTTAGTTCAATTGATGATTTTATTGAGATACCTCAAGAAGTCTTGGTATAATAATAACTTGTGAATAGATTCGAGACTATTATCTTCATTTACTAGGCTCTTGAACTGGGTAACAATTTGTTCTACTAGAAGTGCCTCAACATTCATTTAAAAAAACCTACAATGGATGATATCAAATTCATTTGTAATGTGATTGAGGCCAAAAAATACCTTCACTCTATTCTCATACAACTTAGGTATTGCCTCCCGCAACATACGAGATCCAAAATCCATGGATTCACTATACTCGAACAATTTTGAGGCATCATCGATGATTCCTTTTTTTAGTAAGTAGGTCGATTCTATGTTCTACGTCTTTCTAGGCTTCAAGTGTGATCTCAAAATTATCACTTTCCTCTATGAGGAATCCATCCTTATTGGAAATGGTGTCTTTTCGGACTACAATTCATTATAAAGACCAATAACATCCTTAATCACCTACTCTCCTTCCTAAATTAAACTTTCAATCCACACTCCTATTGCCCGACCTTGTTGTCTAATTTTCTTGACTATGGAGAAGGAGGTGTTGTAAAATCTTGGAGGTAAAGCTAGGGAAGTTGTATGAATGGGTTGTGTGATCTTATGTAGAATGATAGTCAACTGTTTGACCTTGTTCTTGAGTTCATCCTTGGTCACCTTGTCCTTGTCAAACTTATCCGAATATTACCAAAAGCAACCTAGACATCCTATTTGGCTCGTTCATGAGTATCCTTTCCAAGGGAAAACCTTGAGATTTGATAATCTATTATGGTGATAGTTTCTTTTATTTTTCTCTTAGCTAGATTTTTATACCATCAAATCTCTTCCTAGTTTGATTGACCGAAAGGTTAGAAATGATCCTTGGTCTCTTTGTTTGTCTATGAGGAGTTGGATCTAGGATACTGAGGTCAAAAACATATCCAATGGGAAACTTCTTCTTCTTTTTCTTGGGATTATTCTGTTTAACCATATAGGGATAGAAGAAGATTATAAGCTGCTCAGGTGGATGATATAGGCACTTTCATCATGGTAGTAGGTTGGGTAGGTGTTACTAGGGAACTTGTTATAGGCACCGCGAATGGAAATGATGTGGTGACATGTGAGGGTGGAGTGGAGAGGATGACCATGGGCATGGATGTAATGGGATTGGAAATAAAAGGAGATTCTTAGGGAAAAGGAGTCCTAAAAGGATATCCTAAAGCTAGAACGTCTTTGGATGAAAGAGAAGCAAGAGAGGAAAACACTTGTGCCATGAAAGGGGATGAAGTGAGAAGTGTAAGAGGAAAGTGAACAAAATAACTAGAATATGTGGCCAACAAGAGAGTGATAGGTGGAAGAGAAGGAGGAACTAAGAATGGTGAAGAGGGAAGAGGTGGGGAAGACGGTGAGTGCAATGTTTGATTTGTATGAGTTGGTGAAGAACTAATATCAATTATTTTTGTTAATGGAACCTTGGAAGAGACAATATTTGTTGAGGGAACTTTAGAAGAATAACCTAAAACCCTGTGGATAACTATGATTTTATGAGGCTTTAGGGCATGTTTGGGAGTAGATATCCTTCCTTTTGAAGAGGTGAGATGTCCCACCAGTGGTTGTACTTGAATTGTCTCAATAGGAAGATAATCAAATGATTTTGGCATGATTCCCAATGATGCCAACCAATAGTAGGTCCGATTGAGAATAGGACCCACTCTTTCCTTTGAACTCCTGCATTCCTCAAGTGACCAGTCAATCCATGACAAGGGTTGGTTTCTTATATTGTTCTGATCATGGATGTGATCCAAAACTTGTTTGTCATCATGAAGACCCTCTGGGGCATTTGTAATTCCATACCAGGCTACTTCTTGAAGAGTCAACATCTCAAAACCCCTTTCTCGGATCATGACTTCATCTCTGCAATTAATCCAAATATCTTCCAATTAAGGTGTGTGAGCACTAGCCAACTGTGTTTGTCGAGTTTGTCCCAATAATAAAAACTGCCATGGGGGTGAAAGGTCCTCAAAGTCATTTTCTACATCTCCCCTTCAACATTATTTTCCTTGTATGTGGAAGAACAAGTATACCTTCCCAATACTATAGGAAATTGGGCTCAAGTCTTGTGTCTACCATGTTGGATCTTATAAAAATGTAACAGGTTTGACGAACTAATTCCTTCAAGACCTATTTATTGCAAAGGCACCTTTGTGGTAACTTTTAAGGGCGCCCGAGAATCCCGCAACCCTAAGATACGTGAATTTTGGGGATTTCAAGTATATGTCTTCCCATTCCTTGACAAATTTCCAGACATTATCTGAAATTATTCGATTCTATAATTCCTTGTTAAATAAGTACAAGATAACAACAAAAATGCATCATTGAATCTTCTGAAATGCTTCACTCCTTCATTGTAAGATGAGGGTAGAAGTCATAAATTTGAGTTGAGTTATTTGATCCTATTGGTGACAAAATTGCATAATTCCTCATGCCACAGCCATGTATACAAGGGAGGAAGTCCTAAATAAATTTCCGAGGTTAGAACATTCAATAGTTGGAAATTAATGACACCACTGCTATGTTCTCCCATTGGATAAGATCACCATTCTTTCGAGATAGTGGAAATGTATAAATACATACAATCTTAAAAATCCTTAGAAGAAGGGAGTCCCATAACTTTGCTTAGCAGGTGGTGATGTCATTCTAGTGTCCCCAAATATTTCACTTAGAAATCTTGGGATACCCCTTTTAAATTTTTACATATCTACTCTGGAACTTCTTCAGAAAGTTACAAGAGGTTACTTGGAAGCAGTTGGAGAAATACCCATTTGCTTAAAATGCCTAAAAGTCCCTAAAAAGATAAGTACTTGCTCTCTTAGTTTATCGGGTTTCTCAAAGTGCTTTACTTCCATGTTGCAGTTGCCCACCTCTCAAAACTTGATTCACAGTATTCTCCTTTTTACACTAAATAGAAGTGCTTTTACTTATTAGATTTGATAAGTAAAGTAATTATCAAACCCTACAAAGTTGACTTATATTTCTTAGTTCTGTACTAAACCAAATTGCTTCTACTTCTTAGTTCATGCCAAACCGAAGTGCTTCTCCTTCTTATTTTTGTGCTAAGTCGAAGTGTTTCGCTTCTTAGTTACTGTGCTAAATCGAATTGCTTCTACCTCTTAGTTGTGTGTAAAACCGAATGAATTTTTCTTTTTAGTTCTACGCTAAACCAAATTACTTCTACTTCTTAGTTAAATGTATAAAAAAAATTGCTTATGCTTCTTAGTTCTACACTAAAACCAAACTACTTTACTTCTCAAAAGGTAAAACAAGTAAAGTCATTTCCAAATGCCACATAACTAAAAGTTTAATTCATCGATGTTCTTGGATTTCTTTACTTATTTAAAAAATTAATGAAGTTAAGTTGTTCCCAAATCCCACAAAGAAGAGAAGTTGCATTACTTCATTGAAGTAAGTTGTAAAAACCACAAAGAAGAAAAAAAAAAGAGTAATGTGGAAAAATGAAGTTAATTTATTTCTAAATGCCACATAACTAAAAGTTTAATTCATCGGTGTTCTTGGATTGCTTTACTTCTTTAAAAAAATTAATGAAGTTAAGTTTGTTCCCAAATCCCACAAAGAAGATAAGTTGCATTACTTCATTGAAGTAATAAGCAAAACAATTTCTAAATCCTATAAAGAAGAGAAGTTGCATTACTTCATTGAAGTAATAAGTAAAACAGTTGCAAAAAGCCACAAAGAAGAAAAAAGAAGAGAGTAATGCGAAAAAATGAAGTTAATTTATTTCATAAAGTAACTAAGTAAAGCAATTGCAAAATCCACAAAGAAGAAAGTAATGCGGAAAAATGAAGTTACTTTACTTCATAAAGTAACTAAGTAAAGTAGTTGCAAAAATCCGCAAAGAAGAAAAAAAAAGAAAGTAATGCGGAAAAATGAAGTTACTTTACTTCATAAAGTAACTAAGTAAAACAGTTGCAAAAAGCCGCAAAGAAGAAAGTAATGTGGAAAAATGAAGTTACTTTACTTCATAAAGTAACTAAGTAAAGTAGTTGCAAAAAGTGCAAAGAAGAAAAAGAAGAGAGTAATGTAGAAAAATGGAGTTATTTTACTTCATAAAGTAACTAAGTAAAGTACTTGTAGAATCCTATAATACAAAGAGAAATTGCATTACTTCTATAAGTAATAAGTAATGGGGGGTCGCATTCATGCAAAGAAGGGAAATTTGACAACTTATTTTGGCCATAAATTTTGCTTTGGTGCTCTGTTTTTCAAGATCTTGGACTTTCCAAAAATATCTCAACATATTCTATGCCATGGAGTTATAAAAATCAATATTTGGTGGGAATAAATGAGAGAAAAATGGAAAAAATATCTCCAGCACGTTATGGGAAAGTAATGGGAGGTCAAAAATCCGATTGGCCATAACTTTTGCTCTAGTGCTTTGATTTTCAAGATCTTAGATTTTCCGCAAAGATCTTGACCTCATCTACATAATGGAATCATGAAACTCAGTTTTTGATGGGATTAGATGAGAGGAGAAAAAAGAAAAACACTTTTAACATGAAGTGAATAGTTTTAGGCAATAGTGTGGGCATATTTCTTCTTTGACAAAAAGGGGAAAACATGAATGAAGTTCTTCAGTTAGAATTTCTTCTTCTTCTTTCCGATGATGTAATAAAGTAATCAAGATTAATTGTAAAACTTAAGTAATCTGGTTAAAATCCATTACTTCAAGTTGTTTGAAAAATTCAATTACTTATAAACATGTGGCACATCAGAACATTCCAATTTCATGCGTGTCATGCAATGAGAATTTCAAGGAGGAAAATGCTCAACTCCCATCAGTTTAGTAGTTAGGCACTTATGGAAATATAATAGATATTTTCTATTTTGTAACACAACCAACTATTGTAATTTTATGCAAAAATTTAAAGATCTCAGACTTTGTGTTGAGACTCTAGAATGTTCTTTGTATAACTTTGCTGGAATTGAATAAGAAGAAGGCAAATTTCTGGAGAACTTTGTGTTTGATAAGTCTCACTGCATTCCGTGAGGATTTTATGGTAAACTTTGTGTTACTTAAAATCTAAATCTAAATCAATTTCTTTTTCATCTACTAAAACTGTGACATTTTTAAAGTATTTATTTATTCTGTACAATTGTAATAAGCTTTGCGATCTACTTATTACGAAGTGCATCCTCTCTTTTTCTTACCATTGCTATACATCCTCTTCTTTTCCACACAACTTTCCCAAACACAGCTGATTACTTGCTGCGAGAATTTTACTCTCGGCTATGGTTCACGATCTCTACGATTAAAGTAATACCCATAATATAAATTAATAGGCTGTAGAATAAGTAGCTTTTGTTAAGGACCCCAAAGATCACAGGTATCATTATCCAATTCCTAGTGCTCAAGGGTGGATTCTATGGAATTTTTGGCATATTCCTTGACATTGGGAAGTTTCAACAAGTTTTCAAAATAGTCACTATCTAGTTTGATCATGACCATCCCATCATCATCCCTCACTATTTAGGATTCTTTGTCATAGTGTGCGGAAGAAACTAGCACAAACTCTAGGCATTGTATTGATGGATGGAAAGTAGTAGCCAAATAAATTCCACAATAAAAATTCCTTACATCCATGTTGTTTTGTTTAGAGATCTAACCCTTTCCCAGAATTCAAGAAAGTCAATATGCCCAAGGTTTATATCTCTAATGTTGTCAATGTCGACATGATGCTTGAAGGGGGAGTTACCTCTTGAAAACATATTTCATTTTTTCTTTCCCATTTGAAGACAAAGTCTAGACATGTGTCCTTGGAGAAATCCTGAAAGTTATACTTTGAAATAAAAAGTGAAGGTTGGGGTGGAATTTCACCCATGTAATTTACCCCTACACTTCCAACGTGTGGTTACGCCACCGAGTTCGACGGTGTAGGTTAGACCTTGTAATGTAGTCCCGTAGTTCCGAACTACACTTCCACTCTAGAGTTTTTATTTTCACCATTCTACTACACTTATGACCCAGGGGTTCAATTGTAATGTACCTATGAATATTTGAATTCCGACATAGGAATTTGAGCCCTATCTCGCATGATCCTGAATCTTTGAAATGGTTCCTCCGTGCTAATTTCTCCTCCTCCTTTCTGGAAAACAAATATTTGAAGCCTAATCTTCAAGAACAAGAGAACCCATGAAAGTGAAAGAGCCATAAAACAAGGAAGTTCATAACACAAGGGTAACACACCGAAAATGACACAAGAGGAGAAAATGTGAAGGAAATCCATGAAAATAGATGAAAGTGGAAAGAAAGCCCTAAAAATGAAAACAAAACAACTTGTAAGAGATAACTTTGTAAAATTACCTAAATAAAAAATAAGAAAATCATGAAAATTTTCTAGAAAATCCACCTAAGAAGTACGTTCGAGTTGAGAGGGGCATCAATACGTCATTATACCAAATTGTCGGGTTTAAATGACAAGTAAAACTCGCCCTTAAATAGAAAATTAAAATTTAGTTATTGCAGAGTTGATACATGCAGGTAGTTGGCTTTAAATGCTAACCTATTGTCAAGTCGGTCGAAGTCCAAAGTGTATTTTGCATGTAAAATTCACTATGGGTTCTAAATTCCAAAATGCCTTTAGTATGCAAAATGCACTTCGAGTTCCGAGTTTTGAAATGCAAGTGTGGAATCGGATTTCAGAACTCATCATGTAGTTTGTATGTAAATTGTAGTTTGAGTTACGAATTCGATTTCCGCATATTTACTATATGGGCCAAGTTTTAGGTTTTGGAACTCAAAGTGTAATTTTCATGCAAACTACATGCGACTTTTGAAATCTAAAATCCGATGAAATTTCAACACTTAGGCAATTTTTAACAATTTTTGGAAAAAAAAACTTGGTATAAGGAAAACATTTACAAGAAAAATTTAAAAGTACTCTTGGTAGGGGAAACTTGGAAAGTTAATAATAATGGAAGAGGAAAAATCATCACTAATGAAGAATTATACTTGGGATCTCATTCCTCTTCATAAAGGAAGAAAAATGGTTTTCTTTATGTGGATATATCAAACCAAGTATGTTATTAATAGGAATGACAAAAGTACAAGGCACAACTCATAGCTCATGGTTCTCATAGATCCATGTGGTTGATTATTAAAATACCTTTCCTCCCATTGTAAAGATGACTTATATTTGAATTACCTAGCCATGCTTCTACTAATATAAGGTATGTCCAAAAATAGAAATTAAGATTTCCTTCCTTCACAATGACCTAGAGGAATAAATAAATATGGAAAAATTACTAGGTTATCGATGCAAAGCATATCACGGAAACACTCCCATAAACAAGTTAGTTTTATCAAACAACTTCAATCAATCCCTTTAAAATCACAATTTGACTCTATTCTCAATAGTAAAAAGTCTTCAAAACATGTAAATTTAGTCCAAACACCAAATCTAACTTGTTCAATTATTGAGAAAGGTTGATTAGTCTTATATATTGTCAAAACCATCATCAATTTTATTATTCTTGTATCATAACAAAACCATCATCAAGTCTTCAAAACATGTAAATTTAGTTCAAACTCTCAATCTATCATCGGGTTGATTAGTCTTGTATCATGCTAAAACCATTATCAAGTCTTCAAAACATGTAAATTTACTCCAAACTCCAAATCTATCTTGTTAATTGATTAAGAAAGGCTAATTGGTCTTGTATCATGCCAAAACCATCATCAAGTTGATTGCGATCACTAAGATTTGACCTCCCTTTACAAAAACTACTTTTCTTGCTTCTTAAGAGCAATGCTTAAGGTGGGTTGGTGGATAGAACAATCCAAAAGGTCTCAAAACAATTCAAAACCACATTTGGGTACCCTTTATGTCCTTCCAAGTGTGGGCTAAAATTTTTATTTCAACTCCTAAGACAAATTTCCTTTCGTCTCTCTTACTTCCATAGGCTTATCTTAACCCTAGTAGCCCGTTCAAGGTGAATTTCAAGCATACATTTTTCTAGAATGATTTTTTCCCTAACTAATCACCATTAAGGATACCCTTTTGGGTGTTTAGTTTGTATACAAAAATTCAAGGAAGACTTATTTACAAAAATCCTCCAAAATCACTATGGAAGGCTTCAAATTAGGTCTCCACTATTCTCACTTTCTGATTGTAAAAGATTTTCGCCATTTTCTATCATCTAGTAACATTTCAATGCAAAATTCTTTGTAAATATTATTGAGGAGCCATTAAGATTGTTTCTTGAGAGTGTAGACCTTTGTGATTGAGTTTGTACTATAAAAGTGCAATTTGTAAATAAAACTTAGGATGGTTTTACCTAGAGCACAAGAGGAAGAATATGACTATAAAATTAAATAAATGTACTTATATGGCTCAAATCCTCTTCCTTCAAGTTTTTTCTAATATTTCAAATCTCTTGATCTTAATATTAGGATCTAGACTTCACTATAATATGCAATTTAGACAATTAGTACCCTGCTTTCTACCCTTAAAATAGAGTTTCCCAGACTTTGAGATAATTCATACTAAAGACTCATTTTTATTCACTTGAAAGAATTCTAAGATCATCTTATGGGCCTGCACGCATGATTCAAACCTTCACAAAGATTTATCTTTGATCCTTTCCTTCAAGTTCTTGTTTCAACTTTCCTCTTAGCTTTGACCGAGTTGGAATATCCTCTTATAGGATGCTTGGATTGTTCAACCCTAAATTCTACCACGATGGTATTTCAACTTCACTAGAACAATACAAAGATATCATCATTCCCTTCCCAACATAAAATAACTTTCCATTAATGAGATCCTCAATCTTAATCAATCCATTTCAGGACATCAAAGTGCTAAAAATAGAAAGATGGTCTCAAACAAAGTTTATTTGCAAAGAAAAACCACTTAATTACTCTTGGAGCTCCAATATCTCTTTCCTCATCAAGTGATCATTGCGTAAATCGGTTACAATTAAAGTTTTAAAACCTCTTTTGCTTGAACTACCTCAATAACCATCAACCATGGTCATGAGATAAGGTTATATGGAGATCACAAGCTTAAGAGTCTAGTGAGTAATTTAAGCCCCATGAAGAGTCTCCAAGACAACATTATGAATCAAAATCACAAATAAAACTATTGACACCTCTTTAAAGTACCTACACTATACAAAAATCCAAAATTGGCTCAAAACTAGTTCAAAATTTCAAATTGTACAAAATGGAAGTAAACTCCATAATTTGAATTTTCAACCTCTTGAGATAACTAAACCATTGCAAATGATTCCTAAGACTCCTAAGGACTCTAACAAACGAAAATTGGTCATGAAAAACCTAAATTAGCCTCGGGAGTGATGTTCATGCATCAATTATGTATAAGATTTCTCCCTTGTTTATAAACTTAAGAAGTCTATCTACGAACTCAAACACACCCCTTAGGTTTAATATATCAAGATGATATCCTTTCTTATTGCATCTAGATTCACTAGGTGTCACTCTAACCTAAATGTTTACAGTGTTTGGAAAGGTGAGTCAATGCTTATCTTTGTTTTGTATGTTGATGACTTGTTGATTACGAGAAACTCTTCCTTGACCATTGATTATGTTAAGATTGTCTTACCGTAAAAGTTCTCCATGTACAACTTGGGTTTTATTCACTAATTTCTTGGGACTCGGATCAATCGGTTTTAATCGGGGATCATCATTTCTCAACCCAATTATGCCCTTGATTTTCTTTCTAGGTATAATATGACTGATTGTAAGCAATATCATACTCCCTTTCTTTCTACAATTAAAGTAGTAGCCGATTGCTCCACTCCCTTAGTCGATTGTACCCTTTATCATCATTTGGTTAGGAGATTGATCTATGTAACTCATACTAGGCCAAGTATTTCATTTTATATTACCATCATGTCTAGACTCATGCATGGTCCTAATGAGATGCCTTGGAAAGAAGAGAGGTGGATCCTTCACTATGTTAGACACACTTACACGAATGAAATTCATTATTGGGGAGGGACACATTAATCTAGTTGGATACAAAAATTTTATTGGGCCAGTGATCTTGATCATCAAAAGTATACCTCCAGTTATAACTTCTCTCTTGGTTGAAGTCCTATCAGTTGGTCAAGAAAGAGGTAGAAAGCAATTACTATAATCTTCTACATAGAAAAAAATAGAGGACAATAGTCAAGGATTTCACAAAATATATTTTGTTACTGAGGGGATTCTAATAGAGTTTGGTATTCAGTTCAGAAAACCTACCATCATATATTGTGATAACCTTCTTCACTATCTCCATCTACACAAATTGATTTCATGATCGGTAGACAAATGACGTTGAGATACACATGCACTTCATTCAACTTGTTACATGGAGACATCATTGATTCAAGTAGTACTATCGACTTCGAGATCATGTTGAAAACATCTTTACAAAACCTTCATTGAATCCAAGTTTCTTCACTTGCACTCTCTTCTTAGGGCAACGTCTATTACATCAACACATCTTCTTTGAGATTTCTAGTCCTTCTCTCCTCTGCTTCTTATTCTATAAATATTTTGTAGTTTTTACATGGATACTTCAATAGGCCTTATTTCCATGACCCACATGATGCATCTTTCATAGTTTTCTAGGGAGCCCCCTTTCTCCTTCTAACATGCCATGCAACATCCTAAGCTTCGATGAATGTGGAGTATTGATGTGATTGTTTATTGTACCATTTATTAGTTTATTTTGTTATTACCAAATCAAACAAAGTGTGAGTCATCTCAATGAGGTTATTCATAGATCTTTTAGGAGTTCTATGACATATTAAAAATTCTATTATGGAATTGTCATATGTGTCATAGGTTTCTTATGTCATACATGAGTTACATTCCATTTATGAATTGTAACCCCTTTCTCCTCAGGGAGGTATGATTAGTCCAATAATGGGATCTACACAACACTCCCCATATGTACTTTAATGTTTTGATATATGAGCATAAGTAAACCATTTTCTTTCTTTACAAAGTTCATTTAGTTCATGTTTTACTTACTAATTAATTAGAGAAATTTCATGCTATTGTTCGGTGCAAAGTCCGTTGATGTGCACACCATTATGAGGTATATTTGGGCCCTCTTTCAACATTACCATCTAAAGAATTAGTTAGACGATTTCACAATCAACCAAAATAAGGGCGGTAGAGGTAAAATTTAACACCTAAGTAATTTCTATATGTTCACATATGGAGGGGACATAATTTATCTCGATAGGTTGAGATATGGAAATAATAATTTATTTAGCTTCATTTTTTTCCATTAGTTTTTCGTTTGTAATTATATTTTCCTTATAATGTATATGTCGATACATTAGGTTACATAGACCTAAACTTAATCCTATTTAGTTATGGGAGCTTGACCTATCATAATTTAAAAGTATGACATATCTCATCAAAGGATATTATTTTTGAGAACATAAAATATTCATATAAGGGAGACAATCGAGTTTGAGTAAATTGATTATAAATCTCATTTTCCAAAATTATAGTAACTATTTTGGAAATAATCATTTAAAGAGAAAAATATAATTAATAATTGGACCATTAAATCCTTCTTACATATGAAGCATTTGAGCATAGGAATACTTATCACATATGTTAATAGAGAAGTTTTCAATAAATAAATTAGATAATTGATTTAAATCCTTAACATAAATTTGTGGGCCATAGAACCTTGTCAACGCATAATCGATTAATATTTTAGAAAAACTCTTAGTGATAATTTTGTAATTATAAACATAATATGAGTAGTAGAAAGAAAAATGAAGGTTTCTCTTGATATCCCCTTTACCCTCATAAAAAATAATATTAGAAGCAACTAACCAAAATAAAGGATACAATTCCACCTCAAGTGAAATTAGATTATGAAGTAATTAGTTAGATTTCATGAAATTGAAATTTATAGAAATAACCTTTAAATTGAACTATATAAAACAACTACTAATATTTCCCTTCAAATTGTTCACAACATTATTATTATTATTATTATCATCAATATAAGTTGTATATATATATCAAACATGGCGATCCATTGTATTTGAGTCGGTGAGCGAGTTTAAGTAAATTTAAAGCTACGTTGGTAAAATTTGACTCTTTGCATGAATGCATTATCTCATTTTAATTGTAAAATATTTTCAAATTTGTTTAAAGACATATTGAAATGATGTTTCAATTAGAATTTCTAAAATATAAATGATCAATTAAATATATATTTATTACATAAAAATTATGTTTACTTTGGTCTTAAGAAAATTTTATGGTGAATTGTTAAATTTAACCCTTTATATAATGCATGTCACCATATTTTCTTTAAATTATAAGGTTTGTTTCTTTATGAAAAGTGGCGGCTAAACTCTTTAAAATCTATGTAAGAGATTTTTTTTTCTACAATTCAATCTAGAGGGTAGAAATGATGAGTGAAGATGTCATTCATATATCTATTATATTAAAAATCACCATGTCAAGCAAAAATGACTTGTAATAATTAAGTTTGATTTAAATCGTTGATATTAGAGGTTGAGAAAATTGACTTGATCTAAAAGTAAGCTTTTTTCTCATACAATATGCCAATTGTGACAATATTCATCTAACATATAATGCTAAATATAAATTCATAATTCTTTTACGATATATAACACGTTTGTAACCTTTTTGAATTCTAATTTACACATCTTTTACATATCTTAGGAATGCATGTGCTAGTTATGTCAATTCATCACGATGCCTCAATTTTCATTAATTAACAAAAGAATTAAAAATATAAATAATATTATTGTGTAAATTATTAAAACTATATTGTGTTTGAAAAAGTATAGGTTGGTGACATGTGATATAAATTTAATATTCAAAGTAGCAAATAATACCTTTGATATTCACGAGTGTAATTATATGATTGCATATTTATGTCATTTCAATTTCTTCCAATGAAGTGTAGTCATAAATAAAATTCAAGCTACCAACATTATAAAATTAAAAAGATCAACATAATTTAAATTTCTATTGGTAGTAAAGTGGAACAAATAATCAATAGTATTAAGGTGTCGTGATGGTAATAAAGAGAACCAATCAAATAATATTCACTATAGCATTAATATAAATGTTAGAATATGATATGCAAGTTATATTTATTTGTTTAAAGAATGTTGAATTGGAAAATACAACCTCAAAATTTTCTTGATCAAAAACTTACTTTCATTTATAAAAAGGTAAATATATGATATGTAGTCTTTGTTTAATTATTTTATAAGAATGATAACGTGGACACTAAAACCTTTACAAATTTCTCGGTAGTCACTAAATGAAATTGATATAATTCCAAGTTAACTTAGCATTATATGAAAATTGACCTAGCCTCCTCGTGAATAAAATTTTTCAAGACTATAAATGATTTTTACCCCATGCCCTCAAATAAATGTATGTAATAACACATATGTTCATTTTACGATTTTTTGCACATATAATAACAAACAAGGTTAATAATAGAAAATTCGACCTTATTAATATTGAATGACTATTTAAAAATGTATACTTCCTAGTAAATTTGAGTGTTTTTATAAATGAGTGTATTTTTTTATAAATGACAAGTATGAATTAAGAAAAATAATCAAATACATGCAAACCACAAAATATAAGGACAAATGTCAAATCTCAAAGAATGGACACAGATAAAGAGAGCATAAAATGATTATGATTCAACTAAGACGAGTGGACATTATGATACTTCACATTTAATAAGGAGGGATTGTAATAAAGGGTAAACAAGAATAATGAGATAAATGGATATTTAATAGGAAAACCCAATGCTTTCTCGGGATGGGTAGTCTATAGTTGAATTTGGAGAATTTTCTCACCGATATATTTTATTGAAATGGTAGAACATTATCCCGCTTCGCCATGTATTAGCTTCTTGAACTTTACTTAACAAACAGGTTATTAGTTATTAACATGCATCTTTGAAAAACTTGGAAGTTGGGAGGATTCTTATCTCTCAACACTCACTCCCGAGGTTTCCTTTTCATCAAGTTAATTCTCAAGAACGGTGTTGAATGGGAGGGGTGGAAGTCAATGATGATTGGGGTGATGGAATCATCTTTGGGCATCTAAATTAATGCATTTGAGTTGAATGCATTAATACATATGTGTGTCATAAGCATGAGCAAGAACATCGGGAGAGAAGTAAGAATCCATTGATATGCGTGACCAATTTTGGTATTTTTTTGGGTTAAATTTAGCATTTCCTAGACAATCATGTGAAACTATTCAAAATTGAGGTTTCGTGTTCATGCAAATGCAAATGAAAATGTAAAATAAGTGCATATATAATGTACTTTTGGTATTTAACATTTCGTGTAATTTATTATCAATTTATCAAAAGTGTAATTTTAATTTTGGGAATATTGTGGAGTTTACTCCATAAATTTTTACAAATATATAACTATCCAATCCACATGATGTTGTAGTTATAGGTGTAGTTGACCAATGTTTAGGACTTTATATAGTGTTGTTGAGTTCTAGATTTTATCAATGTTAGGTTGATCATGATGCTTACATCCCGAGCAAGATATATTTTTATATGATGATACTGTAAGGAAAATATTATAGTGCTCTCATTATTTAAATAAGTGCATATATTGTAATATTATTAATATGAGTTATATTATAACTCATTATTAATAATATAGGTTTTATATTGTTTCAAAAATATATTTTTGTTATACCCGTAATGCTATTAATGGGTTGTTTGGTTGTGTGACTTCCTAGTTTGTAGGAGGTCATTTTTATATTTCCATGACTATTTATTAGCCTTAGTATTGATTGTAATTATGCTGAATATAATATCAAATTATTATTTTTGTGTGACAAGCCCTGCTTGTACCAATAGATAAATCCTCACATGTAGTTCAAAGTATTTGGTCCAAGAAATTAAGCACAAGTTGAAGGAATGTTTTGATATGATAGAGCTAGTATTATTATTGCGATTTCGTTGGCCTCTAGGTTCATCAATCTCCTACTACTAAAATAATAAGTATTCTTCATATCTTGTTCATCATTTTTAATCGCTGATTGGAAGATTTATCCCTCACTTTATCATTTAAATATAAAGTTGACTATTGACAACAAATCTATATTGTTTGTTCATACTTTGTAAAGATAGATGGTTGGAAGTATAAAAGTACATATTTTAGTATTTCAGTTTTTAAATATATATTTTCTCAAAATTATATAATTTTATATATATATATATATATATATATATATAAAATTCTTATAAATGATTTTAAATGATGTAGGTATTGTAAATATATTTGTTTGGAAAATATATTTTTAGGGCGTTGTCATTAAGCTCTAAAATAAGACAAGTCCCACCGATTAACAATTTTTCCTATATCCTCTTTTGTGAACCTCAATATTTAATTTCCTTCTCTTGAATATTTCATTTGAACATTTACAAGGTTTAATTGGTAGATTAGATCAATAAAAATCATATTATTATTGTTAAAATATGTAGAGATAGATTCATGAAAATTATAGATAATCATCATGTGATTCATTCGGGGTGGGAGTGAGATTGTTCGCAGGATCAATACGGAACCTCATGCACATCAAAGAGGTTGCACTCCAATGGTGACGTGAACGCTCCATGTAATCAACAAGAAATTTACCAAAAAGGAAAATAACTCATGAAATAATATTCTACTCATTCTCATAGCTTCAAATAGAAAGGGTACATATATAAGAGTGTTGTGTACTCATGTGCATGACACATGGAACCCTAATTACACCTAATGAGCAATGATATTACTAAACAAGATGACTCACCATGTGAGGTGGATGAGACACCAAGTTATGATGAGGTAAGTAACACACACCAATACACCCCCTTTATAGAAGTTGAGGTAGAGGTCATGGAAAGTTAGAACAGAAAGAGAACTCCTCTAGAAAACTAAGAAAGATGTTTCATATGGGTCCCGAAAATTGTAGGCCTAATAAGGTACCCATGTAAAACAAACATATCTTTATAAAAGAAGCAAAGGAATAGAAATCCTAAAGAGGATGGGCGGATATAGAGGACCTCACTCCAAGAAGAGTCTGGAAGTGAATAAACTTTACCTCAATGAAGGGCTTGTTGAAAGTATCTCAAACTTGATTAGAAGTCCGAGAATACTATAAGTCAATGATTTAGTCGCAAATCAAATTCGATTGAAGTGCATATGGATCTCACTATTCTTCATCTTTTGATATTGAACTTGATTTTGGAAAATTGAGATGGTGCTCATGTTGTCACAATAAATGATGGCAGGGAAAATTGAGATGGTGCTCATGTTGTCACAATAAATGATGGCGGGATTCCCAAAGTGAATATCGAACTCTGTTAAGATTCCCGTAACCAAATAACTTATGTGGAAATGTTAACTTTGCTCCTTTGTACTCTAACTCTGTAGATGATATGGAATTTTCATTTTGATTCTTACTAAACCAACTAATAGGACCCAAACCAAGAGATAAATTGTAGCCTGAGGTATATTTATGATGATATAGATCACTGGCACAATCAGATTTTGTATATCCAATAAAGCCAATCTTTGTCTCTCCTAGATAGTGAATATCATCTGTATAATTTCCATGAACATAGTGAAGGATCCTCTTTTACTCTCCAATGAAACTCATGAGGCTCCTACATAAATCTATACACACTCCTAATGGCATACAAAATATTTGGATGAGTGTGAGTTAGGTAAATCAAGCTCCCCACCAATTATCAATAAAGGGTACCATCAACCATAGGAGTAGAGAAATAAAAAACTAACTTAACCCTAGAAAGGAAAGGAGTAGGAGAAGGATTACAATCAGACATATGAAATTGAGCTAGAAAATCAAGGGAGTACTTAGGTTGTGAAATTACAATTCTTGAGTTAGATTATGAAATTTGAATCCCAAGAAAGTAATGAAGCAATCCTAAGTCAGACATGGAGAACTTGTTGGCTAAGGAAATATTCACAGAATCAATGATCGAGGAAGATCTTCCCATAATCAACAAGTCATCAACATATAGAATGAGGATGAGCATGGAGTTATCCTACCACAAAATGTAAACATTAGGGTTAGAGTGACATGAAGTGAGCCATGATACAAGTAAAAGGAGTTCATCTTGGCATGCCAATCCTGAGGGGATTTTATAAGGTAGTAGAGAGACTTATTTAACTTAAAAATAAGGGAGGGATCATTGACACAAAGGTTATTCCATCTAGAGCTCTTCCTTTAGGTCACCATGAATGAAGACACTCTTAACATCCATCTCGAAGGACTTCCCATCTATTCACAACATTGATGGCAAGGGTCAATCAAATGGAAATCATCTTCACTCTTTGGGAAAAGGTTTCGATTAATCAAACCCAACCACCTGGGAGAAACCCTTAGCTACAAGTCACACTTTAAACTTTTTGACTTCTCCATCAGCACCATACTTTGTTTAGAACACCCACTTACACTGAACAATTTTTTTCATTTTGGAAGAGGGGTGAGATCCCAAGTATAATTCTTCATGAGTGAGGAATCCTCTTCATCCATGGAAAAATACCTACTTAGGAATCCCAGAAGCCTCCTAGAAAGTCTGAAGGTCGGAAGAAGAGACAAAGGAGTGGGGTCCAACGAAATCTGAACAAGTCCATATCTCATCTGAAGGATCTACCATCCATTCTCTAACACTCTGCAAATTCTACATAGCCCTATAAGAACTAGGAGGATAATCGGGCTCAAAATTTGTAGATTCTTCACTCGAGTGAGAATGGAAAAAGTCCTCATCATCAATACTATCAAAATTAGAATACTTGGAAGCATGAGGGTTGAGAGGAGAAAGAGGATCAAGCGAGAGAGGAGGACCATGCTCAACAACATCACCATCCAAAGAATTAGAGAGTATAAGGACCACAGAGGGTGGAGAAGTAGAAGTTGAAGATGACTTGTTGAATTTCACACTTCTCTCGATATAAATATGATGTAGTAGGGATAAAAATTGACACCCCTTCACGTCATCAAGATACCATAGAAAAATACAAGGTTTATACTATGGTTCTAAAGCATTGTGTTTCTTTTTGGGAATCTGGGCCATAACATTGGATCCGAAGAAGCAAAAGTTCTTGAAATCAAGTTTGTATCAAAACAAGTATTTATACGGTGTCATCCCTCTTACAACTTGGTGTGGAACATGGTTTTTAATGTAGCAAGCACAATTCATTTGCTTTAGCCCAATACTATTAAGGAAGATATTTCAAGTGAACCACATAATTTATCATTTTCGTAAGTGTTCAGTTCTTTCTTTCCCCAACTCCATTTTGCAAAGGATTGTAAGCAATTGTACACTGCAAAGTAATCCATTCAGAGGTACAAAAATATTTGAACCTATTTCTCACATATTCACCTCCATTGTTGGTTTGAAGAACCTTGATAGACCTTTTATTTTGTTTCTCAACAAGAGCCTTAAAGTCTCAAAAGTGATAAAAACTTCAAACTTTAGCTTAATAAAATATAACCAAGTGTAAGGTGAAAAGTCATCAATGAAGGTAATTATATAGAGAGCTATAGTTAGCGAAGGAGATGAAAACGAACCAAAAATGTCACTATGAAAAAGACCTAAAAATGAGTAGCTCTCTGGATTTTCATTTTCTAAAAATTTCTTTGGGGTGTTTCGAGGGCACAACCCTAAAAATACCCTTAGAAAATTTGATGTTGGGTAACCTATTTACAATTTCATTTTGGCTCAATTGTTCAAGGCAACAATAGTTAAGATGACCAAAATACTCATGCCATAGCTTACTAACCTCATCTACATGAGTAAGCAAGGCAAAGGGCATAGAAGAAGTAATAAAGTGGGAGAAAGCATACAATAGTAAATAATGATCTATGTTTCCCTTAACCACAGTAGTGTCAAAGTGAAGCTCACGAATAATAACCAAGTTAGGACCATATTCCACTTGCATTCCTTCACCAAGGTGATTGATTTGGTAAAATGATAAGAGATTGGTAGAGAGATTAGGAACACTTAGCACTGTGTTAAACGTTGCACCGTCCATCTCTATTGATCCACTACTAGAAACCACCATCGTAGTGTCATCACTCAGCATGATTTGGGACATGCCACATAGATCAATGTTAGAGAACTCAATATGCAAAGAGGCCATTTGGTGTGAGACACAAAAATCAATAATCCATGTCGGCGAAGGAGAAACTTTATCTACAAGGGAATTTCCTTTCTTCTTCTTATATTAAGACTCCTTTTTATGGAAGACTCAACTTTCAGAGCATTTTGTTTGATAGACTCAGAACACCTATGTTATTCTTCTCAAGTAAACGAGTTAGGTGATTGATTTTTTTCTCATTTATTGATTCTCTTCATGAATAGTATTCTTGCAATAGGAACACTTAAAATTTTCCTTCTTTTCTTTGGGATGAGAAGTAGAAGTGTTTGTTTTAGGTTTGGTTTAGGCTTGTTGGTCTTGGTTTCCTTCTTTAGTTGTTCCTTTTTCTCTTTCTTCTTTTAAGTTTTCTTTCCCTTACCCAGTACTCACTACAAGGGCAAGTAAATTAGATTTGAGAGTCCACATTTGAATGAGTTTATCCCATTCTCGAATGAGTTGGGACGAAGAGCTGTCAAATGAGGGAATTTTCCAAGTACTTCCCAGAGAATCTTTCGTTGCATGAAAATTTGAAAAAAGGTAGAGTATTTGGGACATAACTTAGAAAGAGTCAACAAGATCAACTGGGAATATTTCTTCTCCTCTTTACATTCCTTTAAAAGAAATCTAGTGTGGATGAACTTTGAGAAGAATTCCTGTAGGTTTTCAAATTCACTAGGATTTAATCTTAGTAGTTCATTTTCCAACTCATATGCTCTCATGTCATCTTGTTGTCCAAACATAGTGTCTAACATTTTCCATGCTTCATTAGGTGTTTTGGATGACTCAATGTGGAAGATCAAGTCAAGAGAAATAGACATAAAGAGAATACCTAAGGCTTTATCACATCAATTTAGCCACTTAGATTTTTCGGGCTCATCATTAGGTTCAGTCTCAGCTCCCATGGTGATGTGAAATAACCCTTTACCCCTTAGTTTCATTACCATTTTTTATCTCCATTTGAAAAAATTGAATGTTGTGAGAAAAGAAATTGAAAGAGCATCCATCATGAATAGAGAGAAAGAAGGGATGCAAAAATCAAGAAGAAAAAAACCACACTAGAACAATCTTATCACCCCTTGATTTCAACAATTTATAATTTAGTATATTGAATACAATCAGGTATGAATGTGCATCATGAAATAGTCGGTCACTTACCTTGTAATCAACGTAATAAGGTACGAGTGTGGATACCACAATCAATTTCCAGAAAGCACAAATTGAGTTAAAAGAAAGAGAAGGGAGAAAAACATAGTCATGTGTGAGAAATAATGTCTCACGTAACAACAGAAACCCCTTTTCTACAAGATCTGTGGCGAATGCACTTACTTGTCAAAAAGAAATATTAAGGGTGATACAATGTAAAAAAGGGCTAAAAAATGAGGTGAAATGACCTCCAAGAATTAGGAAAAGCTCCGAAAGAATAAAAAACACTTAGAAGGGTGTTACACACTCCAAAATGAATTAACAACAAAAAACACCTAAAAACACTATATAACACACTTTTAATTTTCCCAAGTAATTTAATTTTAGAAATTAAAGGGTTAAAAAGTGATTAAAAAAATGATGTTAAAAATAATTAATAATAAGCTACTAATCAATTAAATTAATTAACCACCAATAAAATTAGTTAAGCCTCCTAAGGAAATTAGTTAAACCCCTAAATTTAGGATAACCACTCCCTAAATTAAAAAACCACCCTAAACACCTAAATAATATCCCTTTTTTAAAAACACCCCACTTAGAATAACATATAAACTAATTTAGAAAAAAATGAGGTTTAAATACTATTTGGCTTTAAGCGGGAAGGGGTGTGGTAGATGGCCAACTCTATGGGATGAGTTGGATGAGTGAGTGGGTCGCACGAAGGGTTGGGATAAGGCTCAACATGTAAGCCTAGTTGGGTGGAGGTAACTTTGGGATTGAGGAGGACGTTGGGCTTGATGTAGCAATCCAAGTGGGAATCTCGGGGTAGAGCAAGGATAAGCTCAACAAACGCAGCAAGACACTATGGTTGGCGAGTTAACAAGGTATGCCAACGTGACGTGGGGGAGTGTTTCAACGATTTGAAAGGGGATTTAACACAATGGATAGGGAGAGTTGAATGTGGCCAACAAAGTAAGGTTGATTTGGGCACACAAACTAGGGTCAATGGAATATAGAGCTTATAGATAGAGCAAGGTCTACTATGACGGTCATGGATGTGAGCAGAGTGGGAATGCGAACGACCAAACAAATGGTGAATAAGGTGGAATGAGAAAATGCCAAGGAAAACTAAAGGCCGAGTTTGAAGGGCATCAATGATGGGAAGGAAAGGGAAAGAAGGGATTGTTGAGTCATGGTAGCTAATACATGAGAAAACAATAACCCACTCAATGGCTTTAATACAACTCAACCAAATGACTCACCAAGGCACCGAACAAACTCATGCATGCACACCAAAAAAATGAACAAACACGCAGGGAAAATCGGAGGCACAATAACCAATGCAACATAGTGAAAAATTTATAGTGACAACAATGTGAAACCAAAATTGATGCGTATGAAAGGTGTTAATTCAAAAAGTTGAGCAAGTGGAGATTTCCGAGTTAAGTAGAGCTCAATCGAGCCGAGTAAAATGGAGACAACAAGTAGAGGAACCAAGAATGCAAGCTAGTGGATAAAGAGGGCGGGGAAGCACGGGGGGTTCACTTAGTAAAAGTATGGTATAGCACGTGCGTTCGAAGGGTATTAAATAATATCCTTAATTCTAGTTTCTACCTCTAATTATTCAATTGATAATACCCCCTCATGTTATATTATTAGAATGAAAAAACCCTATTTTTTCCATGTACCTTACTTACCCATTTTTCAATTACAATTTTGTTTACCCCTTTTTATTTCTACCCTAATATATTAGACAAAAAATATATTATATTTCTTACTCAATTTTTTTAATGTGCATTTCCTCTCGAAAGATAGTTTGAATCCTTTGAATACCTATTACAAATCACCTTATATATGTTAAGCTTTAATCATTTATCAATAGTTATTCAAATAATTAAGATGGTGAAATAATATCACTTTTGTTGAAAAGCATACTCAATCTTAGTTTTCTACCATCGTATTATTTTTTGGTTAAGAATCTTGATTTATTTATTAAAAAATAGATTATAATTTGATTTATGACCACACTCCTTTTGCAATTTTAAGGTATTTACTTTTAAAAACTAGGGTTCAAATGTTTTGGTTTTATATTAAAATTAAACCTCCCCTTCCTTTGGCCCACCTCTCTAACCTACCCCCATACCTGATTCAAAACATTAATAAACTAAACCCTTTCACCCCCTCATGTCTACCAGTATATTGAATTTAATTTTATTAATTTTAATTACCTCAATATGAACCCACGTGCTAGGATATTGCCTAGCTAATGAACCCCCCGTGTAGCGGGAAGGGAGGCTCCAAATAGAGAAATTTTCAATAAAATTTGTAATTTTAAATGAAAAATAAATCAATAAAACTAGAAATAGAGAACTTTCCTCTAATAGAGATTCCCTCCAAAGTTAGTTGCAACTAGCTAAATATGGTGGAAAAACCATTAAATTGCACATGTACACTAGAAAACCAACACACAATCTAAAAATGAAAATTTTAAAACTAGTTACCAAGATTCCAAAAAAAGATAGAAAAACTTATGCACTAGCATGAATAACAAAACTTGTACGACTAGGAAGCTTAACCTCGAGACCCTTCTTTGTGGAGAAGGGTTCTCATGAATTTGAAATTGCTCATGACCTCCTGCATATCAGCGGTGCCAGCCCCCGGGAAGTGCAATTGGAAAGCCCTACTAAAAGGCTGGAAGCCTTAGAGGCAGATATGAAATTGTTAAAGGATGAAGTTAAAAACTTGACAAAATAGAAAAGAAAGAGGAAGAAGGAGGAGGAGGAGGATGTGGACAGCAGCCAAATTGAAGACATATACAAGAAATTGCACTCCTTGGACTCTCGCTTAGGGAAGGCCAATACTAGGCATGATTACAACATTGCCATCTTTAGGGAAATTGAGGAATTTATTGAACAACACGTTAGAAGTGTCTCCAACCTAGGCAGAGTGCCGCGAACTCTTTGGGTAATCTTGATAAAGAAAGCAAGAAGACCTTGGAGCAGCTGGATTCTAATGACGCTGCCCATATGACTACTTTGGTATGTTTAATTCTGGAAGAATATCAAAACCATCTTAGACAAAGATATTAGGAAGTAGCTTGCAGATTGATTCTGCTTTGTCCTTGTTTGCTTTTTCTTTGTTTTGCGGTTCCTTTACTGCTTTTTTGTAGTAATTTTGCTGTTCTATCTCGTTTTGGTAGTTGTTTTTTACATTGAACTTCATTGTAACATCTGGATTCTGATCCTTTTATATGGTTTCTTGCTTATCCCGGCTTTTAGGTCTTCTTTTGTATTCAAGGGTATAGTCCTTTCAAAAACTATTTGCCAATAATAAAAAAAAAAAAAGCTGGGAGTAATTAGCTAATAATAAACAAGTGCACATTTACCAAAAACTTCTATTTGTTACCATGTGATATTGTTTTGTAAGGATCAATATAAAACCTCATGCACATCGAAGAGGTTACACTCCAATGGTGACATGAATGCTCCAAGTAATCAACAAGAAATCAAACACAAAGGAAAATAATGCATGAAATAATAGGTCTACTCATTCTCATAACTCAAATAGAAAGGGTACATATATATGAGTGTTGTGTAACTCTTGTACATTACACATATAAACCTAATTAAATCTAATGACCTATGATCTCGCCTGAGATGAATTAGCATGTGAGGTGTATAATATGTCAAGTGATTATGAGATAAGTCACACCCACCAACAAAGTGGGGTTTATTATGTTGATGACATACCCAAATTGGACTTTAGGTCTTTGCAGCTAATACATGTTATTAAAATAGAAGGTGAGGATTCATTTAGTATTGCAGATCGTTGATTAAAATAATCTCATTCATCAGTGTATATTTCTTGTCACTTCAAGTAACATATGCATTTCCTATTGTTTGATGCTCTGCCCCTCCATCAAGTGACATAAGGTACTCTAACCAAAAGATAGAAAATGGTGATTCCCTATTCCTTCACCATGCTTTCTTTAATCATTGTTGTCATATTTTATGTGCCCAATGTTTTTCTTTATGCTATATCTCTCTAGGGACACATCTATATCCAACTTACTTGAAGTTCAAAATTTTCAATTTATATAGTCCTACTTTTCTTCATCAAATCAACATCTATGATTCTTAAAAAATAAGGAATCTCTATAAGAATTGGACATTAAATGATAAAATTATAGGGTAAAGAGGTAATAGGCTGATATTAATAAATTTATATATTTTTATCTTAGGCATCACATACTAATAACATGTGGAAAATGTTTCCTATATGGTGTTATGTGGATATCTCATGAACCATTTTATTGTTAACTTTCTAAAATAACACAAATATCGTGTTGTGAAAGTTCATACATCATCTCGCATCCCCATATTATTACAATGAATGGATCCATTATAGTGTCCTATTTTTGATGTTAAACTTCACACCGAAAGCACATGAAGAAAATAAAAATAACAATTTGTTTCTTTGGGTATTCTTTTCCTCTTTAAAAATGATTATTTATGATGTCTTAAGTTTAATCAATAGAGAATTTCATCCCAAGAAAACATGTTATGCTCTAATGTAGCGTGATGGAAAATTTACGTCTAATATTTCATTAGAACTAGAAGTTGCACCCGTGTGGTGCACTAGGGACATTGTTAACAAGGTTTTGAAGGCGTTAAAAATTGAAGGATTAAAGTGAAACATTGAATGGGGGAATAATCATGATGAAGAAGGGGATTTTAGCAAGATACCTCTCTTGTTGGGAATCTATTGAAAGGAACAAAGAGGTCCATGTCATCACCAATCGCACTATGATAATTCTTCACCGGAACTCCTCGTCTATGATTATTTACTAATGCACAACCTTTAGTTTGGTGGATGTAATCTGGAAACAAAACAACAACATAACACAAGAATACCATCAACTATGATAAGACGGAATGATGACAAATCTGAAATATCAAAGTAAATTATAATATTAACATGAAATTGTTACAATCTCACCCATGAGGTACTTCAGTGTTATTGACTTCACTTGCCTTTCACCAAGACTATGGGAGAAACTTTACAATTACACCTCTTAATGGCTTCTTCAACACACCTTTAACCGATGGCTTCCTTCGCACACTTCCTACAATATTTCTCACTACTTCCTTCTATGCTAAATGAGGGGGGTGGCCTCTCTATTTATAGAACTTCCAGGCTTATCCATCTTATCTCTAAGATAGGATAAGAAATCCACTCTGACGAATCATATTCCATACCTTAACTCTTATCTATACATGTAAGCTTATCTTTTAAGATAAGATAAACCTTATCATTTTACATGGGTTCCACATTTTTAGACTTTTTACAAATAAAATACACAAAATATTTATGACCTCACTCCTTGTCCTTATTACCAATATAATATTTCTAATTCCTAATCACGTAGACCCTACTTCTCTAATTACCCAAACTTTGACATTTTAACATTACTGGACCACTTACGAAAAATATTTACTTTTACAACATTCCTATTGTACTTTGGTATTCTGCTACCGTACTCCACATTATTGGTGGCACCGTCTTGGGCGCCGTTATCTTCTATCGACGCTACTACTAATTATACTTAACAACATCCTATTCCTAATACATACATTAATGAAATAGAAATTATGGAGGAAAATTTTAGTGTCGAAATCTTCCCCTTCCTAGCTTCTACTCCGTCCTCCTGAGTAGACTATTCAGTGCTTGGAAAATCTTTAACTTGTCGTGGTTGACTCATTTCGTAATGGGAGTTCCATCCAATTCCTCCAAATCAGTACGTACCATTTTCATGCACACTGCTATTTTGTAGGGCCCATCCATTTTAGAAGAAATTTTCTCTGTCTTCTTTTTTTTTTGTACACGAATCATATACTAGAACCAAGTCATTCACATGAAATGGAGACCACCAGATCTTTTGATCAAAGTATTCCTTCTGCTTCATTTTCTTCTTATAGCTTGTATCCTTAGCTATTTCCCTCATTTCCTCTAACAAATGAAGATGTACCAACCTTTCTTTTCTTGAATCACTTTCATCCATTCTTTCATTTTCATTACTCGACCGTGGGAATATCAAACCCAATAGGAAGAAGCTGGATCAATGCCATAAGCCAACCGAAATGGGGAGTATCCTTTGCTTTGACTTTGATGTTGCCCTATATGCCCACAATGCTGCATGAATCCTTTTATCCCACTTATGTACCTGCAAGGCTGCATCTTTTGCTAGAATTTGACACAACACAAAATTTGTTCGTTCCACCTATCCATTTGTACTTGGCTTGTATGTTGTTGCCTTCCTGTGCTTAATAGAAAATTTATTGACTAGGGCTTCTACTACCTCATTAATGAAGTGGCTTCCTTGATCTGTTACAACTAGAAATTTTTGCCTAGCAAGTAATTTCTAAACTTCTTTACAACAAAAATGATAGCCAGAGCCTCTTTTTCATTCTGATATAATTTACCTCAAAGACTTTGCTCATTTGTCTCTGCCAAAGTAAATTGGATGTTCATTCCCATTTTCATCCTTTTGGCTCAAAGTAATTCCTAGTGCTGCATCTCGAGGCATCAGTGTACACAATGAATGGCTTGTTCCAATCTGGATTCTTCAAAACAGGTGAAGACACCGGGGCTTCCTTGATTGTCCAAAAGCTTCATGCACCTTATTTCTGGTTCATAAGTAACATCCTTCTTCAAGAAGCTCGGGTTAGTGGTGCATGCAATCTTTGAGAAATTCTTGATGAACCTTCTATAGTAACCCACATGGCCTAGAAATGATCTCAACTTACTTCTATTCATAGGAAATGGTAAATCTTTGATTTTGAAACTTTATCGGGATCGTACAATACCATCTTTGGATACAACATGCCCTAACAAAACACCTTTAGAACATCCAAAGACACACTTTGTAGGGTTTAGTGAGGCTTGTGCTTCATTTAACCTTTGAAATCTTGTCTCCATCTAGTGCAGTGGTCCAACTTGCTCCCATAGATGCAAAAATCATCCGAAATACTCGATGAGGTCCCAATGTAGGGTTCGAACACCCTATTCATCAAACGCTGGAATGTTCTTTGGGAGCATTACACAACCCAAAAGGCATAACTCTATAAGCAAATGTTCCCCAAGGAGTGGTGAACGTGGTCTTGGTGATCTTTCTCGCTATACAAACTTGGTTGTAGCAGCTATATCCATTAGCAAAACTATAACACTCCTGGCCAACTACCTCATCCAAGATCGATCCGAAAATGGAAGAGGGTAATGATCCTTCTTTGTTGCCTTATTGAGCTTCCTGTAATCAACACAAATGTGTAGCTTCCCATTCTTTTTATTGAGATCACAATGGGAGAAACCCATTACTGAATTCTCCACAAAGAAATATGAATCCTGCATCAAGCAACTTATCTATTTCTTCTTTTACAGTCTTGGAAAAATTAAGATTCATTCTATATGGCATTTGCTTTATGGGCTTAGCACCATCTACCAGCTCAATAGAATGTTCTACCCAACTTACTTGACGGAGTTCCTTGTAATCAAAAGTGAATAGGTGTATGTACCTTCGAAAGAGCTGGAGGTAGGATTCCTTCTCACTCTCCATCACAACATCACCAATCTTTATTTGTTGGAGACGATCATCAACTTCTTCTTCAGATAATTTTATGGGGTCATGAGTTGGTGTGATCGGAAGGATATCCATGGCCAAACATCAACCTCACTTTCTTCATCTTCAATGTCCACTTCACTAGTACTAGAGTAATAAGAGGATGTCCAATCATCAGTTTCATCACTTGAATCCACAGGTTCTACCTTATGATGTCGAGGGATCACGTTTATCTTCACCCTCTCTTTACCACGTCCAAGTGTCATGAAACCTTCATTCCGGTAGTTTCTTGCATGAACTCTCCTTAGCCATGGTCTTCCCAAAGATTGGGTACACAACAATACCATTTTCATCACCCGAAAGTCTACCACACATACAACACCCATAACAGAGATATTGCCACATTTGAAACTACACCTTCTCGGTTTAGTTTTTCCCTTATTTAATGACCTTAACATAAGTGTTGAAGGGCGATCAATTTTAAACCCAACATATTCATTACTGGACTTTCGGTCATTACATTAATCGCAACACCTCCATCAACTAAGACATCATGAATTGAAATACCATTACATAATACCTTAGCTTGTGGAGCATAGGGATCCGCCTCTGCCTCAAAACAGGGACCTCAACCTCCTTCTTTCGTCGAGCATTGAGTCCACTTCGCAGCTCCCGCCTCTTCTTAGAAGATAGCCAAGAGTTGACCATATGTAATATTTGTAGGCCTTTTGGACAGATCTTCCAAGATGGAGTATGGTCCTTGCCCCTGTGAAATCGAAAATCCTGCACACCCAACTTTCTTCTCCTATGTTTTTTACTAGTTTCTCCTTTCATCTTCTTAGGATCATTTCCATCTTTATTATCTTTTTCTTTCTTTCTTTTTGTTACAAACACATCTACTTCATTATTTTTGCTCTTATCTACTACATCAAAAGAATTCACAGGTGCTTTTCCTTTATCATTATCTCCTTTACCAGATGTAGAAGCTCTATCTGGACAATTATACTTATAATGACCCTTTTATAAAAACCATAACATACAACTTCAGAAATATTTCTTTTTGGACCTCTATCTCCTCCCTGAGAACTAAATTCTTTTCCTTGAAGAAGATTAATAGTTAACTGACCCATCTTTTTGAGTAGATCTTCATACTCAGTAGATGTACTAGGAGAAATATTTGTGCTCACCGGGAGTGGTTGTGGATTATGGACCAAAGGTGTTTGGTGTAGGCTCTACTTTAGCAACAATTTCTTTGGGCTCCTCTTCCATGCTTTCTTCTTGCCTTCTTGCAATCTCCTTTGCTTGTTCAATGGTAGCTGGGCGGTCATACTTCACTCGTTGTCTGATCTCTGGCTTCATCCCAAGAATGAAGTGCTTACATAGGATATTATCCACGCCATTCATCAACCCATCCGCTAATCCTTCCTTCCGGATCTGGGCATCGAGCTTCCTCCTTAGCTCTAGAACACGAGCATGATAATCCCTTATCTTCTCCTTCTCTCCTTGGGATAGCTTTGTGATATCGATCATGAGATTTGCATATTTTTGTTGTTCACCAAATTCTTCAAGAAAACTTTCAGTTAATAAATCCCATGAATTTTTCACATTATCACCTAGTGTTTCAAACCACCTAAGTGTTGAACCATCCAAAAAGGTAGGAAAAAATTCAGTCCATTGTTCCCTTCTTATGAGGCCATTACAAATACAAGATCGTTTAAACTCTTGAATGAAAGAAGAAGCATCTTCATTAGATTGAGCTGAAAAAACAGGAATCTTTCCCATTTTCAAAAGTAACCACCGTGAAATACCAACCCACAAGTACAATCAACAAGACTTATGTGCACAAATAATTGGAATCACTATACTAGAAAGTGACTTTACACCTTTCTACAGTAAAATAGAAATGACCATGATAAACTATGGTAAAACTTGACTTATCATGTAAAACTCGACTTTCTTGTGGTAAACACTATTCACAAGAAAAGTGAAGTTATTGCATGTAAATACTATTCACGGTAAAAGTGACTTTACTTGTGATAAATACTATTCACAGCAAAAATGACTTTATCATGGTAACTACTAATGACTTTACCATGGTAACTACTATGCACAGTAAAAATAAGGTTACCCTCCAATTGATTTTTGACTAAGTGGGAATATCTCTCCAGAAAATCCACCAACGAGGAATGGTCCCGGCAACGGAACCAAAATGTCATCACCAATCCGGCACTATGATAATTCTTCACCGGAACTCCTCGTGCTATGATTATTTACTAATGCATAGCCTTTAGTTTGGTGGATGTAATCTGGAAACAAAACAACAACATAACACAAGAATACCATCGACTATGATAAGACGGAATGATGAAAAATCTGAAATATCAAAGTAAATTATAATATTAACATGAAATTGTTACAATCTCACCCATGAGGTACTTCAAGTGTTATTGACTTCACTTGCCTTTCACCAAGACTATGGGAGAAACTTTACAATTACACCTCTTAATGGCTTCTTCAACACACCTTTAAACTGATGGCTTCCTTCGCACACTTCCTACAATATTTCTCACTACTTCCTTCTATGCTAAATGAGGGGGGTGGCCTCTCTATTTATAGAACTTCCAGGCTTATCCATCTTATCTCTAAGATAGGATAAGAAATCCACTCTGACGAATCATATTCCATACCTTAACTCTTATCTGTACATGTAAGCTTATCTTTTAAGATAAGATAAACCTTATCATTTTACATGGGTTCCACATTTTTAGACTTTTTACAAATAAGATACACAAAATATTTATGACCTCACTCCTTGTCCTTATTACCAATATAATATTTCTAATTCCTAATCACGTAGACCCTACTTCTCTAATTACCCAAACTTTGACATTTTAACATTACCGAACCACTTACGACAAATATTTACTTTTTACAACATTCCTATTGTACTTTGACTTATTACCGTACTCCACATTATTGGTGGCACTGCATCTTGACGGCACCGTTATCTTCTATCAGACGCTACTACTAATTATACTTAACAACATCCTATTCCTAATACATACATTAATGAAATAGAAATTATGGAGGAAAATTTTAGTGTTGACAGTCATTTTTCTTTTGACAAGTCACGTTAGGACCACGTGTCACTTTTTCTTACCATCACCATATTGTCAATTTAAGGAAATGTTTTTGAGTATAAATCTTATTTAAAATACACCAACATGAAATTCCATGCTTTTTATTCAATTTAAAGTTTTAGGAATTATTACAACCACATTGTTATTTTTATGAATAATGTAAACATTAAAGGTAAATAGAAAAGTGATAAACAAAAGCAAAAACATGGTATATACTCCATGCAGGAGCACCAACTCAATGGCTTGGACATCCACATCTCTAATGAACATGTTGATTCATTTTTGATGCTATGTTGTCTCTTAATGAAGAGGATATGCTAGATGATAAGGATGAGATGGAGGGAATGGATGGAAAGAGAAAATTGTGTTGTATAAAAACATATGTAATCTCCTATTTGCAGCTCATCGCAAAGGAGATTCTAGAAACCATTAAGGTTAGGGAGAAAGTTTATATTAAGTTTAATAGATTGACACTTTCCCCTTGGGCATGGATCAATGTGATCCCTTGTTAGCCGATAAAGAGAACAAATTTGGAATCATAAAAAAATTTCAAAACATTTTTTCCTCCTTTAATATGCATGTTCAATATGTGAATAGTTAGGTTCTCCTATGATAATTCTATAAATATCATTCATAACATCCTATAGATATATTTCAGTAATCCAATTATCTTTTGAGATAGTATCTTCACTTTGTGTTTTTATATGTATTTATATCTACCCCTTTAAGTACTTGCATTACAATCCTTTATGCTTTGAAACAAAATGGGAGTTTAGAGTAGTGCATAGGAAACCATCGAAACATAATGGAAGTTGAATATTATAGATGTAGTTTTTCGGTGCTTAATATTTTTTTCACTGAACTCTCCACCTATTCTTTAATACAACAAAATAATATATTATTAATAAATCCTCCATAATGTCGATAAACCATAGATTGTAAAATAAGATGCCACCTCCTTCTAACCAACATTATCCTCTATTATGCTCTCATATAAGTAAGGCTATCATTATCCTTACTATTATTTTGAGGTATAATGGATGGTTTTTTAAACATCTTTAAACTAAATCTACTTCCATTTAAAGGTAAACTATAATGCTTTCTACTAATACTTAAAAGTCTTCCATTGATGTTTATCACAACATCAACGTTTTCAACTTTTCAAAGAAAGGGCCCAATCTTTTTCAATCCCACTGAAATGTTGTCTAAGTTTCTATATAATCCATTTCCCAAGATAATTTAAATACGGGAAACAATGAGTAAAATAGAAAGAGTGTATGAATATAAAAAAATAATAAATAATAAATAATAATAGTAGGTTGCTTTCACATATTCAACATTTGTGTTTTTAATATTAGGAATGGTTTGTTTACATTGAAGCTTGGTACATTGATCTCCACATCCTACTACAAGTAAATGAGGTTGGATAGATGTCAAATCTCAACATTAGATGCAGATAAAAAAAGATCAAATGATTATGATTCAACCAAGTTGAGTGGAAATTATGCTACTTCTCTTATTAGTAAGGAGTGATTATATGCAAGTTGAGAAATAATATTGAGAGAAATGGACATTTAATAGAAAAACTTAACACTTTCATAGGTTGGGAGACTATAGTTGTATCTAGAGAATCTCCTCAATGGGCATATTTTTTTGATATTGTAGAACATAATCCCACTCCTATATTTTATCTACTTGAATTTAATCCAGCAAAACGATGTTGATTATTAAAATGTATATTTTAACAACTTGGACGTTTTGTGGGTTATTCCTTCTCAACACTCAATCTGTAGAGGTTTCCTTAGTATAATTTGTTGAATTCTAAATGTTTAATGGATTGGGGTGATTTTGATGAATGGTGTCAAATGAGGATATCAAATCAATTTAAGTATTTCCAATAGATTATGGTGATGGGTTCATTTTGGTCATCTTTCTTAATGTAGTTGAGTAAAATTATGACATGGAGAAATTGAAATTTGTGGTACAGGGGACCTCGAGACACAAGAGTGTAGTTTTATAAGATTAAGTGGAAGCATGGGGAGAGAAGTAAGAGCCCATTGACATTTGTGAACAATTTGGTGACTTTGATGTTGAATGTAACATGTCTCTTATAATCATGGCTAACTCTTCAAAAATTGAAATTTTGGATTCTAGTTCATGTACATGCAAAATATGTGCATCATTATTGTACTCTTGGTCCTTTAAATTTCATCTAATTTGTTTTCAATTAATCATAAGTGAAATTTCTTATACTAATAAAATTTTGGAGTTTACTCTAGAAAGTGTTGTAATTAGATAGTATTTAGCTAACACTCCTCTTCATCTTGGTCAATTAACGACACTTCATTAATTAACTAATCTCCCCTTCATTCTGGATACAAATTAACACTACTTTGTTAGTTATAATCCTATTCTAATTAATTAATTAATTAATTGACCAATATTGATTAATTAATCCTCTAAATGAGAATTTACCCTCTTATTGGGTCATTCCCCCTCTTTGATCCTTCAAATCCATCAACTTCTCTCCAATTGGATTTTACAAGCCTAACTTGGTCTATTAATCAATCTAATTGATTAATTTAAATCACACCCAACTCACTTAAGTTGGAAATTATAATTAACCTTCCTAATCATACTTAACCCTTTATAAGCATGTTTATCACTTGCTAATCCATAAATTTCTTTTATCCCACATTCATGAGGATGATAATTTCTCCAATTGGAAAACTATATAAAGAACCCTACCCCCTCCCTTCTAAGTTTACACCTTGACACCATGTCCTTGTAAGACATATGCATAAGATAAGAGCATTTCTTAATTGGAAGGCTTATTGATCAAGCAAACCTTTTCCATTTCTACTTGGCTAAGAGTAGTAAGAGAAGAACCAAAATGGCAAATTAAGCCATATTGGTGAGATCTCTTCCTCTTCCTTGGAGAAATCCTTTGATCGCACATGGCTATGTACGGCTCGCTAAAGGAAGTATCTACAATCAAAGCCCATCAAAAACATCAAAGATGGTTTGCATTTCATGTTTTTAATATTAGATGCATTAGTTTAAGCTTTCCTTTTAATGGCTTTATCTTGATGTTTATGTTGAACTAGCTTAGTTATTGAATCTACTTGGTGTTAGGTTCTAGTAATTAGCTTAGCTTGTTTATCATGCATACATATGGCACACTGGTGGGAGGCCCCCCTTTGTCTCACACACATTTGTTTATGTTAAGTTTCTTTTTTGCATACTAACCCTCTCTTTTTGCATATTTTGAATTAACTAATGTTTCTTAACATTTTGTGTTGAGTTTGCATGTTAAGTGTCTCTTGTAGGTAAGAAGGAGGTAAAGTGCTGCAAATTTGGAGCTCATCATCAAAAAATCCAAGATTTTTGAAGATTTTTGAAAATTTTTTTGTCATGTTTTTGAAGAAGCACAAACTGATGTGCAAATCATTGATCTTGTTTGCACTAACGTTAAAATAAAATTGCATGCATCTGCATTAATCTTCCCGCGTTTACGTTTAATTCCTTACATTCACACTCGGTTTCATTATGTTTTTTGTCTATTATACTTCATGTGCTACCATGTTATGCATTTGTGATATCATTCTCTAGATCTGTGCTAGAATTATGTAATTTTGATCTTTCTGTATGCACACAGATCCTTCACGTGATATCTTTAAAACTTCTGTGTTTTCCTTGCACATGCTAGTTATCATTTTTTCACACGTTTGCATACTCTTTTCATACATTAATCTCTTTGTCATTAGTGTCTCAAATCTACTATTGCACCTATGTTTTCTAGAATTTTAGTTCATTTCATGTTACACGCATTAGCATTAGCATTTTGCTAGCATTCAAATTACACGTAGCATATATGTGTCATTTTTGGCTCAAATTTTGATATTTCCATAATCTAATTTTTGGTTTCCCTGTTGTTTTTACATAGGTTTTCTAACTTCTAACTTATAGGTTTTAATTAAAAAATCAGTTTTTGGGGTTAAAACACTTAAGTGCTTTGATTAAGTTTTGTTTTCCATTTCTTAAGTAGGGTCAAACGTCATGTATGCTCTTCTCTTGCGCTTTTGAGTGACCTTGAGAATAAAAATGACCTTGATCCTCATTCTAACATTTTGGTTTACATGGACAAACTAAACTCATTTGAGTTCATTTAAAAATCAATTTTCAAAGGCATTTACTTATTTTTAGTTACATTTTTCCCATTTTTACTTAGTTGGATTCAACGTCATGTATGCTCTTCTCTTGCGCTTTCGAGCGACCTCTTGAGAATCAAAAACAACCACGATCCTCTTTTTGCATGGAAAAACTACTAATCATTTGGATGTAGGACCAAATCACTTGTCGAAGATCAAAATCAAAACAAAACTAACTACATTGTGTGCAGGTTTCCAAAGGCATGTAAAACCACATTAAGATCAAGATAAAAACACCATTCACTCACACTTTATTTGTCAGGTGTGATTGAGAAGGCTATTGCCCAATTGCTTTAACTATGGGAAGTATCTTGGCATAAGCCATAAAAATCATTATGAGGATTACCACAAGAACCCCAAAGTAGTCAACACCTTGAGGGAACTGTTGATGAAACAGGAAGTGCCCCATCACCTACTTGACTAGAAAAACCCGTGAGGAGTGCTAAATGTTGTCTCATATGAGGCCTCTTTCATTAATTTGATTGTGGGGTAATGGTCCTTTGTTTAGGATTTATTCTAGAAAAGTGTACCTCTCTTAGACAAGTTATTAGCAGTGTTGAGAACAAAAGCCTAGGGAGCCATTTGGCATTGGGGCCAACTTTACCATATCCAAATTCATGTTTCAAAGAGCCATTACAAAGCAAGACTTCCTTGGAGTCATAACCTTGTTTTTCGAACAAGGCGAGAGTCCATTGAAGTTGTGCCTCATATATATTTCATCACAAATCGTACTTAGCCAAACTTCCTCAAAGTTAAAACCTTGTTGTTCAACAAGGTGAAAAACTCTGTATGAAGTTACACCAAGTACTTTTCATCACCACTCATAAATTCCCTTGTTATTTTGACATTATTGGTCAAAAGAGAATAATCTCAAGTGTTGCCAAAATTTTCCACCACTTTTACACCCACTTAAATCAGTTTTTCCTTAAAAGCTAATTGATTTAAGTGTTGAAAGTGTGTTGGTACATATTCATATTTTTGGTGGTAGTCTTAAACCAACATTGGGACATTTCACCCCTAGGATAGTTTCCTTTCATGGTCATTACGTTGCTCGCATTGTACCAATCCCTTTTATACTTACATCTTGTTTCTTTGAAACTTGATCTAGGTATTGACATTGTATTGTTACATGTTGCTCACATTATATTGACCCATTTTTAGTACTTAGACCTTGTTTTCCTAAAAACTTGATTTGAGTCTTAGAAGTGTGTTGTTACATTGCTCACATTATACCAATCCCTTTTCGATACTTACATCTTGTTTCTTAAAACTTGATCTAAGTATTGACATTGTATTGTCATATTGCTCACCTAGTATAATCCCCTTTTATACTTAAAACTTTTTTTTTTAAAAACTTTAGTTGTTATTGATAGTTTTTCTTAGTTATGATTTCATTGGTATCCACTTTGGCATGCGATCTCTCTTTAGATATTCCTTGTTGTATATCCCATATACTTAGAGATTTATCACTTTAGCATCATTATGTTGCCCATTTTATCTTAGATTCCTTGTGACATTTACACACATTCAAACATATTTTACAAAGCACATTTTGTGTCATGGCACCTCAAACTCGGGCAAGTTCATAGGAAGTGTGCTTCTAATCCCTTTAGAATCCTATGTTTTCCTCTTCTAAGGAGGAACAAGAGAGCTTGTTGACCATAGTGCTAGTGAGCGGAAATACCTCAAAATCCCTTTACAAACACCTCCACTCATATAGACAACTACTTATTTCAAAACAAGGACCAAGTCTTGTTGTGTCTTATAGAGTTAGGGGCTAGATTTCCCTTTGATTTTGATCCTACTTTCCTTTCTCATGATTGGGACAAGAGTATAAATCCTCCTCCACCTCTTAGGACTAATGAGGACATTTTAAAATCATGAACGGCCTCCATGTCCACTCATCCTAAAGGTCATGGTGAGGACGTAGATATGTTTCTCCCACTAGAACTCACCATCATATACCCTTTGTTAGGATGGATCATGAAGATAAAGCAGAGGATGAAATCCCCTACATGAGGAAGTAGAGCACAAGCCTCGCAATGAGGACATCACTATGTAATGACAATTAGAAGCCCTTAGTCAAAAATATCAAAATTAGCTTCTCATGTCCATCAAGACAAAAGTAGAGCTCCTAGGACCGAAAAACCTAGAGTAACTTATGCTGAAAGCTATACTAAAAACCATGGTGGTGAAGCCTCCAAATCTAACCACACGTATATACCATCCATGCCATCACGCATGACCAAATTTTGACCAAGAATGGCAGTCTATGAAATATGCCCTCATCGGTTTATAAGAAAATAACCAAGGGCATAATAAGAAATATCAGTTTGAAGAACTATGTCCTTACCCTTTCGATCGGGAAATGTTTGCGTACTCCTTTCCCACCAAGATTTGATTGCCCTAAATTTGATAAATATAGGGGCAAAAGGTGATCCTCGTGACCACGTCAAGACTTCTTCATGGCTTGCCAAGAAGTAGCATATAAACGATAATTACCTCATTCACTTATTTCTTAGGAGTCTTGGAGGCCAAACACTTGAATGGTTTCTCCATCTCCCTAAGGGGTCCATCACTACCTTTTCAAACTTAGCTTGAGAAGTTTGTTCGCCACTTTTCATTTAACATGGAAAGTGATGTCACTATGATTGACCTTTGTAACACAAAACAAAGAAACAATGAAAACTTTGGTTTCTTACAATGATGATGGCGAGGGTTAGCTAGTCATTTCCCTTGCTCTATCCCAGAGAAACAACTTGTTAGCATTTTTGTACCTAACCTACACCCTGAGATAGCCTTCCACTTGCAAATGCATTGTGTTGGCACATTTAAAGAGGTCATAAAAAGGGTAGTCAAATTGAAAAAGCTTTACTTTAAAGGGGTTCTAAAACCCTTTCAAAGAGACAACTACGACTCAAAACCTAATGAAAAATCCAAATTCTTTAACAAGAATAAGAATGTCATAGGTGATGGAATCACTTGATTCCAAACATGTACAAATGGTTCAAAGCACACCACACTTAAAACTCACACGTGTGCCATCTAAATCTGCAGTAAAACATAGAGAATACACTCCACTCATGGAGTCATTATCAACTATCCTAAAGCAATTGATTCGGCCAACATGGTCACATTCCCCACTACACCCTTTTTTGAAGATGATGCACCTAAACCATCATGGTACAAAGACCATGAATATTGTGAGTATCATCATGTTAAAGGTCACGCTATATAGATGTATGAATCTTAAAAATTCATTCAAGATCTCCTAGATCGAGGAGACATTGAGCTTGATGCACAAGAGTCCTCTAAAACATCTAAAAATCAGTTGGGAATTTACAAGGAACCATTCCCAAGCATAAAATATGGAAAAGAAGTCGGATCAAGGTCAATCCTCTCAAGGAAAAGTACCAACCATGTTGTTGGTCAAACTTCCAATCCCTTTGACTCTCTTATTGGCTATGTCCATCCCATCAACACCCATATCCATACCATCAGAATCAAATCTCAGAGTGTGTCAGTTACGAACACGATGCACTCATCTTATTGTCCCAAGACCCCCTCTGTCTACTCCTTCGGATGGTCATTACGATCTCCTTGAACAACTTGAGAATACAACCCAAAGATTTCTATCTTGGATCTTCTCAAGATATCTACTATTCATAAGGATATCCTCTATAAGGCCCTTTAGAGTCAAGAGTTCCTTTTAACATTGATGCTTCACACTTCCAAGCCTTGGTTGCACAAATCACTCCATCTCGAACATATCATTTTTAGCCAAAATGATATTCCATCGATAATCAAACACACAATTTTCCCTTATATATAGAAGATCATTACTCAGTAAAAAGATCAAAAGGGTGCTTGTGGACAACGGATCTGGTCTTAATATTTACACATAAAAAACTTGTGAAACAATTGGGACACACATATTGATGAGCTAGAGCTTGATGTGATCACTATCAAGGCATATGATAATGCAAGCAAAAATCATCTAGAACCATTACTCTGCCTATGGAAGTTGGGCCTATCACGCATAGACACAAGATTCCATGTCATTGACTTGGACCTTCCTATAACATTCTCCTTGGTCACCCATGGATCCATGCCATGTAGGTCATTCCCTCCACTTTCCATCAGTGTATCAAGCTCCATTACAAGGACAAGAACTTACCATTCCTGGTGACCCAACCCTTTGCCCATTACAGAGCATTAGCTGGTTATTATCAGGTTGCTTATGAATGTCCTTCCACCGAGTCATGGTCGACTTAAATCAAAGCCCTCGCTTCTCATAGATCTAGATACACTTCAACCACATGAAGGTGGTACTTCCACCTCCATATCCCCATTTTCTACATGGGAAAAATGAAAATCCTTCATACCGGTTGTGGAGAATATGACCTTCAACAAGCCCTTCTTGTGTCTAATCTTCCATTATCTCCTAAAACACATGGTAGGCCTGAACTTCGACCACAAAGAGATCAAATTCTGACACTCTTGACAAATTTACCAATGGTGGTCTCTTAGTTGATGAAAGATTGGGAAGTACTTCCACATCCCAATCTCTTGATGAAAGGATGGCCTCCTACTATCAATCCCTTGAATATGTCATCCCTAACAAGATGATGTATGCCATGGGATACCAAGGATATGGATGTGGCATCAATGAACAAGGCCTGCATGGGAAACCTCTTCCAACACATGAGAAGATGGAAAGATATAGGACATCAAATTTGACCTTATGGGTCCTCCTCCTACAGAAGTCGACGCCACCTCTTTTGAATGTGAGGATAGTTCTTCTAGTTACGATAGCGAAACAAGTCCCTTTGTAGTCTTTACAAGACCTTGCTTCCACGAACTTGTTTCCTAATATGGCTATTTTAACCCTATCCCCTCTCCCTAAAATAAAACCTTATACATCCATCCCTCATAGATTGGGACCAACAATGACACATACCAATTGATCTTTTTTAATGAGGAAGCTATTGGAGAATTCATGGGGATTCTGTGATGATATTCCTATGTTAGAGATCATAAGAAAGGATTTTCTATTGACCTTGATACCTACACCTACTTTGGAGAGGAAGCTGAGTTTTTTGGTCAAAAAGAAAAAGGAGGTCCAAATACCTTCTAAAAACAAAGAATAAGAAATCAAAATCCTATAGTGAGAATCTCTTTGAGGCACTTGTGGATAAACAATATGCAAAATCTAGAATGGATAATCTTGAGGACCATCATGTTGTGAAAATATTATAGAGACACCAATAGAGGAAGAGCTCAATCTCCCTCTTGATCCTACACATATGGAAGATGGTTCTAAGCTACTAGTTGAGGAGACTATTGATGTCAACCTTGGCATGGAAGAAGAGCCTAAAATCATCAAACTTGGGGCTTCTCTTTCAACACAGGAGTAGAAAACCTTTATTACACTCCTTAGAGAATTTGTGGACATATTTTTGGTCTTATGCAAACATGTCAGCTTAGATCCTTCTTTAGTAGTGCACAATCTGTTGTGCATGAATCTATAAAAGCCTATCAAACAAAAATTAAGAAAGATGCATCCACACATTGCTCTTTTGGTCAAAGAAGAGCTAGGAGAAATTGTTAGTTGTTGGTTTTATCAGACCTATCGACTATTCAGAGTGGATCTCCAACATAGTTCCTTTTCAAAAAGCTAGAAGGCATCAAGATTTGCACATATTTCAGGGACATTAACAAAGCATGTCCTAAAGATGACTTTCCTCTTCCAAACATCGACATGATCATCGATTCTACTAGTTGGTCACGAAAATGTTATCCTCATGGATGGATTCTTGGGCTATAATCAAATAAATATTGTGGAAGAGGACCAACACAAAACTAATTTTCACTACCCCTTGGGGTACATTTTGTTATCAAGTCATGTCATTTGGCCTCAAGAATGCAGGCACAACATATCAACGAGCTATGATTATCATCTTCCATGACATGTTACATGATATTGTGGAGGATTATGTTGATGATATCCTCGGGAAAATCTAAGACTAGAGCAGAACATCCAAAATCCTACGTCATATCTTTGAATGATTAAGGGATTATAAGGTCAGGCTCAATCCAAAGAAATGTGTCTTTGGTGTGATTTCAAGTAAGCTATTAGGCTTTCATAGTTTCTAGAAGAGGAATTGAAGTAGACCCAAAAAGGTCACACTATTACAAAATGCCTCCTCCCAAAAACTCTCAAATAGCGGTTATGCATACTTAGGGAAAGATCCAAGCCATCCAAATTCATCTCCCAAATCATAGATAAATGTCATTCCTTCACTCATCTTCTTAAGAAAGATGTTGATTTTCACTAGGGGTCCTATTTCCAACAAGCATTTTCCTTACTCAAGGAGTATTTGGCTAACCCGCATGTTCTTATACCACCTACCCCAGGTGAACCCCTTTTGCTATATATATTTATGCTACTCAATTTTCTATCGGTGCTCTTAGCTCAATATGATTTAAATCACAAAGAGAAGATTCATATATTACCTTAGCCGCACATTGATCTCTTATGAGCTCAATTATCCACAAATTGAAAAAGCATGCTTGGTTTTTTTTTCCTTTCAAAACTCTTCCAATACCTTCTTTTGAATAATAAAACCAAGCTTATATCTAAAGTTGACCCGCTCAAGTACCTTTTATCTAAACCTGCGCTTATTGGGAGATGGCCAATTAGATCATCTTGCTTAGCAAATTTGATATTGAGTATGTCAACAAAAAGTAGTCAAAGGACAAGTGTTTTTGATCAATAAACTAAAACTCTCTACTACCAGAATAGAAACCACTAAGTCTGGATTTCAGACAATTTTTTTTTATATATTGAAGAATCTTCCACTTGGAAGATATACTTTGATGGGTCATTCACATTTAATGGCTCGGGGGTAGGAGTTTTTCTTATCACCCCATGGTGATTTATTCCTCAAGCTTTCAAACTTGGCTTCCCATGTACCAAAAATATTGTTGAGTATGAATCTCTCATTGCAGGATTTAAAGTCACTTATAAGATGGAATATCAAACAAGTTAAGGTTATAGGCGATGACTCCCAATTGATCATCAAATAGGTTAATGATGAGTATAAGGTCAAATGATGAGAATCTCATTCCATATAAATGGATGGTAGACACCTGAAGGAATAATTTGTTCAAATCACCTTTCAACAGGTCCCAAGAGCACAAAACCATTTGGAATGCCATGGCTACCATTGGATCTTTTTACGAATTATCTCCGGATACTAGGGACTTTCAGTTCCTTATTGATCATCTAATGGTGCCCGCATATGACATGTCATAAATCATGTTTGGTATGTGAAGTTGTTGGTCCCTTTTCCCCTTGGTACATTGACATATTTAATTACTTACAAGATGGTACCTTCCCTCCCACATCTCCCATTCCCAAAAACGAACCCTTATCCAACAAATAGCGTGTTATACCCTACTTGGGGAACTCTCTCTATCATCAAGGCTATGATGGGACTCTATTATATGTATGTCTTAATTCTGAGAGTCTATCCAAGCAATCAAAGAGGTGTACGAAGGCATATGTGGTGCTCACACTAGTGGCATGGTCCTCGCAAAGAAGCTTTTACATGTTGGATACTATTGGCCTACTATGGAGACATATTTTTTCGTATGTAAAGAAATGTCTACTATGTCAAAAACATGGTAATCTAATACATGCTCCATCACAATCTTTGTAACCTATCACTACACCGTGGCCATTTTCAAAATGGGGACTTGATCTCATAGGGAAGCTCACACCAACTTCCTCTATGGCCATAAGCACATTATCACTACCACTGAATACTTTACCAAATGGGTGAGGTTGTTCCTCTCACCTTTATCACTAGTGTTCATATATCTAAGTTCATCATGAACTCATATCATTTTTTTTATGGAATCCCTTCCTACCATTGTATCTGATAATGGAAATCATTCAAGAACAAACAAGTGAAATCATTGTGCCAATGCTTTAAAATTTTCTAGAAAGTGGTCTACCCCTTATTACCCTCAAGGTAATGGATAAGCCAAGCCTCTAATAAGACTCTTGTTCGATCATGGAGAAAATGGTTGGTAAAATTGGCCGTAATTGGCATCTTCAGATCCATCCTTTCCTATAGGCCTACAAAACTTCTATTCACACACCTATTGGTGTAACCTCATATTCCCTTATATTTGGCACTGAAGCCATTATCCCCTAGAGATCGAGCTTCCTTCTTTATAGATATCCTTACATGATTATCTAGATAATGATGAGGATTATAGTGTGGCTCAGGCTAGCAAGAGGTATAAACTACTTGATGAAAAATTCCTTAATGCTTTGGATCATCTCAAAGTGTATCAATCAAACACTTGAGTACATTTCTAGGTCCTAATCAAATACTACTATTCATATGATTCCTAAGTGAGAAAACTAGCAATTGACAGTTATCTTTGGCATTTTTTTATGTTTCTTGTTTTCTATTTGACCTTCTACACCCTACATCCCACTTAGTACTTCATTACTTTATCTTTCATGACCACGAATTCTAAAGCAACTAAATAGAACGTCATCGCCTAGGTTCCCTCATCTTTCTCGGGTGGCCTCGACCTCTTTATACTTTACTCACTCTTTTTGGGATTCTTTTATCTTTTGGGCATCTTATTTTCTTATGGGTCGGCCTTCCAGTTGTCAATTGTGAAATTCAACCAAGGGAACCATATAAATATAAATCTATGTGACCAAAATAAAGGACCAAGATCTAAACATATATCATCATCACCTAAGGTTGCATCCAAAAGAATATAAGAGAATCAAAGATATCCATCTATCTTTTATTCAAGGGATGGAATAGTTTAGGTCACAAGTTGACCTAGTTTGACTAGTTCAGGATAATGATGGCTCATTGGAGAAATTAGTCTGGAAGACCAATATTTTGGATTGGTTCAAAACATTGATGGCAATCAACAAGACCAATCCACACACATGACTCTTTCCATTTTTTTTATGCTTCTCTCCCCCTATAACATATATGAAAAAGGCTATAATGATAACACAACATGGAAAATAACAACTCACAAGACTAAACACAATGGAAACAATGTAAGACACAACTTACTTGACACATAAATCTCCCCTTGGGACTAAATTCTCTTCACTTTGACTCCTTCAACAACATATAATGATCCTATGGACCTGATATGATCCATGAGAAATACCCCCCTGAACATTTTCTCTCCATTATGACCTTTATTCATGCTAATCATAACTTCTAAGGACTATACCATGCAAGAAATTCACAAATCTACCTCCAAGCTTATCATACCACTCTTTAGGACCCTTATCCCTAAACAAAAACTTCGAGTGTAAAAATGAAAACTTTCGAGATAGCTATAGAATCCATCATACGTCATGAAACTCCTTCTCAAATGTACTATCCCTAGGATTATGGTATCTTAATCTAGTAGAAAACACAAAAATTGAGATTCTTACCTTGAATTATTTCCATAGAGAGGGGTCAAATACTTTTTCATATCCTCAAGCTCTTTCTCATTGCTTTCATCCTCCTTTCATGATGTTGTTACCTTCCCGAGACAAAAATTTTCTTCACAAGATAATAGGCCTTTAATCAACATTTCTATTTCCACACACACCTTTTATCCCTCTTATATAAATGCGGAGAGACAAACCATGCCCCCGCCTCAAAACTCTCCTACAAACTTGATAAAACATGTAAAACATTATTTTTCTATTTGAACTCGAGACACTCTTATAAACCTCCTAGATACCTTTTAAGATCAATAACATTAAAGAACCATCATAAACATTAGAGTACACAAGTAAATTGTTTTGAAATTAACTCCATTTAATATGAGAAACAAAGCACAAGAAGAATCTTCCCTAAGTCATAATTTGCACTACACCACATTCCATCTGTAGTTTGCTAATTCTTAAAATGCACAAGCTTGATCCATCACTTCAAACCTTTTTGACTCCTCTTCAAAAACTCATGAAGTCACACACCATGCTCCTTGATATGAGACTCTATCTAAGACCTGTAGCCATAAATTTAATTCACTGTATAACATATTCATAGCCCCCCCACATTCTCTACATCTTATCTTCATCACATATTTGGTCACAATACTTTCAATCTCATGAGAATATGATCTTGCAAACTTAGATGATGTCTCGAATATAACTTATTTGACCAGTCTTCTTGTCCCATTTGAGAAACAAAAAATATTCCTTAATACTTTCTTGGAGCATTCAAAAGTATAACACTACCCAGATATGCACAGAGATCCTTCTATGACAACACGAGATAATTTACCTTCTATGACATCTCATAAATACCATTCAAGTACTGTAGCTCGCCATAGATTCTCATGAGTAGACAAGAACAATTATCAACCTACATAATTATAATTATATAAGCTTGTGGCCCATCATGATATACACAATACCATAAGATTGATCCTTTTTAACAATGTCTTCATAATTTTTCTTACAAACCCCATTGTCTTGAAGTTATAGACCTATGCACCTACCTCTTGATGGAATTTGAAGCACATCATAAATTTACTTTCATTGACACAATTTGTATTCTTTACCTGATGAAAGAGTGAAATTAGTGACATTCACATCATCCTTCTCAACCATATAAACAATCTCTCATCTAGAGATCTCTTAACACAATCAACATTTATCTTCCTTAGCTAATAGTCTCTCTTGTAGCCTCCTTAGAATTGTTTCCAAGACATAATTTGTCTTGTGGAAGGATTAAAGCCACTTGTAACTACCATTTTCATGTCTTAATTATCTCCAACATTTTAATCTTGGGTTCAACCTTCAATTTAGGTAAACATGCTTTGTACACACAAGAATTTTGAAGACTATCATCAATTTCTCTTAACAAAAACTCCATTTTGCAATAATTCCTCTTGAATATAATTTACAGGGTTATAAAGATACTTCATGTAGATTTTCAGCTCTAAAACCACGTGAATTATCCCTAAAAATTTCCATCTTTTATACCCTAAGAGGGTTTCTAGGTGATCTTGAGAGAAATATATTTGCAAGAAAATGTGCAATACTTTTTACAATCCTTCAAGCCACTTTTAATAGACCTTTTCAAATATTTAGAATCTTTTAAATTTATTAGTAAACTAATATCTTAAATTGAAACAAATTCTGGGCTCAAGAACTACCTACTCTGCCTCTCCTTGACTGCAACCTTATAACATGTAGCTTGTCAAGTTTCAAACCCTTAATCCTTGTCATTTTAACTATATGACATATTACTTGAAAGGATTATTCACTTTGTATTTAGAATATTGTAACCATATTGCACATAATGGACTAGGAAATTTTCACTAATTAGACAAGGAATAAGAAACTCTTCCAGAGAACACAAGAAAAACCTTATCTCTTCACACCTTTTCAACAATATTATTTTAGGAAAGCATTGCTCCATCTTTATATCTTGACTATACTGCAATTTTGTAACCTTATTTGAAGGACTATGACTAGACTACCTTGATAATATCAATAGAACATATGCGATGCTTTAAACTAGGACATTTTTCATACATGAATGTCCTTGAGATGCTCTAATCAAACCTTAAGATATCAAAATTGATCTTTAAAGGTCTTCCACCGCTAGAAATTTACATTGTGATAAACACTCACCTAAGACCATTGCACATGACCAAAATGTAAACTAGACATCTTGATGGCATGATATATGTCATGAAGGACCAATGACACTCAACATTGAATTTATTGATAACATATGAGACTCACATAAAATGTGTTATCATAGAACTTTTACACTTTTCTTGCAAAAATAATTTCTTCATGTTATTTGATAATAAGACCATGAAAAAAAGTATCACAGCCAAAAAATATTCTTGGTAGATAACAATCGTATTACACATATCACAGTCAACATTTCTAGACATGATCTACATACAGACGAAGACCTAATGACCTTGATGAAAATGACCATGAATTAGATAACTCTTTTTGATACACATCAAAAACTCCCTCATGATAACAAGGCTATACCTTTTAGACTAATAACCAATTAAAATATCATTACTTCCACATCGACTTACTATGAAATGAACTACATACTAGGGCTTGACAGGACCTTAAGACTCATTATCACAAGATCAATAATAAGAAAGCATCAAGGTCCTATAACTCAGTAATACTTGATCATTTTTCCAAACTTGGATCCATAGATTTGAATCTCTATGATAGTATCAAACTCATACTTAAATTGATAATACATGACTCGGACCACAAACTTCTTTATGACTAGAACATACTTTGCAACATTAATGAAGACAAACTCATGACCATTTTAACAACTTTGAAGTATCATGACACATGACTAATGAGAAAAACTCAACTTAGACACCTATCAAGATACAAGAACTTCAAATGTATATGAATAACTCACCTAACATAGCTTATAGCTATTCAATTATCCCACACACCTATCATTTTCAACTTATCATGAACTAGAGAGTGAATAAAAGTCAAGAACATATGATCCTCTTCACTTTTGAGCCCTTCAACTAAGTAAAACACACCTCCTTGATCAGGTTTAGACCTTTCTTTAACAACCTCATTGGGTAAGGCTTCAAAATCTACATTTTGGACTGATACTCATTGGACTTGATCTCTTTGAATTGATTATCATCCTTCTTGGCCTTTGGATCTGATATGTCAGTCTTGGAGTCATACATGGGACTGACTTTCTTCTTGAAAAACCTTCCATTTGATGCTTGAAACTTGCTAATACCTCTTAATATTCCACCTTGGAGACAAAATTTAGCAATATGACCTTGTTTGTGACATTTATGACATACAATAACATTACTCTTTCTTCTTGGTTCAAACACACTAATATTCCATCCAAAATCCTTGGCTCTATGACCATACTCACAACATGAATGAAATTCACCCTTGAAGATCTCTACATTATTGCTAGGAGTCTACCTTTTGTAATCTCTAGATCTATGAAAAATTCATGACAAACAAAGCAATATCCATTGAAGGAAGTACCATACCTCATAGCATTAGGTTGTCTAACTGAGTTAGACCTTCTCAAATTAGTCCTCTTAGTCACCTTCTCATCTGATTTTGAACTTGGACCAACTTCATCATCATTCTTATTTTCTTTCCTTCAAACCTTAGGCCCGATTTGTCATCGGTGGCTCTTTTCCTTCTATAACCCCATCAAGAGATTTGGACCCCTTATCTAACCTATCATACATCTTTAACCTACTAGATGCATTCTCCAAATATGATTATAGGGATTTCAATTTTTCCTCATACCTAAAACAAGAGTCTTCTTTCTCCTTTAGGGCTTTAGACAAACTTTCCACTTGAGATTTCAAACCCTTGATGGCTTGATCATGCTCTATCTCCATATCCTTGATCTGAACTTGTAAGCAATCAATCACTTGAATGAGATACTTCACTCCTCTTCTTTAATGGTTTTTCAAATATGAAGACATACCCATTGCTTTTGCTTCAAACGATCTCCTTTAAGTTGCTAAGCTTGCTTCACTACGACCTTCTCTAATACCAATTGTTGGAAGAAAAAAGGAATAGAGAGGGGGGGTGAATCAATCCTTCAATTTTTTAATTTCATTAACCATTAATTTCAAAACCATTAAAATTCATCCATTCATATACATTCAACCATTTAATATTTACTGCACACAATACATTTAAAAAACCATAACACATGAGAATAAGCACATAGAAACAAGATATAAGTGGGAAACCATCATGGAGAAGAAAACACACTAAAACTATTCTTATATTAAACAAAGAAAAGATGTTTATTAAGCACCAACTTCACAAGGAGCATCAACCCCTAGTTTAGTAGAGCACCAAACCCTAGTTTAGTGAAGCACCAACTCCACAAGGAGGATATAACCCCCTAGGATGACCAAGCACCAACTCAACCACTTGATGATGATGATCTATGAATTTTTTTGCCACAACTAATAGATATCTCTAATTCAGATCACAAACCCTTTCTCAAACCCTCATTCCTTCAACTAGCTCTATCTTATTCATTCACACCTTAGCTTGGCTATAAATTCTTGCACACATGATGTAAAAACTTCCTCAACCTGTAATAAACTTCCTCATATTTCAAATCATGACTTTATACTTGTAATATACTTCTACTTGGGTTGCACTTTTCACCCCGTTGGTCGTCAAGATAGGACTTTACGAAGAGCAACAGTCAGGGGACAAGAAGTCCCTCCTCTTTAATGGGAGAGGTTCCCTTATTCAGAAACGAACTTATTTACAAATGTACAAGACATGATTTGTTGGTTAAACTTGGATATTACGAAAGTGTTTTCTATGAAGATCATCAATTACAAAAGGACTGAGGAAATGAGAGTACGGGAAAGAGCAGAAAGGCAACATGCAGAATTATAGATATCAGAGTAATTCTTTATGTATGCGAAAGTCACAGTGAATTGAAACAAGATCATTTGTATCGAATAAATAAGATGGAATTTAAAGACACAAAGTTCTGTAAATAACATCTGCTTAGAACACAAAGTTTCTTAACATAACACAGATTCATTAATCAAGGACACAAAGTTCCTTCTTGGTTATACAAGATCACCATGCTTGCAAAGTTGAAGAGTATGCAATCGGTAAGACTAACGAACTTGAGACAAATGATCTTCACAAAGAAAATAAATGAAAGCTTAGGAATAACAGAGATCAGATAGACAAAGAATGGAAAGTCCTTCTGTATTGATTTCTTTATAATCTATTTACACTTTTCGGAAAATAAGCCAAGTTCTTCCTTTTTCAAAATGGCGTGGAAAGGCCATTATATAGCTTACAAATCAGTTACTCTTTGTAACTACTTCTTTTAACTAAAGATTAGTTAAGGATTGCCAATCGCAATACCTCAACTTATTACAATGAATCCGAGAAAAAGAATTAGAAAAGAAGAGAAGAATAAGGAGAAGAAGACAGGTGGTTATGACTGAGAGGGGCCCACCGACTTCAAAATTCGCTGCCTGAATCTCTTCAATGCCTCGGCTATGTCTCTGCCACGAGGGACTGACGTGTTGGCTGTAGACTGACCCCAAAATCCGAGACACTTCTCCATTTCTTTATCAAACTCGATATGAGTATGATAATCTTTATTGGCTTCTTCAATGGCAGATTGAAGAGAGCAGACCTCCTTCATTTTCTCTTTGGAGATGGAGCTTTCCTTGAATAGATTATCTTTGACATAAGCTCTGAATTGAGCTTTGATTTCTTGCAAGGAAAGGAACACACCAGAAGTTTCATCTTGAAGATGACAATGAATATCTTTGAAAGCTGATATAACCAGCGTCTTGAAAGCTTCTCCCTTCTGCCAGCTATTCTTTAGCTCTCCCAAAGCTTCCTCCAAAACTTTGATCTTCCATTCCACACTGTAAACCCAGGACTTCGACAGATTATCCTTTGCATCATCAAAAACCTTATTTGCCAACAAAATTTTCTCATCTGTCTGTCCTATAAGACGGAGGTCTACTATGCAACTGCTCCAGAGTTTGAGCTCTTTATCTATGACCCCGATAGTGGAGGAGAACTTCTGTTGCAAATTTCTCACCTTCCCGTGGAGTTTGAAAGCTTCATCGATGAAGTTCAATCCTGCAATAAGCATATCTTCTACCATGGCCTCCATAGCTCTGCCATAGATAGAATACTTGTGCATGTCTTTGATACTCTGCACTTCATCTTGGCTCAAAACTACAGGTGGTGGAAGAGTAGTCAATGGGGTAGGGTCCAAAACTTTGTCCTTAGACAAAAGAGATTTGATGAAACCTGTGAGAATCTGGGCTTGTTCCTCCAACTGTTCAATAGTTTGCTGCCCTTTCTCTACCCTCCCAATGACTCTTGTGACTGTTTCCTGGAGGTTATGGATCTCACCTTCAGGGGTAGACTCTCCCATTGGAATTCTTGAAAGCTCCAAGTCAGATGCCAGCAAGTCTTGCTCTGATTTGTCTACTGTAGGCTTAGCAATTTCCAGGAATTGCTGACCTTGAGCATCAGACACTATTCTGGAGGTGACTTTGGCTTTCTTGGCACGAGAAGGAGTAGTGCCCAACATGGCTGCCACAACATCAAAATTTGGCCCTGAGCTCCGAGAGGAAGATTTCCTCTTTCTACTGTCAACAAAAGGTTGAACCCACGCAAAAGAGGAAGAGGAAGCAGCAGGAGGGGCAAGAGGGCCAAGAGACATAGAGCTCATGACACTCAAGGTTTGCACAGCTGTTGTCTCAAGTTGAGATGTGAGTGGGGCGCTAGAGACAGTCACTGCAGAAGAAACAATGGCACTTGGAAGCACAGTGCTTTGGACTTCCTGATCCTTATCTGTTGGATCTTCAGGAGCATTTGCTGGGGCTGGTACTTCACTCTCTTCACTTTCACTGAGAACAATGATGTTCTCTGGTCCCAAAGGCACTTCCACCTGCTTCCTCGGAGAATCCTTCTCCATAGGCTCCTTCTTAACTTCTTTGAGTTTCTTCTGATATACTTGAGTGGATGAAGAAGGAGTGGAAGCTGCAGGTCCTTGCGTTGATGAGGTAGGAGGGGTTTGCACAGGTGTGTCTGATATGGGAGTCAATGCTTCCCTCTGTGGTGTTAAAACATCCTTGGAAGAGGATTCTCCTAAGTATCTTCTGAGCTCTCGAACCTTCCCTCAAAACCACCTTAGTCCTAACTAAGATTGGAGCAAGGATCTCAGCCAGATCATCTTTTTCCTTCCTGTTCCAATCCAAGTCTTCCAAGGGAGTGTGCTTAATCACATTATCATACTCATATGAGTATAGGTCAGAGTTTTCATCCTGGAGTCCTTCAGGAACCTGGTGCAAGCCGAGTTCTTGGATTAATTGCAGAGAAAACCTACCATAGTGCCTCCTTCGAGCTTCAAAATCATCTGCACAGTCAGCCCAATAGTCTTCTGTATCTGCCCTGTGATGATAGATTATCTTGATGTTCTGCTCAATGAACTTCTTCAAGTCGAAGCAAGTTCTTGGCTTGAAGAAATGGACAGTGATAGGAACCAGGGCTCTCTCTATGTTCTGTGCGTCCAGGGCTGTTTTACAAGTGTAATTTCCCAAAGAGATGGGAAAGTGCAAACCGGAAATCTTCTTGTCCCTGCAGGTTCTGTGCAGTTTGTCTAACTACCTGCATACTTCAATCAAAGCCATCTTATCATTGCAGAACATGGGAAGCCGCAGAGGGGTGCTCTCATAGCCGGCAAGCCTAATATAGGAGAATTTTCTGAATTGTATGAAATAAGCACCGTAGCGTGATATCAGATTCATGGCTTCATCAGAAAATCTCCTGGCAGTATCACCTTCGAGCAGCCTGACCACGTACATGGTGAAAGCATCATTTACCCTTCTGAAATTGCGATTGCTGGTCTCTAGGGTGAACTGCGGGCAGTAAGCATATACTGGATCATCTTTGTGAGCGTCAATGTAAGAAAAGCCAAACCATTGCCGTGACGCTGCCAGGGTATACATTAGGTACGAGGTCATGTAGAACTTCTTCTTTTGCTGCACATTGGACAGCTGCTCTGTCAAATTCATGCTGATGATTTCTGCCCAATTGATATTTTGAGTTCCCTCGCACACCATGCTGATGAGCGGGCACATCCAGAAATGGAACTCATTAGTAGAAGGTAAGCCCATAACCCGAGCCAGCAAGATTATGAAGTCTGACAACTCTTCATTGAAATCTGCTCGGAAGAGAGTCTTGGATAGACGAGACGCTCCCTTCCTAGGGTTTTTAAGCCATGACTTCGCCACCCACGCCTTGAATTTGTCACTGTCTTGATTAAACAGGGCCTGTGCTTGATCCTGGGAAACAACAATGGCATTATCCATCTCCGGGATCCTTAGTGCAGTGCTAATGGTGGCAGCATCTATCCTGGCAATAAGTTCCCCGTGTACATTGGTTAATTCACTCGAATCAGGGTCGAAGTGAGCTCCACATGAAAGAACTGATCAAAGCACATTGCACCGAAATTGGGAAACCTCCAAAAAAGCCAAACCGCTATCGTGAATCATTTGCGCCATTGGTGTAGGGTTTGTGTCTGCCATTCTTGCCCGTAAATCATCAAATCAAGATGACAAGCTTCACTATCCCCAATATTGTGAACGCGCACTCGAGCGGCGAAATTTGTTCCCGACCACTGAAACTTGATCTTCATATTGATAGTAACTAGGAGGACAGAGCCGCAAACCAAACTCGGGAAGGAATTACAGAGGGAGGGGATATACGCGCAGGTTTTCAAATTGCAAGGGTTCGAGCAAAAGATAGCATGGAAGCAATGTGAAAAATGCAAAGGGGGATGCCCGTTATATAGCCGATTAGGAGAGAGAGAGACAATGAATGTGCATTTAATACATACCTACCAATTTGAATAAGCATGATATTCGGGTAGAGCGGGAAAAATAAGCACGAATGGCACTTGGTTCATTTGGGACATGTGAGACGCGAATGCGCGAAACACGCGGCTCTGGCGGATTCGGGCGAAGTGGGGAAAAGACGCACAAATGCCTTTTGGGACATGCGGGACATGAGTGCGTGAAGTACGCGATTCGGGCGAATCGGCCGAAAAGGTTACAATGGGTCCGGAAAAGTTTGGGACATTTGGGACGAAAATGCGCGAAGTACGCGGTTCGGGTGTTTCGGCCGAAAATGGAACAACTTGCACAATTTGACTTGGGACATTTGGGACATGAAGTTCCGAGTGCACGCGGTTCGGATGTTTCGTAAAAATGGAGCAGCTTGCCCGATTAACTTTGGGACATTTGGGACATGAAAGTGCGAAGTACGCGGTTCGGGTGAATCGGCCTAAATGGAACAGCTTGCCCGATTTACTTTGGGACATTTGGGACGAAAAGTTCCGACGGGCCCGAAAATGGAACAACTTCGGGATTTCGGCCGATCGGGGAACAGAACGCACTTTTGAACTTGGGACAGTTGGGACAAAATTGTCCGACAGGCCCGAAAAACACACAAAAAGACCCAAAATGCAGACTTTTCTCAATTTCACGACTTTTAACAATTTCAGCACAAGAGAGGACACTAAAACTCAAAATTTTGAAAGTTCACTTTCTTTAAGAGTAGGGAATTTTGAGTAGACAACACACCCATGCAAGACTAGTTACAAATTTCACCCAAAACAAAACTTTTGTAAGATATCCTTGATTAAAATTCAAGAGAGGTTGGTTTCGCTCATTTGGTTTGACTAATTAAAGTTCATAACATCCCATTTGAATCATAAAAACATTCACATATGACCCATGTAGGTCGGCCATGCCTACTAAAACCATCCAACTTGCACCCGAAACCCCATCATTAGGATGAGAAAATCTACTCATACCAAGACCCACTTATTAAATATTCCTAATTCATCATACATGAGTAATATATCATATAAGCACCATACATGGTCACAAATTTTCTCAGAACAATTAAATATTTCATTAAATGGGCCGAATGGCTTATATCCTTCTAAAAATAACTATTTCCAACACCCCGTCTTCACATATGGGCATCAAGAACATACAATAACACATAAAATATTGAATTTGACCACTATATGAAAATCCTAGAACCCGTATAAAAATTCTATGCATGCTAGAACTCATGAAAAACCCACTGCTCAAACCATATAAACATTCCTCTTCACCAAAACAAGCTTCCCAAAATCTAGTTTTGCAAACTCAACTAGTTTACACCATTTTTGTAACTTCCAAGAACTCAAAATTCCTTTAATAGGAATAATTTTCATCGCAATTAAATTTAGAGGTGGTATAAATCATCAACTCAAACATATCATGCTCCAATCAACTCATTCTTTTAGTCCGAGCCAACCCGTCCTTTAAACACACATACCTTCTTCTTCACAAATTGACCTGAAAGACAAATCAAATAAAATCACTAAGACACAATCCATACATAATTGAACATCTATCTAAATAAAGTTTATAGAATATATTCGAACTCCTTCCAACTCCAAGTGGAAAGCCTTCAACCAAGCCAATATATGCAAGCTGCTCTTTATGTCTTCTAGGACTCAAGAACAATGCTTGAGCTCAACATGCTCCATCATACCAAAACTCACTTCCAAACTTGAAAAATCATGGATAACAATTATACATGATTTAGAAGCACTAATAAACCTTCACCATTCTTTAACAACTTAGAATCATCAACATTACTTCACGTAACACTTATCACCTCCCGCTAGAACAAACATCCTCCAAAATTGAATCTCAAAGAAAAACTCATGAATTTTTCATTCATTATGCAATAAATTTTGATATATACCAATGGAAATATCTCTAAACTAGATTCACATCACAACTTTAATAAGATCCTAAGTCCTATTGTATCTCTTGAAATGTCAATTTTACTTGAAAAGCTGCTCCAAACTACCCCAAAACTAGTCTTCGAAATAGGGAACACTTTGAAAATTTTCATAATCAAAATGACCTAAAACCTTCATATAAATCTAGAGAAACTCCAGGGATAACATAAATTCCAATTTAGTATTTAATATCTTGTTGGCGAGAAAATTTTTCGGGTGGACAAACTTGTGTATTTTTTGCCAACGCTCTGGGAATCTAAGTCCCTCTACTTAATCTGACAGCTTCCGTATATGCATGTGCATGAAAAGGTGGATTTCTGTGGTGGCCTTTCGACCGGGGATCCAATAGGGACACTCCACTGACCCTGCAAAAATCTTGTAGATACCTACAAGAGAGGACTTTGTCTGAAAGTGGGAAAGGGAGTGAGAAAAGAGGTAGGGGAACTAATGCTGTAGGTAGATAATCAGATTCCTGCACACACACTAGTTAGAAACTTCAACACATGCATTCATGAGAAGAAACAACTCTGTAAATAACAACAAGACCAAATAGAATTTATCAATCACAAAGTATCAAGAAACCCCTTAGTCAAAGAAAGCTGGAAACTCCTTCTTCTTGTATTGATTGCTCAAACCAAAGTTGTACATAATGGAGAAATAGAGGAAATTTGAGAATGAGGGGAATGGAAGAATTTGGCTATCTCCTTTGTTCTCTCAAGGTACAATATACTCTTGAGTTTACAAGATCAATCACCAACCCTTTGAATGGGAATGGCGTTACAATTTATAGAATGAGAGGTGACTTATCGTCTTCCTCATGACGTTTCGAATACCTTAATATGACTTAAGACTGTTCATATTCCACTTTAAATATTTAAGTCCCTTTTATAATAGTAAGGCGACTTAATTTACATTATATTTCTAAAGTCATTTAAGTCATATTAAAAAGTGTAACCCTCAATGCAAAAATATAACATTAAAGAGAGAGAGAGTGTCGTATGAGGAGCAAAGAGAGAGAGATAGAAGAGGAAGAAGAAGAAGAAGAATTATCTTGAAGGATGAGTTGCTACAGTGGACTTGGCTCCATTCTCCAACTGTTCTCCACTTTGTAATCCTAAGAAGGCTTCTGACCCATCCACTTTGGCTTCATATCTCCCTTATAAAAATCAACTTACTATTTTTAGTAAGTATGAGAAATCAAGTCCCCGATCTTCAATTGGATGTTGCGGCTCAATTTTCCTCTTTCTCCCTACATTCCTTGTTCCTTCGGATCAACTTTCTATTTTTAGTAGGTGCTCGAGGGCACACTTACTATTTTTAGTAAGTGCCAAAAATGTCCATTCTGGTGGATTCTCAGTTGTAGTGCACCTCCAATGTCTTCATCTTCTTTGCAGGTTCTTCTATCGACGACTTTCCAAAATAGCAGTTCTATGTAGCAAACCTACTATTTTTAGAAAGTTTGCCTCTAGGATTTGGATTGACGTGGAACAAAGTTTTTTGATATGGGTTTTTTCCCAATATCCTCCCTTTGAAATTTTGGGCCCACCCGCTTAATAGTCTAGGAGATTTTAAAGTTTTAATTTTCAGACCTGGCAGTGCTTCTGGTATGGCAGCCATTAATGGACCTCAAAATTGTAGGTCTAGTTTTCTCCTCTGTTTGTGAAGAAAATTATATTTTTGATGTGGGTTTTTTCTTTTGGTGCTTCATGTGCGATCTTACTTTGATTTGACAACCGGTTTGACGGAAATCCCACTTCTTTCTTCGTTGAGCCGAAAAGGAGATTTCTTCGTTGTGGATGCTCTGTTGCACATGGGGGAGTTTGAAGGTGTCTTATTGATGGCCTTGGGTAGAGGAATGAGCAGAAAAATATATATTGTTGTTTCATGCATCCGTTTGGGATATTTCTTCAACTTCTCATTTCATGGCTATGGAGTTTTCTCTGTTTTCTCCTTTTGTGTTTGATGAGGATTCCTCCTAGGGCCTACATATTGCTATGTATTCATGATTGGAGACTTTATGTGGCCATGGTGGAGCTGGTTCGGAGCAACAATGGTGGACCGGGTGTCTGGACAAACATGCATGGAGCCATGGCAAGGTATGAAGCTGTGAAGGAGAAATGAGGGGAAAGAAATGGCTAAGTGCCGGATTTGAATACTCAAAACTTGCAAATGGAGGGGCTGGGTACATTTTTATGTCCCTGATGTCCCTAACCTTAGGGACATGAGGGACATCAATTTCCACGGTGGTCAAGCGATGCCATGTGTCCTTAATCCGAAACAGGGGATTTGCTTGAAAAATGCACCTGGTGAAACTTCGATCACGTGGGTGTCCAAATGACTCCCCATAGGGGATGGGAACATTTTTCAAGGTCTGATGTCCCACACCTCAAGTGAATAAGGGACATCAGTTTCCACGGTGGTCCTAGAGGTGACACGTGGTGCTCGATCCAACGATAGGGAATGAATGCTCCAAAAATGCACCTAGGGGTTGAAACTCGGTCACATGGGTGTCCAAATGACTCCCCATAGGGGCTGGGCACATTTTTCAAGGTTTTATGTCCCCCACCTCAGGTTAATAAGGGACATAAAATTCCATGGTGGTCCTGGAGCTGACACGTGGTGCCCGATCCAACGGCAGGGAATGGATGCTCCAAAAATGCACCTGGGGTTGAACTATCGAGTCTGGAGGTCACATGAGGGTCCAAGAGGTCATATGAGGGCTGAGAGGGATTCAAGGGGGTTGGAAACACTTTTCCAACCTTGATTTCCCTGACCTTGGGGGACATGAGGGACACAAAATCCCGCCAGGCTCCTGGTGCTGACACGTGTCCTCCCAAAAATTTGGCTAAGTCCTGAACTTGTGATAGTGATAACTTGAGCTCTGATGGACCTTTTTGGAAAAAATTTATATGATCCTGACTATAAATGTCCTTTTGAATCCAATGGTGGGGGTATAATGTCTTGATTATTCCATTTGATCCTTGAAAAATTAGATTTTTGATTTTTACTCCACCAATGCACGAGAAACATTACTGCAGTAATCGATGCGCAAAAGTGTTGTGAAAAATATTATTTCACCATCATGTAGGTCTTGGAATCCTATTTCTGGATATATTTTGTTTTTTTAACTCCATTCGGAGCTCCTGGAATCTTCTTCTGAAGCCCAACAACTGTTTTAGGCCTGTGTACCACCTAGGCTTGTGAACCATGTTTTTTACTAAGACTGCTCCAAGTCTTGCAGAACTTCCCCAGACCTTCCAAAATCATTTCCATGATGTTCCAAGGTCTTCCATTCACCTCAAGTTGAATTTTTCCTTTTTTCTACTCTAGGGGTTGATCCATTCCTGGGAAGGCCAGCGATAGCCCTTCCCAATACTGCCAGAAGATAGTATCTTTTTAGAACTCCCTAAAATCACATAGGGGTAATGAATAAAATTACCTAAATCACCTAGGGAATGAGATTACATTATTCAGGAGGTCATTTTGACTGATTGGATAGACCCGAGGTGTCTTGGAATGATGGGACTTGAAAAAATTTACACTGGGGTATTGTTGTCGTGCTTGGAAATTGTCAATTTCCTTGTTGCACATTTGCACGACAACACATCTTTGGATAAATTTTCCACAAAATAAACTTCTTTAGAAACAATCCATTTTAGGTGGGGCCTACATACTTTAACATGCTCTATCTTACCTTTCTAGAAGTATGGAAGAGTACTCTACAACATCCAATCATCACTCTTAGATAAGAAATCAAAATAATCTTTGTATACTCATTTTTCTCGAAGTTTCTCCTAGTTAGGGTTTAGCTAGGGTTTCAAACCACTTTACCTTATTAAAAATTGTTCATAAAAATGTGACAATAATACCACATCATTGTTATTTTTAAACATTCATAAAAAACCTTAGAATATATGTAAAATATATTAGGTCCCCATTAAAATCATACAATTCTCAACGAACATCAGAAGGTCCATTTTTGCTATGAAAACACATTCTAGAATACCCTGTTTCACCAAAACTTGTATATCTTGCAAAATATTCTTCAGAATGACCTAAAACTTGTCATGAAACATCATGAAAACATTATATAGCTTATCAAACTTAGCAGATATCCCAAATCAGTATCAAAATCACTAACCATTAAGTCTTACCTTTGTTAAACTACTTGTTCTCACCTGATTGCTTCCCAATGACACTGAAGCACTGTAAAACCTATGAGAACTGACCTGAAACTCATCATACACATTAGGTACACTTTCACCATGTTTCCACCATGCACCAAAAAGACTTATTATCTCTAATTATCACACCTTCATCTCATTCAACATGCTCTAGAGCTAGAAATAATCCCGAATTCCACGATTCAACTTGTAACCTCATGAATTGACCTTGATGACATCATGGAGACTCATATACACATGAAGCATGTCATAAAAACCATATTTGACCTCATTACACACTAAAAATAGTTTGGGATGACCCATACGTGACTTAACTCACTAGACCATGCACTAGGACCACACTGAACTCACAAAAAATTGACACTACCAATAAACCTTCATGCTTGACACTTGATTAACACCTCATGGAAAATCAAACAACACCATGACACCTTTTTCCATAAATGTATTTGAAATCAATGAAAACACAAACACACAATGGAAAATAGTTCTTCTTGTGATCCTCAATCACCAATTGATCAATTTTCCATGTAGTTGTTTTTATCCTCCTTATTGGCTTGCCAACTATCAAGTCTTCCATTATGTAATTATAATCAAATAAATGGACATCATGGAAATGATTGCTATGCTTTAAAATGCATAATCAAATACCTTGAGTGTCATGGTTTTATTTCATTTGCTACAGAAAATGCTACTACATATTCCTCTCTAATTGCTAAATCTCATTAGGTTCCTAAATCTGATTTATCTATGTCTCATGAGCATCATACCATCATTACTAATGTAATTCAAGAGCATCCTAAGCACCTTCATCTGAAAATCAATATAAATACTCATCCACTCAATTCATCTATTGCATTACCTAGTCAAACTAAGCATCCACCTCCCAAAATTAGTACTCCTTCTCCAATCAATTCTTCTGTAGCGTTACTAATCCCAAATAAGCAACCAATCACTAAGTAAGACCAAAACATTCTAGAAGGTTTATTTTGACTCTTGTCGTTCAAAATCCCTTCGCAACCTCCACTTTAACATCAAATCACTTATGTCAAGGAAACTACTCATTACATTGACCCCTTTAGCAACATTGACTAGATCTACACTTCTCACACACTTGGGGGTAATCACACTTACTTCCACCCATCCTAGCATAACCACGTGTCTCTTATTTCTACTATTACACTCCATGATTCATATCTAGTCTTTCTCATTCAACTTGATACACACTTTTTTTCATCATTACCCCATGAGGCACTCTTGTGCTAAGGTTCACACTTAACTGTTGAGGGCATACTATATCCATGAACCTCACACACTACACATTTCACGCTTCGCGCTTCAAAACAAAACTTTCTAGCATTACATTATCACATCATGATATCCTCTTCTACACTCTATGCTCTACGCTTCATTCATCTATTTATCTAGCGCATAGATTCAAACCATTTCCCGATGATGCACTCTTGTTCTATGGTTCATTGTTGGCTATCAAGGGGTCTTTTATAAATGAACCTCATCTCATACATATTCATGCACATCCACTTAGGGGAATTCCCCTATCAAATTTACATTACATACCATTCCATCTCACTCATTCATAACATACTTAATATCTTGGTTGCATTTAATCTCTCTTACTTATTCTTACATGTACACTTTGTTTCACATGTTAGATAAATACTTAGCATGTCATTATATTTTCTATATGCACATGCACATTCACTTGTTATTTAGTCATGAATGCATAATTTCTACAGATATTTACAACAACAATGATGCTTGGATCATACCTCTTACCATAAAGCCGAGGATCCAGGGTGCATCTTCATTTCTACTATTTCACATCACATGTGCTATTGTTTCATTTTATACTACTTCCTATTCTTACTAGCACACTACTTGTTCCATAGATCATACATTCTTTGACATGCTCTTTATCATTCTAACATGCTAATGGGTACTTCATGTTAGACATTTTCTATTTAGGAACTATTTACCACCATGGTTGTCGATACTTTGCTTTATATTATTCACCATTTTTTTACCGTATGCTTTATTGTTTTGCGAGCTATACCCTTTGTCTTGTATGCACATTGTATGCTTTTGGCCACTTCGATCATGATTGGCTTGTGACATTTTGAGAGATGTCCCATGTTTGAAAGCCACTTTTCATGCTTTACATTTTCTGCACTATTACTTGTTTACATTGTCTTGTATAGTATGCTTGTAATTTTTTCTACTAACATATGTTTCTAGCCACTTTGTTTGCATGTGCCTTGTTTTTACCATGCACTTCCCCTACCCCCGTAGCGTACACAATTTCATATTAGCATTCAGTCCTCTCCTTTGGGCCACATTAGCCTAGCGATGTTTCCTACACCTCAAATGAAGGGGGCATACATTGGGTGAAATAGTCACCCCATACAATAGCTCGAGCTTGATTCAACACACGATTCAATATAAAACAAAAAAAATTTACAGTCACAAAATGACCCAGATTCGACTTGGGTCTTCGATTCAACAAAGGCATTATCGAAATATACATACGCTAGTGTTTGGGTGCTCTTGACCTTTCCTAGGTGCCTATGACTAGGTGTGTAATTACAGTTATTTTCTCATACCAACATATTTTTCAGTAGTTTATAGAGTAATTGGCATAGTACATGCATAATCCTCTAGCAATCATAATGCACTTTGTACCTCCTTTTTCTAGTTGGATCGAACTAGAACAACAAAAACTAAACATGGATCACACCATCTATAGTGGTGTATAAATTCGGAAGTAGTCATGGATGAAGAGTAACATTAGACCTCTCTCCCCGAAACTTCTTATGTAGCGTGAGATCACCCAAAAACTTACACTTAGCGTGAAATCACTCAAAAACTCATTCTTGGCATGAGATTGCCCATAAAACTCACTCTTGGCATGAGATCGCCCAAAAAAATTGTTCTTCTATAGTAGTTCGAACATTTTATATCCTTTTCAATCTTCACGGATAGGGTGCATACTTTCCTTTTTGTACATTTTCACATTTTTTATAACTTTTAGATGATTTTACAAAGTTTTCATAACACATGACTTTGACTACTCTTTCACTCTTATTTTGTAGGTTTGTCCTTAATGCAACAAGAAGCAGCCCTACATCAAGTAAAATAACAAGTACCAACACATATGCTTCACCCTTAGGGTCACTTCCTCTTTCTTAGCTTCCACACTTCATTTTTATCACTTCACGCTTTCACTTGTATCCTTGGTATGCTTTTTCCATAGATCTATATGGTTATCGGTACACGTCTCTTCTCTACATTATGTTATCAAGTATTCACTCAACAACATAAATTGGGGAAAATGTAGACACAAAATCATGCACTTGGGTACATTTATAGGTCCTAATCACATACTACTATTCATATGATTCCTAAGTGAGAAAACTAGCAATTAACAACTATCTTTGGCCTTTTGTCTATGTTTTTATTTTCTATTTGGCCTTCTACACCCTACAACCCAGTTGGTACTTCATTGCTTTATCTTTCATGACTCGGACACCAATTCCCAGACAAGACACTAGTGCCGGGCACCCTCATCCTTCTCGAGAGACCCCACCTCTTTATACTTTAATCTCTCTTTTTGGGCATCTTATTTTCTTATGGGTCGGCCTTCCAGTTGTCAATTGAGAAATTCAACTAAGGGAATCATATAAATATAAAGCTATGTGACCAAAATAAAGGACCAATCTCTAATCATCTATTATCATCACATAAGGTTGCATCCAAAGGCATCTAAGAGCATCAAAGGCATCCATCTAGCTTTCATTTAAGGGACAAGGGACTAAATTTTTGCATACACTTCATAGGAAGGGGAAGTTCATTTTTCCATCCACACATCTATTTACATTGGTACATCTAGCTATCTCCCACTATCACATGCACTTGCAAAAGGGCTTCCTAGGGTATGATTCTATCACACACACACAAGAACTACATGGAGTCTGAAATGTAGTGCAGTTATCGGTTGTAAGATCATTTAGTTGGGTGACTTCTAGGGTTAATCGAGTCCTCATTTTACATATTTTATTTTTGATATTTGATTTAGTTTGAGGGTTTTATAAGTCATCTTCTATTTATAGGTTATAGGAGAATTCAATGATCATCCAAAAAGATACAATAAACCAAAATCAAAGCTTAGTGACACTTGTGTGACACAATAAAAAATAGTTTCTAAGCTCCTACACACTCACAAGAGTCTAATAGAGGTCCTTAACACCTAGTCACCATAGTCTTGTTCTAGGTGCCCTAGTCTAGTCTCATCTCATCATCGTTCTAGGATTTTATGTGGCGAGTTGTGATGATCTGCCCTTCTTGTTCATCGGTCTTCCAGTCCAAAACAATTTTAGGGATAACACGAATCAACTAAGTCTTTATTTCCCTCATGATTAACTAAAATTGGATAATATGAGGATAATTAATCAAATCTAGAATGACATGTAAATGCAGTAAAAAATATAGAAATTACCCAAACCACTAATCTAATGAAAGTAGAAACCTTAATATGCAAAAAGAGTGAGGATGTGACTCGAGTGATTAAAAGAGCTCATTGGACTTTGTCACGAAGTGGCTAGAGAAAAGAAAATAGGAACATTGTCCAGGATGCCCAAGAGAGGATGGATTTGAGATATATATGGATGGAGCACATGGAAGGGGACCGAGCACTGTGGGTGCTGCGGTCTATAGAATGGGTGCCTCTGGTCTATGAAAAAATATCTAGAACTAAGCTTCATAGGTCCGATAGGTGGTCAAAACCCTCGCTATGTGTCACATAAAATCATGTGCCTTGCTCTAGATATTGCTTTGATAATCCAAGATGTATAGAAAACCTACAAAATACCAAAAGAAGTATCAAAACCCTAAAAAAGAAGAATTCAAATGAATGGATAAGAACGAACTCATCTACCACAATAGTGGGGTTACTAACTGAGTGTTGTACTACATTTCAAACCCAAATGTAGTTCTGATGTGTGTGTGCATATGCTCCCTAAGTGCTCTTGTGCTAGTCACACTTTATGAAGTAGTGAGAAATAAAATAATGTAGAAAATGTAATAGAATGTGCGCATGGAATAGAATAAAATCCCCCTATGCTTGTGTGATGTAGATAACACTGTGAGAGACCAAAATTGGATATATGGGATAGTTAATCTAATCTAGAACAAAATATAAATGCAAAGAAACAAATATAGAAATGCATAAGTAAATAATCTAATGAAATTAGAAACCCTAATATGTAAGAATAGTGAGGAAGTGACTCGGCTGGTTAAAGGAGCTCGCTAGAGTGTGTCACATAAGTAGCTAGAGAAACAAAAGTAAGAATGACCGTGTAGAGGCCCCAGAGGGATGGCTCTAAGCTATTTAGCTGGACTGGAGTGCCTGGAAAGGGACTAGGGTTCTGCGTGCGCTTTGGTCTACGAGAATGGGTGTCTTGGTCTATGCAAAATATCCATATTTGAGCTTCACAAGTATGGTAGGTGGTGTGAAACCCTCGCTGTGTATCAAATTACATTCATGGCACTTTGTGCTAGGTTTCATTGATAATCCAAGATGTATAGAAGACTGCAAGGCTAAAAGAAGTATGAAAACCCTAAAAAATGAAGAATGCAAATGAATGGGTTGGGTGACCTCAGGCTGCCAAGATAGTGGGCTTACTAACTAAGCGCTACACTACATTTTGGACCCAAATGTAGTTCTGGTGTGTGTGTGTGTGTGTGTGTGTGTGTGTGTGTGTGCATATATTCCCTAGGTTCTCTCATATCAATCACACTTTGTGAAGTAGCGACAGAACTTAACTAAATGTAGAAAATGTAATAAAATGTGTGTGTGGAATAAAATAGAATTCCTCCCCTATGCTTTTGTAATGTAAATGAACCATCCTTGTCCTTGTGATGGATCTAATGGATGTAAATGATCTCCAAATGGATGTAACTCTAGGTGGATGATAGTAGTGACTAGTGCTTGGTCCCTCATTATGGTCTTATAACTTTATATTTATAGGGTTCTCTTGATCTAATTTTGTAATTAACCCCAAATGGCTAATCACCAAAAAGATAAGAAGCTAAAACAACTAGAAAGTTCCCAAAAGATGGCGGGAAAGTTCAAAAAGGATTGGAGCACCCCTAGTGGGATCGGAGTGCCCATAGGGGCCCTAGTACTAGCATGAGTGCCCTAGTCAAGGCTAAAATAATGGAAGATGACCGAAATAGACTGGGCATGTAGGTGTAAAAGGTCAAGAATGACAAAATAAAATAAGAGAAGATGGCCAAAAGATGAGGGTTAATTAGTACTTTCTTCACTCAAAACCCTCTTAATAGTAGTATGAGAACGGAATCAATAATGTCTAAAGTGCATTATATTGTGACTACATTTTCCCCACTTTATTTTTGTGAGTGGAAATCTCGGTAACATAAAGTAGATAGAGATACGTACCTAATGTCCATGAATACTTTGTATTAAAAAAACACACCGAAGGACTAGACAAAGTGTGGAATGATAAAAAGATGATGGAGCATGGAAACTAAAGATGAAAATGCACAAAAAAGTGATGAGAGTGAACCTAGGGTGGAAATGCATGTGTAGTTGTTGATGTGTGTGATGTACTTGCATGGTTAGTATGGTGTGTGCTTCCATGAAATGTTTTTGTTGACGCCGTTGTTGTTATTGCCCCCATTTGATTGCTTGTTTCTCATACAACCATAACTGTAAGGATAAAATGATCAAGTAGTCAAATATGTATGTATGTAAAAATGCAATGTAAAAGACACATGTAAAAGTATGTAAATGTAAAGTATGCAAATGAAAAAGTGTAAATGGAACATGTGTACCTGATCCATGTTAAGAAAGAGAGTGTAGAAGGATATCCTATACTACCGAGGTTTTCTGGGTGATCCGATGCCATAAGAAAAATAAGTATAGGGAGGAATTCCATTGTATCCTCCAACCTTTAACTAATTCCCTAACTGTGTGGGAAGAGATATCTATACATCTTGGTTTTTTGGGTGATCCCATGCCACCGGCCAAGGTAGTGTATGGAGGAACACCCACTTTGTAACCTCGATCATGTAATTGCTTCCCAGAGAATGCTATGAACACCATGTCCTATAAAATACGCTATGTATGAGGCTTGTAGAGTGGTGCGAAACCATTTACTATATGTAACCCACAATTCCAAGGCTGGAAAGTACATTGAACCGAACCGAGTTAAAATGCGTTGTATTAGTATTGAAAACCCCAAATGATGCTCCCCTATTTGGGGGTGCATGCGATGTCACTGATAGGAGAATACAACCCCAAAAGAGGACCAACTACATGAATCAGTATCTCGAAAAGTGCTTGGTAGAAACCAAGGCACACATAAACAAGAAGGCTATCCAAAGAAAAGTGTTAGTATAAACAAGCATGCATATAGAAAACAATGTATAAGCTACGTAAACAATGTGTAAGCTACCAAGAAAAGTAATGAAAACACACAATAAGACAAGTAAGCCACAAAAAGTGGGATACAAACATGGGACATCACTCATGATGTCACAAGACACCATCATGAGCCATCATGACCACAAATAATAGAAAAGTAATGTAACAAACAAGTATGGAAGTAAATATCCCTACATAACAAATGTTGCACACGAAGCACCCTTTAGCATGCTAGAAAGATAAATGGTATGCCAAAAGCATGCATAATCGAGTAATGTAAAGCTCTAAGTACAAAATGAAACAATAACACCTGTGAGAGACGAATGTGGATGCCCCCAATGCTTAGTGTAGGAAGGGTACAAGGCAAGCATCCATGTTTGTGTAAGAGACCTATATTTGTGATCACAACTAGAAAAGATGTGAACACACATGTGTGGATGGTATAGATAAATGACATACAAGTAATCTAACTAGCATGTGTAATAAAGTGACCATGAATAAGCAAAATTAAGAAAGAGTAAAAGAAACCATAATATGCAGTATGTTGGGATGGATGGAATGGAATGCAAGATGGAGTGATAGGAGCTGCATGCCCCAGTGAATATAAATGTATGTAGTGAGGTTAACTTGGTGTTCACCCTTAGCGGTCAAGAATGAACCGTAAACGAGAGTGCGTCATCAAGAAATGGTCGAATAGTGTGTGTTGTGTCTAATGTGTTGTGATGAGTATAATGTGTAGTGATGATGATATGCAACATGTAGAAGAGACGTGCGTGAACCCTATAGCCAAAGTGTTTATCATGAAAAAATGAATGTATGAGTGATTATTTATCCCTAAGCGTATATCACTACATGATGAATAGTAGGGAGTGGTGATGTAGCCTAAAGTGTATACCACTATAAGATGAAGGGATAGGGAGTGGTGATGTAGCCTAAAGTGTATACCACTACAAGATGAAAGAGTAAGTGATGATTTAGCCTATAATGTGTGTCACTATCCTAGAAATGTCGCATGATGAGAGGTCGAATGATGAACATGTGATGAATGTAAGGTCCATTTGATTTGTAAACCCTTGACAGATCGAGTATGGACCAAGGAACTAAAGTGTGTCATAGGGTAGTGAGTACAACATATAAAAGATGATGTAGTATGTGCTATGATGAAGGAAGACCATGTGAGGAGTAGAAACATGTATGATGTATAAGATGTAATGCAAGATGTAATGCATGATGTGTTAAATGTGTATAATGTATAAATGTATGGAGGTAGACTAAATGTAATATGTATGATGTAAGACGTATGAAATGTAATGTGTAGTGTCTATAGTGCAGTGTGTGGGGTTCATGTGTAGTATGCCCTCAAAGTCAAATGTGAGCGAGGAAAAGGAGTTTTCATTGGGTAATGATGATGCTATAGTGTATGTATGACTATGAAATAGTAGATGATGCTAAGCTAAGGTATGCGTGCATCTTAAGAGTGTGATGTAGTGCTATGTAAGTATGCTAGAATGAGGGGGGTGTTAAGTGTTATGCCCTCCAAGTGTGCATGAATGCGTATGCTAACCAATGTCTATGAAGGATGGATGTCCTCCATCGACACATGATGATTCTCTAACATTGGTGGTGTAGTCACAAAATCACAAACTTGATATTACATTTATACCACCAAATATTTTATTTTATATATGGATCTCACGTAAGAAAAGTATTCACTAATGGCTCATCCCCTAGTTTTGTCATCGGTTAGTTTTTCATCATCATCATTTATCTTGTATAGTTGTAAGTTATTTGCACGATTTTAGTCATCTCAAAAGGATTCTCATATGCCATTACTTGGTCATTTTTCATCTCTAGTCTATGACTAGGGAACCTATAAAGATACTAGGCCGCTGTCAACGCGCCAATACTCATTTAGGAACCCTGGTCTTGGTTGCACTTTATTCTCATTTAGATTTTTGAGGTCGGTCTTTATGGTTTGTTGTCTCATTACCCTAGGTACTATTTGGCATGTTGGGTCATTAGTTTCAAAATTTGAGCAAGAGATCCTTATATAAACATAACATACTCACTATTTTATGGGCGGACTATCTACTATCAAGAGCTAGCTATCTACTAAGTAAAAGGAATGCATTTGGGCATCATTTACATTTGCATCACACAAGTATAGGGGAAAAGGATTGTATTCATTTGATTTTATCCACCATTTGCATCTTATATCTAGTTTTTGCCCCTACTTCTATGTTATTGACGCTTAGGGAATTGTACGTACCCATAGTGTAAGGGTACTACACTATCAGAACGATGTTACATGTGCCCCAATGATGATACAGGTCTCCTCGCAAGGTGTTCGGGATCTGGAAAAGCTCTCCAAGTGTACATTAACATCCCGCATGCCCCGCTTAGCCTCTGCGTGCTTTGTTTTGCTCTTTCCCCCTCTTTTCCTTTGCATTTTGGTCTTGATGTGACAAACCGCTGCCTACCTAGGCGGCAGTCTCGTGACCGCCGCCACTCACAGGCGGTAGTCTGAATAACCGCCACCTGCTCGTCAGTCGGCGGTCCTTCATGCGTTTTTCTAGAATGTTCCTTTTATCACGAATCGCGTAAATTTTCAACGTTTACCAGCTTTTTTCACCACCTTTGCTCATATTTATGATTTTGGTTCCCTAGAATAGTGTTTCTCCATTGTTTATTGTAAAGGAGTTCAATTTGGATTTCACCTTTGGGTAAATGGAATTCTATAAATAGTGGTGTGATTCAAGTAAATGGCCTCCAAAAAAAAAGCTGCCCCCTCATTCTCTCATTTCAATAATTTATTTATTTTTAGTTCTTGCTTAGAAATCATATTGGTTTTATTTATTGCATGCATAGTTAGTGTTGTTTTGCTGTTTAGAAGCCACATGATATTCTTGTGCTAGTGTTATTCTTATTTCATACAATCAATTGAGGTAGGATAGTTTCATTTGTTAGTTTGAAGCCATTATAGTTGCGGGTTTGTTTGTCAAGAAGGATAGTTTCGTGTTCTACGGATGTTTCGTGTTGTATGACTCGAAATAAATTCCGCTAGGAATTACATAAGCCAAGCTCTGTTCTCTTCATTGCGCTATCCATCTCCTACTCGCATTGTATTCGGTTTACATCCAAAGCTGCCATTGTTCCCATACCTACTCCTATTGATGCTAGCATTACACGCTTTTCTAGATTTATGTGAGCACGAAGGAATGAGGAAACCACAATGAGGGGACAAAGCCACACACAATCGGATTCGTCACTATTCTACAAAATCCAGGTTCAAGATTTCAAAGTTTTTGTTAAAACATATCAAATAGAGTAGTGAATCATTTCATTTCAGTTAATCTTACTTCCAATATTTCCAGGGAAGCAGTGGGGATTGATAGTTTCTAAGAAACTATGATTCATGCCTCACTTCTGAGGTAAGATCAGAGGTCTTTCAAATATATTAGATCAGTTATTTGGTTATTTAGAATAGATTTACAATCTTGCACGGGAAAGTAGCTATACTCAATTTGCTTTGTTTGTTTTTAATTTCGTTATTAGTTTAGGTGTCAATTTCAAGATATATTAAATAATCACTCTTTCAATTACATTCAATAATTTAGTGAAAATACAAAAATAGAAGGAATATATATATATTGTGGATATACTTTACATAATTAGTTTGCTTTGCTTTAGTTAGATTTATATTGTTTCTTTCGTATGACAATCACGAGACCTAGGGAGCCCAGAGAATACGTATTCGAGCCAATCATACCTCAACCCAATCTTGCTACAGCAATAATAGTCGACATAAACCAGAATCTTAGAATCCAAGTCTTCCAACAACAACAGACCTACAAGAGATCAGCTCATAGTTAAGAGGATTAAACATAGAAGACGACCAAGCACATACGTTTTGGATAAACCAGCCAAACTACAGATTTCCCTAAATAGATATTCACATGACTGTAGAAGGGCTTGAAAGAGAGAAAACGTTTGGTTGTGATCCTTTGGTCCCATAGCCAGACGCAGGAGATATCCTTATTGACATAGACACTAGCTTAAGAATTCAAGTTGCTAGAACGCCTGTAAGGTACTCTGAGAAGATCGCACAACTTTTAGTTCTAAATATAGAGGCCGAAAAGGCATACGACTATTGGATATTAGGGATTAGGGATTAATTCTACACATGACCATAGGAGGTCCATAACACCATGAACTTACGGCCAGTGATTCACGATCCCACCACCCAACAAGCCCACAGTCAATCGAGGACGTTGATCTTTGGTTTACGCACATTAGTATTTAGATCCTCTCCACTTCCACCAATTATTATCACACAGTTATCCTTATTAGATATAACAGCTAACAAAGCTAAGGATTTCTGGACTAGACCAGAGAATCACCCATAGAATCCACTATATATCCATCATCCATCTTATGACCCTGTCTGGAGATATACACGAAACAATCCCAGGTCATTTTCCATGTATCCCACAACCCATAGATTGAATCACGCCAGAGCTCGATATTGATTGGAGCCTTCGAGCAGTCATCCTCACCAACCGATCTATCACACCAGTTTAAGTTAGGAGGGCCTTCTTTGCCTTAGATTCACAGATTCCATTAGTGCGCGTCGAAGACATAAGATTGCCTAACTAGTTTGTCTGCATACCCCACGTATTCCATCCCCACCGGCTATCTCGGCATGACCTCGAGAGGTCGGGTGTGAGGAAGAGTTACTTGTAGATTCCCATGCTCACTTGTCACTTTTCCATTGTACAAAATTGGTGAACCCAACGTGAACTTCCTACTTTCTAGTTCGAGCCACATTTCACCTTGTTCTTCCAATTAGTATATTTTTCGTCTTTTCCACCTCATTAGCCTTCACATCAGCTTCACCAACAAAATTGGTGAACCCGACGTGAAACAAACAGTTCTTCCTCTTTTATTTTTTATTTTCATCCACCTTCACTCTTTCCCATTATTCTGCGGGTATTCATATACCCCCCGAATATGTCGGGATATGATGCATATGGAAGACCTCTCTCAGGTCTTGAAACAAGCTATAGTCAAACAAATAGACAACCATCACCCTCACTTTTTACATGGGCTGATAACTATTCAAATAATTACTTATCATCTCAAACTCCCCCTCAAAGAACTAGCTCAAGTTCTTCATTCCGAATTGAGGAGTTCAATCAGCTTGCACAACAACCAGAGCCTTCAGGCTCTAATAATATGATGTTTACTGGAGAATCTATTTCATCTCCTCGGGTCTTATTCAGACCACAGATCAGTAGACAGTCAGACCCACTCCCTTTTTTAGATGAGGAATACTTAGCACGCTTCGCTAAAAGTGAGCAACACTTCCAAAACATGTATCCACCAGTAGGGAGCTTACAAGTACAAACTGATACCCTATTCCAGGAAAACACCCCATTCCTCCACCTATGGGAAATACCCTCGGTGAAGCTTGGCAGGGTAAACAACCAATTCATAGCAGGATATCATACCCCTTTGCAACCTCAAATGATACAACAAATGCCCTTAAGGAAAAATACCATGGCTTCACCAAACGAGGTCATCTCAACCTTAGTTGAGAAAGTTAGAGGGTTGGAACTTGCTCAAACAAATTCACAATTCATGCAGGCAGGAACTTCCAATCCTCCACATCATCCTAGCCAAGTAGACCTCCTCATAGGAACATGCATGTTGGGCATGCCTCCTCAGTATTCACAACAAACGCCAACTAGAACCGCATTTTCTAACACCGCTCCAGTGGAAAATATGATACCTCCCAGTTTAGTACAAAACAATCCATTCTGAGAAATGCTCCTCCATACTTAAACATGTATTCCAAATCACCACAGGGAGATATGTTCTCTTCTCTGGCATGTTCACTCAACCACAGGGATTCCCTTATGCCCCTACAAATGCATATGCTACACCATATCAACAAACCATTCCACCTCCCCCCCTCAAAGCAAACACCATCAATGGTCGAAACCTATGCAATAGGAACTTATTCAAAATATTTGAAAGAACCTTTGGACTTCACTATACGAAGCGTCATGCTTCCAAGACCTCTCCCCGATCTACCCAAATACAAAGGAGAGGGAGATCCGAATGCCCATATCAAAGCCTATGCCACAACCATTCGAGAACTACTCCCTTAGGGATGGAGTTGTAGCCAAAATATTCCCCCAAAATTTAGAGGGTATCTCCCTCGATTGGTATTACAAAATACCTGAAGCCTCAATACATTCATTTAAACAACTCGTTTCAGAGTTCATCAAGGTGTTCGACATGAAAAATTGTTGAGAACATGAATCAGGGAATTCTTGCATATTAAGCAAGAACACAATGAATCTGTTGCTCATTTCATCCAAAGATGGCGTACAGTCCTCTATTCTTCAGCTGAGTGCTCCAAACATGGATCAGATGGAACTATGCAATTTATTCCTTCATTCTCTCAATAGAGAGATAAAGGAAGAAGTCCAGAAGTTCCCACTAAGAACTTACGATGAAGTGCTTGAGAGCGCCCTCCGAATAGATCAAGCTACAATAGATAGCGGTCGCAAGACGTATGGAACAAACGGAGGTTAATCATCCCCAATCAAAACACTATGACCTATCCTAGTACAGTAAATGCCAATCAAGGACCTAAAATCCTTAAAAAAATCGTGGAATGACAACAGATGGAGTAACTGACCAAACAAAAAAGCAAATGTTGTAAATGTTCCACCACTGGTTAACAATCAATGAAACAATAATTTTACCCCAACAATCAACACTGTGGATTTCAACCGTCCACAACAACAACAACAACAACAATGGCAGATCCAAACACAGGGTCCAAGTCAAAACTCAACTAGATATCAAAACCAAAACCAAAGACAATAAACACAAAACTTTAATCCTAATAGTCAACAGTTTAATCAGAGTTTTGGACCACAACACGTGCCAAACCAACGAACCTAGAATTATAATCCTAACTCGTATTGTGGTTTCCACAAAATTCGAGGCCATGACACTAGGACTTGCCGCGATTACAATAAATTCATGCAACATTTTCCAGAGGAACAAAGATAACTTTTCATAGATATGTTCTTGGCAGATCCTGCATCACCTACGCCAAACACTTTCACGGGAGTAGTCTCCCCTCAAAATGCACCCCTCAAGATCTTCAATGATCCACTCCCAAATCACAATAACAACAAATTAAATCCAAATGGGATGAACAAGGGTGTAATGACAGGAAACAATGATCATGAAGCCTCGACTTCACTAAATCCACCTGTCGCACCGCAATTAGGAAATCAGCCACAACCCAAGATAGTTGGTTTAGTGGAGTTAGACACTGAGCTACACGTGGAAGCCATAACAAGGACACGAGAGTATGCCTCTCAGCCAAATCCAAGTTACCCACTAGAACCAAAACCAGATAACATTCAACAAACATTAGTAAAACCCGTAGGTGCCTATGATTTAATTAATGACCTAACAAAGACCTTCTCTCACATCTCCTTTTTGGACTCGTTGAAGAACTCTCCTGCCCATAGGGCTACTCTTTTAGAAGCACTAGGTTTGGGTCATTTAATTAACATCACTCCACCTCCCAAAACACAAGTAAACCATATAGCCTTCGATATTCACCCTCTAAGGCAGCCAGATAGGGATACCGAGTTTATATTTGACATAAACAAAATGCCAATAGACGCTATGATTACATGTAGAGGTGATCCAACCTTGCATTTACAAGTGTGGGTTTATAATAATTATGTTAAATGCGCAATGGTTGAAGATGGGGCAACAAGCTTAATATTGTCCCCTTCACTTTCCTTCAAAAGCTAGGGTATGGAGAAACAAATTGTTCCACGACTCGGAATACACTAAAAGGCTATGATAGCCTTAAAGCCACTTTGATTGGAACTATAATACTGCCGGTCACATTAGGACCCAAAAAAATCCTCACTAAGTTTTATATTATAGATCGGGAAACCAACTATAACATGATCCTCGGCCGACCATGGATACACCGTATGAAGGCAATCCCCTCTATGTTATTCTAGGAAATAAGATTCTTACACCTAGGAAAGATATTCGTAGCAAAAGGTGACCCGAAACCATTCGACATACACCTAGCAGACCTGAAGAAAAGACCAGGCATCCACTCTGAGTTTGAACTCCCAACAAACCAACTAGACAAACCAATCAACTCAAAACCGTAAGGAAAACTAATACCTACAACAGAACTAGAAATTACGAACCTAGTCAAGAATATCCCAGCCCTCAAGGATGAAGCTAACGTTTTAGAGACAAGGTGTCATTAGGAACTACTACAAAAATTATCAATTAACTAAACAAGATCTACCAATTTTCTGCCATTTGATTCTAGGTATGGGATGTACCCTAAGAGTTGGTTCTCTTCCAAGAGAGGAACTCTGCATGGTAGAAGTCAACCAAGTAGAAGAAATAGACGTAACTAATGTCCCAACATCCATCTTTCCAAATAAATATTGACTCTCCATTTCGATGGAGCTAGATGTCGCTTATGGGGTAGGGCAAGTGTAATCTTTACTTCTCCCGAGGGAAAGATCCTACCTTTTGCTTTCAAGTTGAACTTTGAATGTACAAACAACGACACTGCGTATGAAGCCCTCCTCCTTGGTCTCATCATAGCTAAAAGGATCAGTGTTAATGACATCAGAGTGTTAGGAGACTCACAATTAGTAGCAAACCAAGTCTCTGAGGTGTATGAGACTAGAGCTGAACACTTACAGCTCTACAAAACAACAATATTAGATTTGAGCAAAGGATTTAACTTCATATCCATTGAGGCAATCCCATGAGAACAAAACCTTCTCGCAGATTCGATAGCAACCTCAGCTTCATGTTTCACTCCAAACAGTGAGTTGGAAGACACCCGTTTCATGGTATCCCTTCGTATTGAGCCATTAGTAAAGAAAACGTCAACAAACCCTCTTCTAACACATATAGCCAAGAATGAGTCTTCTATCCTAGATCATGTTGATAGTGATAAAGCCACTCTTGATTACCTAAACACCTATGCAAAGTTACATCTCACCCATCACATGGTAGATTTGTCCTTAATCCCACATTCGTCTTCTTACTTTGGAAATCCCATGGTAGAACTCCCCCCACAAAAGGAACTCGACATATGTGTTGTAGAGAATGGAGAAGATCTGGAACTACCTCTAGCCTCTTTGAATTTGAAGAAGGTAACGTTTCTTTAATCAAAGGAACGATCGATATAAACATCGGAATGCAGAGGAAGAACCAAAGATCTTGAAACTAGGATCTTCGTTAACTCCAGAAGAGATAGAAATACACACTCGAATCCTCAAAGAACATCAAAAGGATTTCACATTTAATTATAAAGAAATGACAGGAGTTACACCACACATCGCAGTACATAACCTTGTCACCAAACCAGATGCAAAGCCAATTAAACAAAAATCAAGACCAATGAAACCCAAGGTAGCTCTCATGGTGAAGGAAGAAGTAATGAAACTCCTCCAAGTAGGATTCATCAAGCCAGTTGATTATTCTTAGTGGGTATCTAATATCGTCCCCATTCTCAAAAAGAATGGGAAAATACGCATTTGCATAGACTTCCGGGACATTAATAAAGTTTGCCCCAAGGATGACTTCCCATTACCATCCATTGACATCATCGTTGACGCAACAACTGGATTTGAGCTTTTGTCTCTCATGGATGGGTTCTCGGGATACAATCAAATCAGAATATCTGAACAAGACCAAGCCAAAACCATGTTCATAACTCCTGGGAACTTATTGTTACGATGTTATGCCATTCGATCTCAAGAACGCTGGTGCTACATATCAGCGGGCAATGACGTACATATTCCATGATCTTATCCATAAAATTGTGGAATCATATGTAGATGACTTGTTGGCCAAGGCTAGGAAGTGCTTGTGATCACCCGAAGTGCTCCGCATCATTCTTTCATGTTTGATTGAATATGGAGTCACATTAAACCCAGAGAAGTGCGTTTTTGGTGTAACAGGAGGAAAACTTCTAGGATACATTATATCTTCATGAGGGATTGATGTTGATCCGACCAAAATACAGGTTGTTCTCAAATGATCCCACCTTCGATGAGTCCTAATCGGGTCATTTCTTGGGAAACTCGGTGCAATCTGAAGGTTCATCCTAGATTTAAGCTTTTCCATTCATCCAATCAACAATCTACTCAAGAAAGATTATAGTATCGATTGGACTGAAGACTGCAATGAGGCTTTTGAAGTAGTTAAGTGTTTCTTGTTGTCACCACCCATGCTAATGCCTCCTAAGCTAGACCGCCCTTTAATTCTATACTCTCGAGCTACTCATGTCTCGCTGGCCTGCATGCTGGCTCAAGAAGATGATGACAAATGAGAACGTGTGATCTATTTCATTAGCCGAACATTACTCGATTATGAAACATGTTATACGCAAGCAAAACGAGAATGCCTTGCCATAGTCTTTGCAACCAAACGCTTAAGACATTACATGCTAAACCAAGAAACAAGGGTCATTGTGAAGACAAACCATTTACGAACTTTCCTCATGCAAGGGTCCTTGTCTAAAAAGGTTGGATGTTTTATAACCTTAATGGGTGAATTTGAATTAACTTTTGTAAACTAGAAGTCTCATTAAGGGACAAATCATTGCAGATTGGTTAGCCGACAACCCATTAGACGGAGGAAATCTAGTAGATCTAGATTTTCCCGATGAATGCATATATTACATCGAAACCAGACCTTCCATCTCTGAATGTCCTTGGTATACTGATATTATCAATTTTATCATGGACCATACATATCCAAAAGGTGCTACACCACAACAAAGAAGGTGGTTACACATTATTTCCGCTAAATATGTTATTTAGACCAAGTGCTCTATCGTAGAGCCTTCGACGACATGCTTCTAAGATGCGTCGACATAGAAGAATCCAAGAAGATTCTTCATGAATCCCACACTGGGATGTGCGGCGGCCACTTCGGCGGTCACACCATTACTCGCAAAATACATCGGATGGGCTATTTTTTGCCCACTCTAGAGCATGACGCAGTAGAGTTTGTACGTAAATGCCCTAAATGCCAAGAATTTTCCCACGAGATTCACATGCCAACACAAGCTCTACAACCAATCGCGACTCCATGGCCCTTTTCTACATGGGGCCTGGATTTGATAGGGAAATTATCTCCCTCATCAATGGATGGCCATAACTTCATAATCACGACCACCAAATATTTTACCAAGTGGGTAGAGGCTATGCCTCTTACCACTGTACTAGGTGCCGTGATCACTAAGTTCATTTTAAACTAGATCATTTGCAGGTATGGTGTCCCACAAGTCATTATCTCAGATAATGGCACATCCTTTAAAAATGATGAGGTCTGATGAGCTATGAAGTAAATTTAAAATAAATCATCATACGACCTCCCCAGATACCCTTAAGCCAACAGCAGGCTAAAGCAACAAATAAGATGTTGAAAGCTATTCTCCTCAAAACGGTAAAAGAAAATAAATGAGATTGGCATTTAAAGTTATATCCGGCCTTTTAGGCCCACCAAACCTCAATAAGAACACCAACAGGAGCAACTCCTTTCTCATTGGTATTCAGGGCAGAAGCAGTTCTCCCACTTGAGGTTGAAATACCCAGTCTCCGCATCTCACTACAAGGGATTCTAGATGAAGAAGCTTATAAGAGGCATGCCTCTCCCAACTAGAAAGCCTAGACGAGGCCAGGTTAAATGCCGAATAGTGGCATAGAGCCTATGCTGACCAGATGTGCCGGTAGTATAACAAAAAGGTCTATGAGCAAGAAATATATGAAGGAGATCTAGTTCTAAGACTAGACAACCGGATCGATAAGAAAACCGGCGAAGGAAGAAAGTTCTGGCCCAAATGGTTGGGCCCATATCGAGTCATGAAGGACTACGGTAATGGTGCGTATCTCTTGTGCACACTAGAGGGTGAGGAATTCAATGAATCAGTCAATTCCTTGCACCTTAAACGGTTTTACGCATGAAGCATCGACACTATTTGTATAATTATATCCTACATTGCATTAATCATTTAGTTAGATTCATTTTGTTCACTTGTTTTGTAAAACTTTGTGGTCAAGGAATTTATTCTTAAGCAATTCATTACAAACTTCTGAAAGTATTGGAAAAAACATTCCAATCAAATCTCTTCAAGTTTCATAACATCATCAACGGTTTCAAGATCATTTCATCAAAGAAAGCTAGATATGACAAAGTCTTAACGGTAGCCATACCAAGGCCTGCATGCTTGTTCTCACTTTTGGTTTCTTCCTAGGGTAGGTGTCTTGCCTATGGTCTATTCTAGAAGCTTCATAGTGTCACATCTATCCTGCATATATATCTCTTTGAAAATAAGAACATACTGACATTTTGCTCAAGTAAGTAAGTCAAATATAGATCAAAACATAAAATTTTTATTTTACACATTTCCTTGCCCTACAAACCTTCGGTGATGAGCTTACGTCTCTTACTAGTGACGTAGGGTTGGGAAAGGATGGGAATGCCCTTACTTGCCTGTGCCTTGTCCATGGTGATAAGCCCATGCTTCCTACTAGTAGCATGGGGCAAGATGCAGGGGGTCCTCTTGACAAGAAAAAACGTTGAAGGTCATAAGCAATAGTTCAAATACACCTTCGAAATCTTGAGTAAAAACAAATGAATCAAATGTCTAAAATTTCAAGAGAGTTCAAAACCTTGAAAGCAGATTTTTCAACCATGTGGCCATCTATGGATCTAAGTCTGGATAACCGCAAAGCAAGTTGTATTCTAAACTATGGAGTCACTTGAGTAAGATAGGTTTGTAGCATCCTAATTTGGTTCCACCAAATCTTTGTCTATCTCTCATCACTACCATTCAAAAAATTCTCATAACTTGTGCCCTTTCTAGCTCTCGGTGGTGAGCCCTCTCATCTTACTAGTTGCATGGAGTTAGAAGTGGGGCAAGTTCATCTGCTCATCATACTAGCTTGTCATCACCTTCTAAAACAATATGAAGTACCAGAAAATTGCTTATAGAAACTAAAGTTTAAAATCACATTGTGTCTGCACTATTATACATCAACATCATGAAATACAAAAAGAAAGGAAGCATTTGTGTCATCTTTTTCTCCATTACATATATTCTAAAAGCATATAAAAACAACATTATAATATACATGTGAAAATGAATCACAAAATCCTAGACACCAAGAGTCTAATCCAAAAAGAAGTATATATATATAACCAGTTTATGTACAATGCCATCATGCACTAGGCATGGTCAAAACGCTCAATGAGCCCAGAAAATACAAAATAATCGTATAAGCAATCTAGAAAGAGTCACTACAAAAAGAGCCAAGTGGTGCCTCAACCCCTATGAGATCCCTCAAAAGGTGCACGACCATGTCTAGGAATCGCTGCAGGCGCTCTAAGTGCACCGATGGCTCACGGTCCCGAGCAACAGAGCTATAGCCTCACTATGAGAGGATCCTCATCGTGCGCTCTGCGGTCCTATACCCGGATAACTCAAGACGGAGGGAAGTCACCATCTTGGCCACATGCCGACGGGGTAAAAACATTGGTATGTCTACCGACTACGAGGGCTCCCCGCATCTACTGATAGCTCGGCATGGGTCTTCTCCATGGGGAGCATCAGGGTATCAATGCATACCCAGTGAATCAAGTCTCGCCACTCATCAGCAGTCTCTGTAAGCAAAGGAGAAAACAAATTAGAAATAATCAAAAGGTGAAACCAAGAATAAATAAAAGGAGAGATAGCAACTAAGGCAATCCTAGCTAAAAACAAATATTAAAAGAGGAGTGACAACTCACTCGGATCTCTAGGCCTCTAAGAGGGATCCCTAGGATCAGCGCCTACCATAGATGCCGCCACCGGCGATGATGCCTCCTCCTCGTGCCTCGGGCATCATAGTGTCCTGCTACGGACTCATCCTCTCCGCCTAGGTCCTGAGAGGGAAGCTCCTCTGAGACTAAGGTCACCCTCTCTGCACTCCGCTCTGCCCTCTTAGCCCGTAAGATCTCCTGAGTGTCATGCCACTCAGATCGCTATCTTCCTCTCCACATGACTTGCTTTGACCTCCGTGCCCTCGGTCTCCTCCTCCATCTCTCCCCCTGTGAAATCCTCAGACTCAGAGTCTATATCAATGGGGTCATCGCTGCTGTGGGCAGGGCTAGGTGGTGATCCAAAGTAAAGGTGCCTGAGGAGCACCGGCTCTCCCTCGAGCACGTACCACACTCCTAGCTGCAATAGGGATGCCAGGAGTAACAATAGTCCAACCCCGGCCTCTAGGACCTCCCCTAGCCTCCCGAGCTGATATGAACAATATAGGCACCAAACCGGGGGGTCTCTAGCATATCCACGAACATAGACAAGGCCAAAGTGAAGGTTTGAGGCACTCGATCAAAGGTGTGTCTCTACCTTCCCCGTCTGTCCATCTAGCTATACCCTCATGGCTCCGGATCCTCCACCTCTATGCCTCTCCCGTAAGGGATGATACGCTCGAGACCTAGCTCATAACCAAGGTCGGATGGCTCACATCACTCGCCCCTATAAGTGAACCACCCTATACAAGTCGTGATAAGTGGTCCCAAGTATATCGGTTCCCCAACCATAAATCGGCCATATGCCTCAATCATGCATGCAATAACAGGGACCAGCAAGAGAGTAAGGTGTCCCCTCCGTTGTCCCCGATCAATCTCAAGGCAAGGATCCCCATAATGGCCTGACGAATCAAAGGGATAGGCAAGCTAGGAATGGAACGGACCCTCACCCCCTTCTTCGAACCGGTGGAAAAAATTGCGTCTCCCATATATGTAGCCCACTGAACTATCTGAGCCCGCAACCCCACTGTCTCAAGTGTAAGTCATCTCCTAATGATCGGGACTCCCAAGATGTGGTAAACATCCTCCAGGTGATAGTCCACTCACCCCTAACTCCTGGAAATCGGAAAGTGTTTTGATCAGCATCCCAATACGAAAACAGGTCACATAGAATGTGACTAGAAAGTGCGACATGAGGAACCTGTGATATACGTAATATGTTGGCCCTCTAAAGAGTATCCTGCTCGGCCTGAGAAAGTGCATCCAACACTGTTGGAAGCCAATCACACACTCTCTCTCTCGGCTCCATCCGATATATTCCTCCTTCCTCTGCATACACCCAAAAACATGCAAAAGAGGAGTAAGTTAGTATCAAAATTGCATTGGAAAAACCATTAAGATATATGAGAATGCTAAAAATGCAAAAACGAGTTCGAAACAATGTTATTTTTGTGTTCTATGAAGGACCGCCGCCACGAGCAGGCGGCGGTTCATGTAACCCCCGCCTTCTAGGGCGGAAGTCTTGTAACCGCCACCCTGCTCAGGGCGGCGATCGTGTCCCACATTTCCAAATAGGTCACGTGGCCTAAAAACACTTAAAAACATGAAAAACTACCATTTTGACTAAAACAAATCCTACCCATTAGGTGCCCCCCCTAGGTGACCCTATTAAAACTAGAAATTTCAAAAATTACCCCCCCATGACGAAGATTTCATCATTTCAACATTTTAGGTATAAAAAGGTAAATCGAGAAGAACTAACCTGAGATTTCGCAGGTCGATGTTCCGCTCATGGAGGCATGATCACTATCTCATCATGAACATTTCGACTATGCTCTCATCAAAAACCATCACCGTGGGTCCCAGAGCTCAAAATCAATCAAATCAACATGCGTAAATGAATAGGAAAATGGGCCCATTTATATATATATATAGCATCTTGACTCGTTTTGAATGCCCTTTTCGTAGGTTTGGAGCGCCAACGGAGGTAAGTTCTTATCCCCACGCAAATGGTAAGTCCTCACTTCATATTATTTTAGTATTTATTTTCATTTTATTTTATCTATCTGCACTTGAGTCCTCTTTTCATTTTTCGGGTAGCGGGAAATTTGATGGCGTCATTTCGACACACGGCGTGTCGGGTATAATTTCTAAAATCCCATTTCGGGACCGTCATACTTGGATCCACCATTTTACGCCTCTTCATGGCTAAAACGCTTCTCCGAGGGGGCAATATGTACACACCCAAAATTGTAAGGGTACTGCACTGCCAAAACAATGTTACACGTCCCCAATGATGATACAGGTCTCCTTACAAGGTGTTTGGGATCTGAAAAAGCTCTCCAAGTGTACATTAACATCCCACATGCCCCGCTTAGCCTCCACATGCTTTGTTTTCTCTTTCCCCTCTTCCCTTTGCATTTTGGTCTTTAGTGATGCTATCGCCTCAAACCGCGCCACCACCGCAGTGCAGGTCATGTCTGTAACCAATCGCTACCCCGCTTAGGGGCGGCAGTCCTTCATGCATTTTTCTAGAACGTTCCTTTTATCATGACTCGCATAAAATTTCAATGTTTACCAGCTTTTTTCACCACCTTTTCTCGTATTTATGATTTTGGTTCCCTAGAATAGTGTTTCTCCATTGTTTATTGTAAAGGAGTTCAATTTGGATTTCACCTTTGGGTAAATGGGAATTCTATAAATAGCTGGTGTGATTACAAGCAAATGGCCTCCAAAAAAATTAGCGCCCTCATTCTCTCATTTCAATAATTTAGTTTTTTTCAGTTCTTGCTTAGAAATCATATTGGTTTTATTTATTGCATGCATAGTTAGCTTTGTTTTGTTGTTTAGAAGCCACATGATATTCTTGTGCTAGTGTTATTACTGTTTCATACAATCAATTGAGGTAGGATAGTTTCATTTGTTAGTCTGAATCCATTAGAGTTATAGGGTTTGTTCGTCAAGAAGGATAGTTTCGTTACGGATGTTTCGTGTTGTATGACTCGCAATAAATCCCGCTAGGAATTACATAAGCCAAGCTCTGTTCTCTTGCGCTATCCCTCTCCTACTCGCATTGTATTCAGTTTACATCCAAAGCTGCCATTATTCCAGTACCTACTCCTATTGATGCTAGCATTACACGCTTTTCTGGATTCACGTGAGCATGAAGGAATGAGGAGACCACACTGAGGGGACAAAGCCACACATAATCGATTCACCACTGTTCTACAAAATCCAGGTTCAAGCTTTCAAAGTTCTAGTTAAAACATATCAAATAGAGTAGTGAGTCGTTTCATTTCAGTTAATCTTACTTCCAATATTGTGGGGGAAGCTATGGGGATTGATAGTTTCTAAGAAACTATGATTCATGCCTCACTTCTGAAGTAAGATTGGGGGTCTTTCAAATAGATTAGATCAGTTATTTGGTTATTTAGAATAGATTTACAATCGCATGAGAGCAAGTAGCTATACTCAAACTACTTTGTTTGTTTTTAATTTCGTTATTAGTTTAGGTGTCAATTTCAAGATATATTAAATAATCACTCTTTCAATTTTTCAATAATTTAGCAAAAATACAAAAATAGAAGGAATATATATATATATATATATATATATATATATATATATATATATGATATACTTTACATAATTAGTTTTCTTTGCTTTAGTTAGATTTATATTGTTTCTTTCGTATGACAATCACGGGACCTAGGGAGCCCAGAGAATACGTATTCGAGCCAATCGTACCTCAACCCAATCTTGCTACAACAATAGTCAACATAGACCAAAATCTTAGAATCCAAGTCTTCCGAACAACATACCTACAAGAGATAAGCTCACAGTTAAAAGGATTAAACATAAAAGATGACCAAGAACATATGTTTTGGATAAACCAGCCAAATTACAAATTGCCCTAAATAGATATTCACATGACTGTAGAAGGGCTTGAAAGAGAGCAAACGTTCGGTTGTGATCCTTTGGTCCCACAACTAGATGCAGGAGATATCCTTATTGACATAGACACTATCTTAAGAATTCAAGTTGCCAGAATGCTTGTAAGGTACTCTGAGAAGATTGCACAACTTTTAGTTATAAATATAAAGGCTGAAAAGGCATACGACTACTAGATATTAGGGATTAGGGATTAAATTTTGCACATGACCATAGGAAGTCCATAACGACCATGAACTTACAGTTGTGATTCACAGATCCCACCACCCAATGAGCCCACAGGTTAATCAGACATTGATGCGGGTTTACGCACATTAGTATTTAGATCCTCTCCACTTCCACCAATTATTATCACATAGTTATCCTTGTTAGATATAGCAACTAACAAAGCTAAGGATTTCTGGACTAGACCAGAGAATCACCCATAGAATCCACTATATATCCTTCATTTATCTTATGACCTGTCTCGGATATATACACGCGAAACAATCCTGTGTCATTTTCCATGTATCCCACAACCCATAGATCGAATCACGCCGAGCTCGATATCTGATTGGAGCCTTCGAGTAGTCATCCTTGCCAACCGATCTATCACACCGATTCAAGTTAGGTGGGCCTTCTTTACCTTAGATTCACGAGATTCCATTAGTGCACGTCGAAGACATAAGATTGCCTAACTAGTTTGTCTTACCCCACGTATTCCATCCCTACCACTGCCTCGGCACAACCTCGGGAGGTCAGGTGCAAGGAAGAGTTATTTGTAGATTCTCATGCTTGCTTGTCACTTTTCCATCGTCACAGAACCTTAGGCACACTATTTTACACACAAGCACACAAAACTACATTGGGTCAAGAATGTAGTGCAATGCTTAGTTATAAGTCCACCATTGTGGAAGCTAAGGTCAGTCCAAAACCTTCATATGTATCTTTCTTTTTTAGGGATTTGATGCTTTGTATGGGGTTTTGCAGGTAAATCTTCATCACAAATTCACAATGACATAAGAGAAGGTATTGTGACAAACATGTGACAAATACTAAGATATTATGAAGATATACCGACACTATAAAATTCAGATCCTAATATTTTTTGCAGTCCCAGAGCACCCAGCATCAGAGCCGGGCTTCCCACAAGTGCCCCATCCTTTTCCAGATCCCAGTCAGTCGGATCTTCACCTACTTGTAATTTCTGGTCATGTCATTACACTCTTTTTCGTCTCGCACATCATCTTGGTCCAATACAACATCACAATGAGGTATGTCTTTTTCAGGTTAGTGTCTTATCCCTAATATTTTAATTATTTCATTTCATTTAAATATCAAAGAAAATTATTTAGAATTTAAATTACACTTCATATCAATTATTTCATTATTGTTACTAGTTTAGATTAACTTAAAATAACAATACAGTTTTCTATATTTTAGTTAATCATTTTGGTGAACCTGTACTTTTGAATATCTTTCCCTAGGATCCAATCAAACTCTAATGGCTAAGGATAGTTCATCTTCTTCACCCATCATGTCTCATTTTAGTGTTAACCATATTTATGATGAGGTTATCATCACTGAGATGAAGGCTCTATATAGTACTCCTATTACTACACTTGATCACATCCAACAACAACTTCTAGATGGCCAACAATATGTGCCTACTCATTTTAAATATTATCCTATAGGCATTACTATTGTTTAGAATCCAAGAGACTTTACTAATTTTACACCATGCTATACACTATTTGTGACCCCCTTATGATATTTCAAAGGAAACTTTAGATAATTAACTTATTGATTACTTACTCGGTATTGCCAATCGCTCACCGGTGCCTACTTGATTCTTCTTCTAGTCCAACTACTAATATAGTATCTCCTCATGATTATGATACTTCTGATATTACTTCCAATGATACATCTCATACTAGTTTGCATACTCCTTCACATTATGTTGATGATCCTATTGATAACATCCTTAGTGATATTCTTATTTCTGAGTCTCTATCTGATACTGATGAGGCGGTTCATAGTCATGGTTCTCCTACTTTGTATCTTCTGAGAGCGAATCTCCTACTCCATTATTTTCTTCTCCTGAGATTACATCTACCATTGTGCATGAGTCACCACCATCAATCACTTCTTCTTCTCCTACTAGTTCATCTCCTCTTGTTACATCACCTATGTTTGCTAGTCTATCTGCTTCTATAGGTGTGTCTCCTATTCAGGATGTTTCTGATGCTAGTACTACTATTGCTATGGATATTCCATTTATATATCATACTATAGATTCCTTGGCACCTACTCCTAGTGTTCATTTAGTATCAAAATCTCCGACATCACCTCTTGATATTCCTATGACCACTCACAATGGAAAATCACAACCGCTTAATACATTGTTTTGATCTTCCACCATTTGTTCACAGGGATGTCATCTCTCTCATGTATACCATAGGTTAGTTACAATCTCAATTTCAATCCCTCACTTTAGAAAGTAGGGCTTACTATGCTTCTATTGACAACAATTCATTACATGGTAATCCTTTCTCTAAGAAGATTCATAATTATGCATTCCCTCATAACTTTATCATGTCTACTTTCACATATTTTTATGGTACTCGATGACTCTAATTCTCATCTTCTACATTATCGTATAGCTATGACCTCTTATTCTAATGATCACTTATTGCTTAAGGCCTTTTACTACAATCTTATTGATGAGGCGTTACAATGGTACACTCATCTCCCCTTTGGGTCCATTAGTAATTTCTATGACATGGAGGACGCTTTCCTCTGTCGGTTTATAATTAAAAACAACCATAAAGTTACTTATGACCACTTACTTACTCTACATCAGGGCTCCTATGAACCTATCAAGGATTACATTTTATGATTCAATGCTTGTATGCTTCAGTTAATATTCTAACCTATAGACCTTGAGAAGAAATTCATTTTTTTTCATGGACTAATTCCCCACTCAAGAAAACCTTACCGTATGATACATGTGAGTCATTCATTCTTCTATGTTATAAATTCATTGAACTAGAAAAAGATTTTCTCTCAACACACATCATAGATCCTCCACATATCTCTATGGCTATTGCCTCATCTAGTTCTTTGCCAGTGCTTCTGGTTGATAATCCTACACAGCCTATACCTTTTCCTCACAATAAAAGCAAACAAGCTCAACCCACTCCACCAAAAAAACATGCTCCCTCTCCATCTCCGCGATAGGCTACACCTTCTACCACTCCACCTAGGTCCCTTAAGCCTTTACATTTATCTCATCACACTTGACCAGACGATGTGCTGTATGTTTTACTTACTGAGAAATTAATTCTCCTACCCTCCAACCAACATAATCCCCAACACCAATTACAATGTTAGCATGACCAACCTTATTGTAATTATCATTACATAAATGGCCATAGGGGCAATGAATGTCTCACCCTTCATGATAGATTGCAAAAACTAGAGGATAAGGGCATCATCTCCTTTAGCTCTCACTCACGTGAGTGATCCATGTCTCCCCTACCTTGTAAGAGAGTTTCTACTATATTTGAGTCATATCATACATATGGTGCTTAGGCTATGATATGTCCACCACAATCAATTATTCATACGCGTTCTCCACCACATCCATACACCGCTGCCCCATTGCATCCATTAAATTCACTTCATCCATCTCATTCATCACATTCATGCTATCCACCACATCACAATACTCCTTCACATTGGTTTCCACAACATTCCACTCTCGCGCATCCCACCACATATCTATATGACATTTAGTTCGGTTCATACACTCATATTACTTCCATCCCACATGCTTCCACCACTTTGCGTCACCTTGGTCTTTGGTAGGTGATTACTATCACCTTACCCCTGGATGACACACTTATGTTATTACAATTCTTATATAATCTGTTAAGGGTTTTTCTTTAAGAGCCTTTCATCACACGCTCCGTCATTCATCTAGCACATCCAATCATTTCTCGATGACACACTCTTGGTTTTTCGTGGTTCATTCTTGACTATTGAGGGATCTTAACTACATGAGCCTAAGCATCCATATGCTGCGGGAAACCACTACTTCCACTCATTCTATTAACATATCATGATTACATTACATTATCCCAATGTGCATTCATCACAACATGTTAGTTCAATAATCATACATCATCTCTTTTTACATTCATCATCATGCTAACTACATGTTACAAAGTCCATTTAATAAAAATTTCACTTAGATCATTATTCACATTTGTTATCTATTACACATCCTATTTGCTACTATTACACACATGTTACATCAATCAACATTAACAACACTAACTAAAAACATCGCATACATTCCAACAATAATAACAAAATCATACAACATCGATACACCGACAATAAGCTCATTATATATAAATCACATGTGTCCGTACATAACGAATACAATCGTCACTGGGGTCAAGTCCCCTACATCATATACAATAAGAATAATCACACCTCATCATCAACATCAATCTTAGGTATTGTGAGAGCCCTAAAACTAGATGCCTTGGCACTAACTCGATGCCGTTGTTTGCGGCCTCTATACCTCTCCACTTTCCTACATAATAAGGTGTTCTCCGTAGAGTTCTCTTAGAACTGGGACTTCAAATCCATGTATTGATACATATTGCGCTAGGGGACCACCACCCAACACCTCTCTAGGCCCATTGAGTCTCCTCACATGCCTCATCTCTCTTAGATAACAATACAATACATGTGGTTTCTGTTATGGCCATTCACTCTGAAAATAAATGGGCATGCACACCTGCGATCTCATCCACTCGCTCAAGTATACCTCAACTAAGTACATTGGTAGGCACATTCCATGTCAATGTGCTGATAGATGTTTCGACTATTAGGGACCAATACACATCGCATACAAAACAAACAACACAACACGTTAGATAATCATTACTAAATCATCAACCAATAATAAAACACATATAATAGACATATATAGATACTTATGCTCTGTTATAGGTATTACCACATCATAAGGGGCATGCGCTCCCCCTCTCCTCCTCCTCCTACATGCGGTAACCCCGATGGGCCTACAAATAATAGAAACAACAATACCCATTGACATACCACCCACCATGTGTGCTACTCCTTTGTGTAACTTTGCATTGCCTACATCTATCACCTCTATCACTTTGCATCTACCTCATCTAGACCAAGAGGAACTAGTTGCTCTGTTGTGGGCCCCAATCTAGCCCCAACTCTCTTCGGTACCCTAATATATCTCAACCATATATATGGCTCTGGGGCACATCTTACATCATACCAAACCGACACAATACCCTCTACTACAGAAGAGCTCCGCCATACTTGGAAATCTATCCTTTAACCACACGGTCTTATGAATACACCACAAATCTAGACAATCCTCGATCCATCCTCTATAATCATGGTATGGCCTCCATGTAAGTGCCTCGGGCCCCATCCTGTCTATTAGTTCCCTATAGGTATATGTATCCATCCTACGCCCATGAATATTGACCCATCTCTCGCATAGTGTAGTCAACATCAACATATTATGGGGCACATCCCCCATCCGTGCTATGTGTTGTAGGCCGACATGGTCCATCACATATCACTCATCATATGATAGGCACAATCTAAGAAATGTACTCAAATGGAACCCACCACGGAACTCCCTTGAGTGAATATCCTCTACACACCAAAAAGATGGACAAAACATAGTGTTAGAACACTACACAAATCCAAACACACTTGCTTATCACATTACTATACATTACACATCTAATTTTCACCATTCTAGGCCACATACACACTTTTTGGACTAGGGCACCCAGATTCAGGATCGGGTACCTAGGATCGGACACTAGCGTCCAAATAAGGGTGCTCCTATCCCAAGGGTCACTAATGCCTTCATTGCTATTGTCCACGTCTAAAACATCAAGAAAATTTAAATTTATCAAATTTGTAAAAAAATAATAAAAATGTCTATTACACCATACATTTTTTGAAAAATAATATACTTACCAATTCCGTGGTCGTACGCGATGTTACGACCATCACCACCCTCTCGAACTAATTAGGAAGTGCTACTCTTACTTGTGGCATTTTCATTTTCTTCATGCTCAATGTCAAATTATGTAAAAACAAATGAAGTGACTAAACACTTTTTCACTTCACTACTTATAGTTACTTTTTCACCTACTTTACTATAGTCATTATTTCACGCTTATTCACACAACTAATACACACCACACTATTTTTGTCATATCTTGAGCGTTTCTACTCCAATTTACACCCCGTTTGTGGCATTCTTTTTATAATTCTACCTACCACCATACCGTATAATTTACAAGGACATTATATCCCCTTGAATTTTTATTCCATCCAATTCATACACATTTTTGTGATTTTTATCACTTTTCTATCTACTTCGCGTTTACTTTTGGCTTAGCGTTCGTTCTTATCATCACTTCTCCTTTTGCCAAAAGGAGTGGCATATCATTGGGGTCATCCTATAATTCCCCTTATATCACCACACAGTTAAACAAACATTAATGATTCAAAAATTCTAAATATTTACTTCACACTATGTGACATTTCACCATCAAATCCCCTTAATGACCAAACTTGGGGGCAACAATCGAACAATTTTTCTATACGACATTTCATTATTCCCCCCTTGACCTAACTCGGGGGAAACAATAAATTAAAAAATCTCTACATGTGATCAGTCACTGATTTCTATTGATTCCCCCTAATGATCGAATCTGGGAGCAACTAATGTAAAATCTCTCTATGAATAATAATTTAAATAAATTAATCAATCAACACGTTCACATTTATAATAATCAAAATCATATCATCACTACAAATTCAACATAATTGACCTCCTAGATGACCTAACTTAGGAGATTACACTCATTACTTTCCCAAATGACCTAACTTGGGAAGCTGTCCTACATTTTGCATTTTCTAATAAATGACACAACTTGGAAGCCATCTCACATTACACATTCACTTTGAGATGACATAAGTTGGAATCCATCACATTGCAGTGATACCCATGGAGTGGGGGCAAGAGTGCCTTTCCTATACCACTCCTATATGGGTCACCTGTTTGATCAAAATTATTTGGATCCAAAACCAAAAAATCTCTTCAATATGAGTTTGTCTATAGTGGCTGGATCTTGAGAATGTAGTTAGAGATTGGAGAATAACACATTTTCTCCCTACATTCTTCCTCCGACTATAGAACATCCAATTCCTTCGGTTGTTTATTTGTATACATGCATTCAAGTCGAACCGATCACTCCCTTCCCTTCCCCATCTTATTGTCATTATACACATTTGAAATCATCATACATTGCAATCATCACTCTCATTTAGTGCACTTCATCATAATAGTATGCTTTTTGTTACATTGCATGGATCAACCCGCTGATCCATGGTTTGTAACACTTTATGGTTCCTTCGGCACACTTTTAATACCACATATGCGTGATCTACTATAACATGGGCTTCTCTAAATTTTCTTAGGTACATATCTCTATCTACTTTATGTTACTGGAGATTTCCACTCACCAAAATAAAGTGGGGAAAATTTAGTCACAAAATCACACACTTGCTATTACATTTATACTACCAAATATGTTATTTTATATATGGATCTCGCGTAAGAAAAGTATTCACTAATGGCTCATCCCATAGTTCTATCATCAGTTAGTTGGTCGTCATAAATCGTCATTTCTCTTGTATAATAATCATTTGTTTGCATAGTTTTGGTCATCTCTCAGTGATTCTCATATGTCGTTATTTAGTCATTTGTCGTCTCTAGTCTCTAACTAGGGTGCCTAGAAAGGTATCTTGAGACACTCGTTAGTGCCACGGTCCTCTTTTAGGTGCCCTGGTCCCGGTTGCACTTTATTATCATTTAGAGTTTTGAGGTTGGTCTTTATGGTTTTTTTGTCTCATTCCTCTTGGTATTAGCCACCATGTTGGGTCATTAGTGTCAAAATTTGAGCAAGATATCCCTATATAAACATAACATACTCACTATTTTATGGGTGAAATATCTACTATCAAGAGCTAGCTATCTACTAAGGAAAATGACTACATTTGGGCATCATTTACATCTACATCATACAAGTATAGGGGGAAATGGTTGTATTCATTATATTACATCCACCATTTGCATCTTACATCTAGTTATTGACCCCTAATTCTACATCATTGATGTTAGGGAACCCTAGGTACACAATTACACACACAAGCACACAAAACTACATTGGGTCTGGAATGTAGTGCAATGCTTAGTTGTAAGTCCACCATTGTGGCAGCTAAGGTCAGTTTGACCCCTTCATATGCATATTTATTTTTTAGGGATTTGATGATTTGTATGGGGTTTTGCAGGTATATCTTCATCACGATTCACGGTGACATAAGAGAAGGTCTTGCGAAAACTATGTGACAAATACTAAGATATTGCGAAGATCTAACGACACACCTTATCAAATTCAGATATTGATATTTTCTCGCTAACTAGAGTGCCTAGATTGTAGACCAAGGCACCCAAAGGATCCTCGAGTCCTCTTAAAGGTGCCCCAGAGTCTAGTTGGATCTTCATCGATGTAATTTCTGGATCGTGCCATCACACTTTGCTTCGTCCACATATTATCCTGTTCAATCTAACATCATAGTGAGGTAAGTCCTTTTCAGGTTAGTATCTTATCCCTACTATTTCAATTATTTCATTTTATTTAAATATCAAATAAAATTATTTAGCATTTATATTACACTTCATATCAGTTATTTCATTATTGTTACTAGTTTAGATTAACTTAAAATAATAGTATAATTTGTATGTTTTAGTTAATCAAGTGGTATAGTAGACGATGGCATTGTCTTTGGTGAAGGAAGTATATACACATGTGATGGATGAATGTATGATGAAGGTTGTGACGTAAAAAAATGCATCTGTGGTGGAGATCTATGTGATGTGGAATGTGAAGATGATGAATACCGCAGGAATAAATCGAGGTGGTGGCCCATAATTGAGTAGGAGGGATAAGGTACTAACCTTAAAATTACTTACCTAGTTGTGATTCGGAGTGAACAAGATGATGTGCGAGATGAAGCCAAATATGAAGGTACGACCCATGGAATTGTAACAACCGAATATTTGACCAGATGGGGCACATGGAAGAGTCCTGGGGCACCTATGGGTGCCTTGGTCTACATTATGGGTGCTTTGGTCTCGAAAAGATCGGGAGTTGAATATGGAAGCATCACTAGATATTCGCAATGTCTTGATCTCTATCATGTGATTTTCGCAATAAATTTGCTTGTGTCACTGTAAAACCTATGATGAAGATCTACCTACAAAACAACATACAAAGAATCAAATCCCTAAAAAGAAAGATGCATATGAAGAGGTTAGACCAACCTTAATTTGCCACAATGGTGGGCTTATAACTAAGCGGTGCACTACATTCTCGACCCAATATAGTTCTATGTGTTTTTGTGTGAAATTGCATGCCTAGGGTGCTCTAGCGTCAATGACACGAGAGATATGGGGTAATACCTAGATGTAAAAAAATATAAATAGCGGATGGAATAAAATGAATACAACCCTTCCTATGCGGATGTATGATGCAATGATGCCCAAATGCAGTCCATTGCCTTAGTAGATAGTTGGCCCTTGATAGTAGATAGTTCGCCCATAAGATAGTAAGTATGTTATGTTTCTATAGGGATATTTTGTTTAAATTTCAACACTAATGACCCAACATGCCAAATAGTACGTAGGGGAATGAGAGGAAAATTACAAAGAGTGACCTTGAAGCTCTAAATTAGACGTAAGTGTTGCCGTGGAGTAGGGCACCTAAAATTAAGGACTAGGGCACCCATGAGCACCCTAGTACTACCCTAGGTGCCATAGTTAAATAATAGAGATGAAATATGACCGAGTAATGACACCCGAGACTCTCTGGGAGATGACTAGAACCATGCAAACAACAAACGACTATGCAAGACAAATGACGATGACAATCAACTAACTAATGACATGACTAGGGGATAGGTAATTAGTGAATAATTTTTTTACGTGAGATCCATTTATAAAATAATATATTTGGCGATATAAATGTAATAAAAAGTGCGTGATTTTGTGACTACATTTTCCCCCACTTTATGTTTGTGAGCGGAAAGCTCGGTAACATAAAGTAGATAGAGATGTGTACTTGAGAAAAAGTTGGAGAAGCCCATGTTGTAGTAGAACACACAGATGTGGTAGTAAAAGTGTACCGAAAGAACCATAAAGCATACGAGAACCATGGATCAATGGGTTGATCCATGCAACATAGTGAAAATCATACTAGTATGATGAAGTGCACTAAATGAGAGTGATGATTATGATGTATGATGATTTTGAATACGTGCAATGCCGATAAGATGGGGTAGGGAGTGATTAGTTCCTAAATGAACAATTATATGGGAATAATCGACCGGAGGATTTGGGTTTCCTACTCTTGCCGGAGGAAGAGTTTAGGGAGAAAAGTGTGTTATTCTCCAATATCTAATTACATCCTCAAGATTTGGGCGTTGCGATGAACTCGGATCAATGATTTGTGGTTTTTGGAAGTAAATAATTTCGATCAAACAGTTGACCCATATAGGAGTGGTATAAGAAAGGAACTCTTGCCCCAATCCAAGGGTGTCATTGCAATGTGATAGCTTCCAAGTTAGTTCATTTGGAAGCAAACATAAACTATATAATGGGTTCCAAGTTAGGTCATTTGGGAAAGCAATGATTATAAATCCCAAGTTAGGTCATCCGGGAGGCCATATGCATTGAATTTTATACTTGATTGGATATGATTTTGATTATTAGGAATTTGAACACGTTGATTGATTGATTTGATTGATTACTCGTAGAGAGATTTTTGCTAGTTGCCCACATGTTAGGTAATTAGGGGAATCAATAAACTGGTGAATGATTGCATATAAATATTTTAATCACTTATTAACCCCATGTTATATAATTAGGGGGAAGTGATGAAACTTTGCATTGAAAAATTGTATATTTGTTGCCCCCAAATTAGGTCATTAGGGGAGTCGATGGTGAAATGTCACATAATGTGTTTAAAAATGATGAGTTGGTAGTGTTGATTAATCACATGGTAATGTAAAGGGAATCATAGTATGACACCAATGATATTCTCCCCTTTTAGAAAAAGGGAAGTGATGATAAGAACAAACACTAAGCCAAAAGTAAGCATGAAAAAGATAGAAAGTGATAGAAATCGTAAAATTGTGTATGAAGTGGATCAAGACAAATTCAATGAGAGATAATTCATGTATAATGCATATGCTATGATGTTAGGCATAATTCTAAAAATAATTCCACAAACAGGGTGCAAATTGGAGTAGAAACGCTCAAGATACGACAAAAATGGTGTGGTGTGTATTAGTTTTGTGAATAAGCATGAAATAATGACTATAGTAAAGTAGGTGAAAAAGCAACTATAAGTAGTGAAGTAAAAAAGTATTTAATCACTTCATTTGTTGTTTACGTGGTTGTGAGATTGAGCTTGAAGTGAGTGAAAAGGCCGTAGGTGAGAACATGTCCTAACCAATTTGAGAGGGTGACGACCGTCGTAACGTCACACATAACTTTGGAGTTGGGAACTGCATTGTTTTTCGAAAAATATATGGTGTAATATTCATTTTTATTGAATTTTTGAAAATTTGAGAATTTTGATTTTCTCAATGTTTGAGACCTAGAAAAGAGCGGTGAGGGCGCTAGTGACCCTGGGATAGGAGCGCCTAGATTTGGGCACTAGTGTCTTGCTCTTGGGTGCTCCATCCGTATCTGGGTTCCCGGTCCAGAAAGTGTGTATATGGCCTAGAATGGTGAAAATGTGATGTTGGATGTGTAGTAATGTGATAAGTGAGTGTGTTTTGATTTGTGTAGTGTTCTAATGTTGTGTTTGTTGCCATTGTTTATTTTGTGCGAGAGGGATATTCACTCGAGGGAGTTTCATGGTGGTCATCATTTGAGTACGTTGCTTGGATTGAGCCTGTTAGATGATGAGTGGGATGTGATGGATTGTGAAGGCCTGGGCACATAAAACGGATGGGGTATGTGCCCGTAATATGCCTATGTTGACTACACTATGCGAGATATGGTGTGCGGATACGTGTACATTTTAGTTACGTACGGGGAGATGACTATGAATTTAGAGGATGTGTATCATATACTATGGTTATTGGTGGTTGGGGAGTGAGTGCAGGTTATGCCATTAGTGGATATGGAGAGAAAGATGTGAGGTGCGAGATGATATTTTGTGGGGAATCGAGTACCTGTCAAGGCACATATCAGTTTGGATGCTAGTTTATGATCGGGGTTCCATGCTTTTGGAAGTTCATAGTAGTTGTGATTACGTCATCTATAGTGGTGGAGGGAGGAGGTGTAGGCATCTTGTATAAGATGCATGATATATGCCATCGTATAGAGGAGGAGAGCACTAGATATGTGTGGGCACATTGTGTGTTGGTCCACTTATACAAATATCTATACATATTTACTCACAATGAGCATGGCAAAGGGGATATGAGCCACTACATTATTGCACGTAAGGGTGTATGAGCACATAGATGTGTTTTGACCTATTGGAGGTCCACGAGGAGAGTGGACTACATGAGAGATATATGTGAGGAGGTGGATTAATATTCATGGGCATAAGATGGACAAATATACCTACATGGAACTAATAGACAAGATGGGCCTCAAGGAAGTTATATGGAGGCCATACGGTGTTTACGGGGGATGGCCCGAGGATGTTGTAGAGTTGTAGTGTATTCGAGAGGACAATGTAGTTAGAGGATCGATTTATAGGAGTGGCAGAACTATTCCAAGTGGAGAGAGTATCATGATAGTTTGGCATGGCCCAGGGAGGTGCCCCTAGAGCCATATCTATGGTTGAGAGCTATCGAGCACCCGGGAGGGCCGGAGTGAGACCAGGGGCCCACATAGAGCAACTAACACCTCATGGGCTGGGTGATGTAGATGCGGTGATAAACACAAATGATGTGGGTTACATAGAGGAGTACTATGCATGGTGGGCATCACATCAATGGGTATTTTTGTTTCCATTGTTTACAAATGTAGCGGGGTTATGCGGGGAGGAGTAGGAAGGGGAAAACACATGCCCTTAAAAATTTGGAAGCAATCCTTAGCGAGAGGGTAAGTATCTATATATAGCTATGTCATATATATTATTGCTGGATTATGGGTTGGTAATGGTTTTCTAACACATTGTGTTAGTTGTTTGGTAGATGATGCATATTGGTCCTTGATAGTGAACACATCCATTTGTACATTGACATGGAATGTGCCTATCGACATACTTGGTGGAGGGATACTTAAGTGAGTGGATTATATAGTGGGTGAGCATGCCCATTTTTTTGAGGTAGTGGCCATAACAACTACAACATGTATTGTATTTTGGAGTGAGAGGGATGAGGCACGTGAGGATACTTGATGAGATCGAGAGGATTTGGGTGGTGGCCCCTTAGCGCAGGATGTGTTTGCATGATACGTGAATTTGTAGCAACAATTCTTAGAGCAATATACGAAGAACACCTTATTTTGTAGGCAAGTGGAGAGGTATCAAGGGCATTGACAAGGGCACAAATTTAGTAGCGAGGAATCTAGTTCTAGGGCTCTAAAAGTACCCGAGAGCGATAGTGATGATGAGGTGTAATTAGTATTATTTTATATGATGTAGGGGTTGCCCCCAAGTGATGATTGTATTCACTATATATGTATGGACACATGTGATTTATATATGATGAGATTATTTTGTGGTGTATTAATGTGTATGATTGGGTGATTAGTGTTGGGATATATGTGATGTGTTTGTATATTGTTAATGTTTATTTAAATGGAAATGTTATAACATGTAGCTAGTATAATGGGTATAGTAACATGTATGTAAAAATAGATAATGTCTTATTGCCAAACTAATGTGTTGTGATAATGTAATGTAATTGTAATATGTTAGTGTGATGAATATGGGGGAGAATATTAGTGATGCCCCCAAGTGTATGAATGATGAGGTTTATTTAATTAAGATTCCTCAATAGTCAAGAATGAACCACATAAAGCAAGAGTGCATCATTGGGAAATTATTGAGTGTGCTAGATGAATTGATGAAGTGTGTGATGAGAGGTTCTTATAGAAAATACCTCAACAATCATGTAAGAACTGTAAGAAAACAAGTGTGTCATTAGGGGGTAAGGTGATAGTAATCACCTACCAAAGACCAAGGCAGCGAGTGGTGAAAGCATGTGGGATGGAAGCAACATGCAAATATGTGCCAAAATGAATGTCATATGGAGTTGCGGTGGTATACGTGAAGGTGGTGGGATATGTATACCAATGTGAAGGAGCAACGTGATGTGGTGGATAGCATGAATGTGATGGATGAAATGGATGAAGTGAGTGTACTTGATGCGATGATGCATAAGTGTGTGGACGCGGAGGAGAACATGCATGAGTAACAAATCTGCGGTGGGGGCGTACCATGGCCCAAGCACCAGGTGGAGAAGATGACTCAAATATAGTATAAAATCTTTGCCAAGTTAGAGGAGAGATGGATCACTCATGTGAGTGAGAGGCAAAGGAGAGGATGCCCTTATATTCTAATTGTTGCAATTTATCATGAAGGGCAAGACAATCATTTTCCTAATGGAAATTTATGCAATGATAATTATAATAAGTTTGGTCACGTTGATGTTGCAGCACTGTCTTATGGATAATGGTGGTTGGATGGTAAGCGGATGAGGTTATTTTCAAGTAAGGAAAAGAGCACATCATGAGGTCTAGCATAATGGGATAAATGTAATGGATCACATGACATAGATGGAGTAGAAGGAGAAGTGGCATGTCACGGAGGAGGAGAAGAAGTAATAAGTGGTGGTAGAGTAGGTTGAGATTTTTTCCATTGCTTATGAGGAAAAGGTGGAGACTGTGTAAGATGCTCAACCAATTTTGACAGAGGAGTAGATGATATATTAGAAGTAGATGTATGTGGAGGATCAATGATATGTGTTGAGAGAAGATCTTGTTCTAGGTTGATAAATTTGTAGCATAGAAGAATGAATTACTCACATGTATCATAATGTAATCTTTGTTTGAGAGCATGAATCAAACATCGGCGAGAAAGAGAATTACTTCTCAAGATCTATAGGCTGAAATATTAGTTGATGTATAAAAACATTGAATCATAAGATATAATCCTTGATAGGTTTGGAGGATCCTTGATGTAAAGTAGGTAAGTGGTCATAAGTAACTTTAGGGCTGTTATTGATGATAAAATGATGGAGGAAAGCATCCTCCATGTCATAGAAAGTACTAAAGGACCCAAATGGAAGATGAGTGTACCATTGTAATGCCTCATTAATAAGATTGTATCGAAAGGCCTTAAGTAGTAATCTATCATTAGTATAAGAGGTCATAAGCATGTAGTAATTTAGAAGATGAGCACGAGGGTCAGTAGTACTATCAAAACATATGAATGTAGGCATGATAAAGTCCTTAGGAAATGAAAAATTATGAATCTCTTTAGGGACAGGGTTATCATGTAATGAGTTGTTATCAATAGACGCATAGTAAGCCCTACTTTCTAAAGAGAAGAACTGAACTTGATATTTTAATTGACCTACGACATGTGTGAGATGATATCCTATGAAGAAATAGTGGAAGATGGAAATAATGTATTAAGAGGTTGTAATTTTCCATTGTGAGTGATCATAGGAATATCAAGAGGTGATAAGGGATATTCTGATGCTAAGGGAACACTAGGAGTAGGTGCCAAGGAAGCTATAGTAGATGATATAGATGGAATATCCATAGCAGTGGTAGGAGTAGCATCAGAGAAATCCCTAAGAGGTAAAGTGACTGATGGAGACACATCTATAGGAGATGATGAACTAATAGGTGTAGATGATGTGATAAGAGGATATGAAATGGTAGGAGAAGAAGAAGTGATAGATGGAGGTGACTCATGCATAGTGGTAGATGCAATCTCAGGAGAAGACAATGATGCAAAAAGAAATTCATACTAGAAAGTATGAAAAGAAAGAGAACCATGGCTATCAACCACCTCATCGATATCGGATAGAGACTCGAAATGAGAATATCGCTAAGGATGTTATCAATAGGATCATCAAAATAATGTGGAGTATGTAAGCTAGTATGAGATGCTTCATGAGAAGTAATATCATAAGTAGCGAGAATGTCTTGAGGATCCGTAGTAGTTTCTTGACTAGGAGAAGAATCAATATGCATATGTGAGTGATTGTCAATACCAAGCAAGTAATCGATAAGAGAATAATCTAAAATTTCCTTAGAAAGGTTAGAAGGAGGATCACATGTAGCTATATAACATGGTGTACAATGAATGAAGGATATTAGATCCTCAACAAGACTAATACCAATGTGAGAATCTTCAAAACGAGTAGGCACATAGTGTTGACCATCTAGAAGTTGTTGTTTCATATGATCTGGTATAGGAGTAGAATTACCATAGAGAGCCGTGAGCTCAAAGCAATGGTGGCCTCATCATAAATAGGGTTAACACTAAAATGAGACATGATACGTGAAGAAGATGAAATATCCTTAGCCATTAGGGTTTGATGTGGATCATAGGGTAAAATATTGTAAATTACAATTCACCAAAATGATAAACTAAAATTGGATATATGGGATAGTTAATCTAATCTAGAACAACATGTAAGTGCAATAAATAAATGCAAAGAAACAAATATAGAAATGACCCAAGAAAATAATCTAATGAAAGTAAAAACCTTAATATGCAAGAAGAGCAAGGAAATGACTTAGTTGATTAAAGGAGCTCATTCACCGTGTTGTCATAAGTGGTTGGAGAAAATAAAGCGAGGAATGGTCATGTGTAGAGGCCACTGAGAGGATGGATCCAAGCTACCTAGTTGGAATGGAGTGTCTAGAAAGGGACTGTGTACTGTGGTGCTATGGTCTACATAATGGGTACCCTGGTCTATGAAAAAGATCCCGGCCGAGTTTCATAGGTTTGACAGTGGTCCAAAACCTCACCGTGTGTCACATCAGATTCGTTGCCTTGCATTGGGTGTCACCGACAATCCAAGATGTATAAAAGACCTCCAAAATACCAAAAGAAGTATCAAAACCCTAAAAATAGAATGCAAATAAATGGGTGGATGACCTCATTTGCCAAAACAGTGGGCTTACTAACTAAGTGCTCCAATACATTTTGAAACCAAATGAAGTTCTTGTGTGTGTGTGTGGGCATATGTTCTCTAGGTGCTCTTGTGCCAATTGCACTTTGTAAAGTAGTGAGCAATAACAAGATGTAGAAAATGTAATAGAATGTGTGCATGGAATATAATAGAATCCCCCATGCTTGTGTGATGTAGTGAACCACCTTGTCCTTGTGATGGAGCTAATGGCCGCATGACTCTAGGTTGATGATAGTAGTGACTAGTGCTTGGTCCCTCATTATGGTCTCATAAATTTATATTTATAGGGTTATTTTGATCTAATTTCATAATTAACCCTAAAATGGCTGACCACCAAAAAGATAAGAAGTTAAAATGACTAGAAAGTGCCAAAAAAATGGCGGGAAAGTTCAAAAATATCGGGGCACCCCGATGGGACCAAGGCGCCTATGGGCACCTCGAGACTAACTGGTTGCCCAGATCAAGGATAAAATAATAGAAGATGACTAAAACAGACAGGGGTATGTGGGTGTAAAAGGTTAGGAATGATGAAATAAAATAAAGGAAAATGTTCAAAATACGGGGTTAATTAGTACCTTCTTTAATAAAAACCTTCTAAATAGTAGTATGAGACCGAGACTAAATAATGTATAAAGTGCATTATTTTGTGACTAATTTTGCCTCCACTTTATGTTGGTGAGCAGAAATATTGTTGAAATAAAGTAGATAGAGATGTGTACCTAATGTCCATGAAGATTTTAGTAGAAAATGTGCCTACGGACTTGATAAAGCATAAAATGAAAAAAATATGATGGAGCGTGGAAACTAAAGATGAAAATGCGCAAAAAAGGTGATGAAAGTGAACCTAGGGTGGAAACACATGTGTAATTGCTGATGTGTGTTATGTACTGCATGGTTAGTATAGTGTGTGTTATCACGAAGTGTTGTTGTTGACGTTGTTGTTTCCCCATTTGACTACTTGTTTCTCATACGACCGAATATGTAAGGAGAAAACGATCAAGTAGTCAAATATGTATGTATGTAAAAATGTAATGTAAAAGACACATGTAAAAGTATGTAAATGTAAAGTACATAAATGAAAAGCTGTAAATGGAACATGTGCACCTAATCCGTGTCGAGAAAGAGAGTTTAGAAGGATATCATGTCTTTGCTGGGTTTTTGGGTGATCCTACACCATAGGACGAAGAAGTATAGAGAGGAATTCCATTGTATCATCAACCTTTAACTACTTCCTTGAATGTGTGTGAAGAGATCTCTATACATCCTAGTTTTTTGGATGATCCAACACCATTGGCCAAAGTAGTGTAGGGAGGCACACCCAATGTAACCTCGATCCTCAGAATCGCTTTCCTAGAATGCTAATGACACCATGTCATGTAAAATACACTGTGTACAAGGTTCGAAGACTGGTCTAAACCCATTCAATGTATGTAACCCACAATGCTAAGGGCGGAAAGTACACTGAATTGAACCGGTGAAAATGCGTTGTGTTAGTATGTAAAAACCCAAATGATGACTCCCCTCTTTAGGGGCGTATGCAACGTTGTTGATAAGAGAATGTCACCCCAATAAAGGACTAATTGCATGAAGTGCATTCCGAAAGTGCTTGGTAGAAACCAAGGAGCACATAAACAAGAAGGCTAGCCAAAGACAAGTGTTAGTATGAACAAGCATGCATATAGAAAACAATGTATAAGCTACGCAAATAGTGTAAGCTACCAAACAAAGTAATGCAAACACGCATGAAGAAAAGTAAGACACACAAAGCAGGCTAAAAACATGGGACATCACTCATGATGTTGCAAGACCGCAAAAGCCATCCCGGATGCAAACAAAAAATAAGTGTGCACACCAAACATAGGGCAAAGCCAACAAACAAGAGCAAATAATAGACAAGTAATGTAATAAACAAGTATGGAAGCAAACATCCTTGCATAAAAAATGTTGCACATGAAGCATCTATTAGCATATTATAAAGATAACTAGTATGTTAAAAGTGTGTATAACCGAGTAATGCAAAGTGTTAAGTACAAAATGAAGCAAAAATACCTAAGAGAGACGAATGTGGATGCCCCCAACAACCTGTGTAGGAAGGGTAGAAGGTGAGCATCTGTGCTGTATGTAAGAGACATGTATCTTTGATGACAACTAAAAAAAATATGTGAACACACATGTGTGTATGATATAGATAAATGACATACAAGTAATCTAATTAGCATGTGTAATAAAGTGACCATGACCAAACAAAAGTAAGCAAGAGTAAAAACTACCATAATATGTAGTATATTGTGGATGAATGGAATGAAATGCAAGATGGAGTGATAGGATTCGTGTGGCCCCCGAGTGAATGGAAATGTATGTAGTGAGGTTCATTTGGTTTTCCCCCTCAGTAGTCAAATAAAATTAGAAATTTGTGTTTCTATTCTTGATCCGTAAACATGGGTAAAATTTTTCACTACCCACGGACCCCTATAGGCACTGAAATTTTTTATACTCCACATATGCTATCAAATTCAAATGGAAAATGTAATGTAAAATGAAGCACATACACACTTGCATAGAAATTGATAACGGAGTTCGAAATGCCTACATATCCGGGTTCATGAACCTATTTACAAATGACCCCTAAGCTCATATTTATACATGGTGAGCCATGGTGAGGGGCTATTTTTAGCCATATACATTAAAATGCGAAATAATAACACTAGGCTATTATTAGTAATATTCCACCGTTTATTTCCATGTAATTGTTGGAATAGTTATTACATAGTTTTCAAAATAGCATATAGCTATTAACCATGGCCACATCACATTTATATGAATAAATATTACCACCGTAATATTAAAAAAATAGTATGGCTCTAATTACTCAGTTGCATTAAAAGGATCTTTAAATGATTACTGAGTACACGCTTATGAAAGCTTACAAAGATCTTAAAGAAATTCTTTACTCACATACTAGACTTGAAGACTTACTACCAGACTTGAACCTTGACCCAGACTTTGCTCCGTTATCCACCGATGTAGTGAATGAATCCCGAATCCTTATTTATAGGATTGGAGAAGCTTTTCACCGGTAGAACCGGAAACCTACAAACCGGAGACTAGAAACCCCGGTGACCCAACATATTCCTTCCCGAGGGCAAAAGAAGGAAACCAATAGACATGAGACCATGGGTACATGCCACCCATGATAGCACCTTTAGATAGTGGGGAGGTCCACCACGCTTCGGATAAGATCAAAACCGAATCTTATCTTACTTTATTTCAAAATCGGCAACAGGCCTGCCAACATAGCCCCACAAACCACTAAACCTCAAACTGTACAATGGGTCCAATGATATCATCATCACTAGAAGTGAAGATGAATCATCATCACGCTCTGGAAGTTGTAGATTCCTTTGATTTCTCTCGAACCATTCTCTGGATAAGTGTGCTGTCCCATCAGCATCACGATTGAGATGTCTTCTGGTAGGAAACAGATAGTGATAAGGAATCCTTAGGAATTGTCCAGGTCCTGGAGGATGGACATTCATGGTGTGATGAAGAATAATTCTTCGCCAGAGCTGACCATTAGGATTGGCATGATGTCCCTGCAACATGTTAGTCCTGATATAATAATGTTCTTTCACATACCAAGAAATTTTACAATTTATAAGAATGTTTCTAGCAGTGTCATCAGAAACATTTATTAAGGGACTATCAGAAATTTTGGTAGGAAGATACTTTAAAAGAAAGTATTTAAAATGGCTAGCAATATACTACCTATCTCCTTGAACACTAGGCCTATTCCAAATATCATTATTCAGGGGATCACCTTCAGGCCACATTCTAGAGAATTCAAATCTCCAAAGTGTATTAATTCTGGGAATAACATTGTCTTATCTATGACCCATGATGGGTCTACCATCATCAACTGATTCAACAAACCTGGAATTTCTCCATTGCCAATTCAATGAACAGAATACCATTGGATCCTGTAAAGAATGATATTCCATGTCGTAGAATTTCGGGGATCAACAAATCTGCAAGCAACTTCTGTCATTTGATATGGACTTACTGAAATGATTCCTTGCTAGGAGTTGATGTTGTGCATCCCAGGACATTGTCTGATCACATCTCTTCTTTGACTCTAGATAATTATGACAGTTTCTAGTATCCCAAATGGGTTCAACATACTCATGAATGATTTGAGTAACATTAATAGATACCTTTTGAGTATGATTCAATTCTCTGCTTGCAAAGTCAGCAAGAGAATTATCTTTTCCTTTGATATGTTCAACATCAAATGAGAAATTGTCAAACCACAGAGACCCCAACGCTGCATCCTATTGAATGCAGTCTTATTTGCAGTATCACCACCAGAGAGTCTTGCTTTGAAATCTTTTAAATCTTTTCTCGGGGAAATGATCATTTTGCACAAAGAATAAGAAAGCTTTGATTGCTTTCTTAGCAGCAAGTATCTCCTTATGAGATGAATGATATTTAAGTTCAGAACCATGGAAAGAACCAGATGCATACCTGCAAACTTTTCTTTATCAAACTCTGTTCTTTCCTTCAGTATTGCTCCCCAATATTGGTCACTTGCATCACATTCTATTATCTTGTGACCTGGTCCTGGTAAGGACATTGGAGGCAAATCAAGCACTTGCTTTTTAATTCTTTTGACAGCAAGTGTCATCTCAAAGCTCCAGATTGGAGCATTCTTCTTCAATCTTTTGTTTAGTAGAACACGATCTGCAGACAATATTCTTGTAGAATCCTCGCTATATAATTTACACAACCCAGGGAACCTTCTTTAGTTGTTCTTTTTCTTTGAGTTCATCAGGGAACTCCTGGATTTTTGATACAACATGCTTTTGCATCTCAATTGAGCCATCTTTTATCTTAATGCCTAGAAAATCTATTTCATCCTTAAAAGTTTCCATCTTGGAAATAGATAGGCATAATCCATTATTAAAAACAACTTCATAAAATTTTTCAAGATGCTCAAGATGATCTTTAGGAGATTTTGAGAAGATGAGAATATCATCTATGTATACAATTAAGAAATCTGATAAATCTCTAAAGATTGAGTCCATTACCTTCTGAAAAACTGAAGGTGCTTGTCTTGAGGCCAAATGGTAAGACTTTCCACTCATACTGGCCACCAGGGACTACAAAAGCTGTTTTGTATGTATCTTCAGGCTTTAGGAAGATTTTCCAGAATCCACTCTTGAGATCAAACTTAGAATAAACTTTAGAACCTCTGATTCTTGAAAGCAAATCATCTTTAGCAGGTATTGGATGTTGGACTGCAGATATAAATTTGTTGAGAGGCTTGTAATCAACTACTAACCTCTTCTTCGTTGTCGATATTTCGCTTCTCTTGTTGACATAAAAAGCAACACAAGCCCAAGGAGACTTGGATTCTTGAATAAACCTCCTTGTAGCAATTTCTTGATCTCTTCATGACATTCTTTTCTTTCTTCGGGATCATTCCTCTATGATGGGCTTTGAACTTTGGGAAATATTTCTTTCCCTTACGTGGCTCTTTCTCAAATGCAAATCAAGCGAACATATATGCCTTTTTCTTGAAATGAAGGCATGAGGATTATCAGAACATAAATCCTTTTTGATCTTCTGAATTATTTCATCAATATTGGTTTTACAGACTGCTATGGACTTATGGATCCAATCATGATTAGTGTCTTTCTTGTGACTAGAAATGGGTACTATGGTTTGGAAAGTATATTTTCTTGGTATCAATAAATCAGGATGAAACAGAGAAATATAATCCTTATTGATACTAAAGGTACCACATTTTTCTAAGGCATCACACCTATCAGACAGTCATATGATAACATATCATGTTGGTAGAATTTTATGGTTCCTAGTAAAACCTTCAATGGTGATTGGAATTTCAGCAACCTTTTGAGACACAACTTCTTTTTTATCAAACATTATTTTTAAATGTGTGTCTTCCCAACAATCAGGAGGAATAGCTTTAGCCCTAAGCATACTGATGTCTGCACCAGATCAATCATAGCATCTAAGGTATATGGCTTGAAATGGGGGATGGCTATGGTAATAGTAATGAATGGATTCTGGGTGCAACTTATGGTACATACCTCAGGGTTTGGTTCAAATTTGTTCTTCTTCTTGTTCTTCTTCTTCTTTGAACTATCTTTATGAAGGCATACTCATAGTCAAACTGATCGACTTTTCTCTTCTTCAATCTCAATGAGTTTTGTAACTCATTAGTAGCCTTCTCATAAATTTTTGTAGGAATTCTATCCTACTCCTCCTCCATTTTTTTGAATCAAGAACTGGTTCTTGATTGCTTGTTGATTGATGGATGTAAATGCGTTGCTTCACTTGCTGTTGTTGTTGTTGTTGTTGTTGTTCCTCTAGAAATAAGAAATGGAAAATGACTTTGAATAGGAGGAACAAATTCTCTTCACGGCCTCGACCTCTCCATGGTCCACTTCTTCCTCTTTGTGGAGGTTGTCTTTGACGAATTCTTTGTTGAAAAGGTGGACGGACAGGAACTGGAGAGTATGGTTCTTCAAAGACAAGAAATCTTCATCATCTTCTTCTTCTCCTATCTGCATGCGAATCTTTCTTTGCTTGTTCCAGCTGAGATTGTTGAAAATATTTATCTTCAAGCTCTCTCACTTTGTTCTGAAGAAAAATTTTCTTGTAGTGTCCCATGGGGGACAATCTGCATATTCACTTTGTCGGAGCTGTAATTGCTTTAGCAATAATTTTGCAGATAGAGGTGCTAACGGATGTGGAAAGTTAGCATTCATATTAACATGAACCATATTAACAAATGAAACCAATGAATCATATCCAGAGTCAGTACTATCACTGCTGGATTCTTCAATATTTGCAAGATTTACTTGAAAAGTATCATCATCAGTCTGATATGAAATATCAGATGAAAGACTTTCTAAATCACTTACAAGACAATAATGCTCTTCTGAAATTCCTTTTGCATCAAGAGCATTAATTTTAGCTTTACCCTTTGTAGAGTCCTTTTGAGGACACTTATTTGCATAATGTTTTCCTTTGCATATGAAACAGGTTGGAGAAAATCTTTTTTTTTTTCCCAACATATTTATTTTTCCGGAAAACAAATTTCTTAAAGGGTTTTTCAGAAGTGATTTTCATACCTTTTAAATTTCTTGAATTTCTTGTATTTATGCTTCTGGCTTTTCTTTGAAGATTTGCAACAGCTTTTGCACTTATCTTGATTCTCACAGCCAAAAGTATCATTCTGGAATATCTGACAAAACTTGTAGCCAAGAGCTTTTTCATTCTTCCTGGCTTCTTTTCTTTCAAACTTTTCTCTACACAGGCGAGCATTGGTTAGATCTATTATTTGATTTATAGCTCCAAAGCTGAGTTCTTCAGAAGTTTTCCATGCATAGCCTTTTTGTATTCTGTAGAGAAATATGGAGGAAAAGATTCAACATATCTCATCCTCATAGTAGTATCATTAGTATTACCAGAATTATAATAAAGCTTTCTGCATATAACACTGGTATTCTTTAACTCTAGACATATCACATAGTCTAGCTCTAAGAAACAAAGAAGTATTTAAGAGTTTATCATCATCTAATTCACCAATAAACTCTTTGATGATAGCAGCAGTAAGTCCCATATATCCACTTTGTAGGATTTCCTTGTTGTGGAACTTTGTCCCACCATTCTTTTATTATTCCTACAAAACCATTAGCTATTGCTGAAGCAATTGCATGGGGATCTTTTCTATATGATTCTAACTGAGTATTACCCCACCCAATCATTCCATGAACCATTTCTTTTATCTCTCGGTATAGATCTACATTCAAGCTTATACCAATTTGGTTGCAGAGTTTGAACTCTTGCCATACCTTGCATGGGTTCATGACCACTTTGACTAGTTTCTCCTAGTATCATACCTTCAGCAAAATCAGGTTCTATTTTAACCATTCCTATGGACTTCTTATCATCATACTTAAAGAAAAATGGATTATCCTGAGCTAACAATTGCTTATGCTTATCTGATGATCCTACATGCTAGATACTTGCTTCCATGTGACAATCTTTGACCAATCTTCTAGAACTTGTTCTTCTTTCTTGGTGTTATCCAAGATCTTTAATCTGTGGAGTGATCTCTGGTAAGTACAACCACAGATCTTGTAGACTCTATTTTATTCAAAATTTGTTCTGTAGAGTCTTGAATCTGAGACATACCATTCTCAACCAAATTATTAGTAACAATAATCTTAGTAGATAAATCATTTTTGATTGTGATAGTATGATCTACTAAGGGTTGGATGGCATCAACAACATTCTGAGAAACTTCTCTACTTATCTCAGATTTGGAAGATTGTGTCACAATTTTCTCAATATTCTTAACTGACTTATTACATCATCAACCTTGCTATGTAACAACTTAAGAGCTTCAGACATTTCTCCTTTCCTATTTAACTCAATTGCTCTTAAAGTCTTTTGCATTTCTGCCAAAATAGTTTCATGAGATTTTACCTTCTCATGCACATGCCTTACGGCCTTGTTAGTCCAGTTCAGCATCTTGGATGATTCTGACGGATCTATCTATCTATCATCATCTGTATGTTGATACGAAATACTTCTTTTTGGTCTGATCTGCACGATGATATTCTAAACTTTCTAGAGACGGAAAGTATCTTCACTGGATGATGCCATGTTGATAGTTGGGCCATTGCTTTAGGCACATATTTCTGCTTGATTAGTTGTTCACAATCATTACACCAAAGATAATCGGTGTTTGGATCATGGACTAAACTATTATGACTACACAGAAATACTTTTCATTGGCAGACTTTCTTGTTGATGTTTCTCCTACAGAGAAATTAGAATTACAAGACTGAAAGGAACTAGATCTAGGAAGAGAAGACAAACTACTCTTAGATCTAAAAGATAAGGTGACATTATTCTTATCTTCATTGACAGCTGTAGCATTCTGCAACTTAGGTTGATTGGTCTGAATGAACTTCTTGGACAGTCCATTCTTTGGGGACCTTGATCTGAGACCACGAAATGAGTTCTTGGCTCTATTTTCGAGACTCTATATTGACATGACTCACCACGCTGCTGCCTTTTGATATACCATGCTTTACTGCTGGATGCATAGTATTGACCAATCTATAGATAATCTTATAGTGGATTGCAAGCGGACAGGCACCAGGACGCATATTTAGGCCAGTTGTGGCTAGATGTAATTTGAGTACATCTTTTAACAGATCATCTTTGAGGAGACTGACAGGATAATTTTGATATACCTCAAAAGATATTGGACCATTATGAAGACCAGTTTGTATTGCGCTAACAATGAATCTTTAAAGTTATCAAAACATAGATCCATTAGACAACATAAGACAGAGGCATTTAGACCTCGACGGAACAAAGGAGTTATACCTATTTGCACACAACCTATATGAGCAAACTTATACACACTTTGTTTCTTTAAAGACTTAATATCAGCCTGATCTATCAAAGGGATATTATATTCTCCCCAGAGGACTGACTGACTTGTATTACTGACTCACGAGTTTTAAACACAGTACTAGCTAATAGATGGAACTTAGATACTTTAGAGTATACCTGGTCATAAGGTATTTTGGGTAACTTCCAAGCTGGTAATGGGTCAGATCTTCTTGTAGATCAATTGCAGTATTGACTGGAAAAACTTCTGATAGACTGATTAAATCATCATCAACATCAAGAGTAAAAAGACTAGGATGAGCTTCAGCGGCCATTTTGGACTGATACTATTGAGCAACTTTGCTGCAGGGCTTACGGTATCGGGTCAACCTAAACTGCGCTCAACAACACGGCGACTTACTTGCGGGACCTCGCCTCTTTTCCTGACTTAAGCTGTATCAACTCAAGTTCATAGATGACAACAAAAGAACAAACCAGATTTCTAAACTAGAAATCTACGATGATAAAATAGTAGATCGAGAATTTTGGATTAACATAGACTGCAAATATTGATAATAGAATCATTATACATCGCTAAAACTGAAAATCCGCTCCGATACCAATTCAAATACAATACAATTTAAAGAGAAAAATTTCTTCATATTGCATTAAAGGATCTTTAAATGATTACATAATGCTTATAAAGCTTATAAATCTTAAAGAAATTCTTTACTCACACCTAGACTTGAAGACTTACTACACCTGGACTTGAACCTTGACCTAGGACTTTGCTCCATTATCCACCGATGTAGTGAATGAATCCCGAATCCTTATTTATAGGATTTGAGAAGCTTTTCACCGGTAGAACCCGAGAAACCTACAAACCGAGACAGGGAACCCCGGTGACCAAAATATTCCTTCCCGAGAACAAAGAAGGAAACCAATAGACACGAACCATGGGTACATGCCACCCATGATAGCACCTTTAGATAGTGGGGAGGTCCACCATGCTTCGATAAGATCAAAACCAATCTTATCTTACTTTATTTTTAAAAGTCGGCAACATGCCCGCCAACATAGCCCCACAAACCACTAAACCTCTAAACCTCAAAGGGTCCAAAGATATCATCATGGGTCCAAAGATGATCATCATCAAATCACACTCTGGAAGTTGTAGATTCCTTTGATTTCTCTCGAACCATTCTCTGGATAAGTGTGTCGTCCCATCGAAGATCACGATTGAGATGTCTTTTGGTAGGAAACATATATATGATAAGGAATCCATAGGAATTGTCCGAGTCCTGGAGGATGGACATTCATGGTGTGATGAAGAATAATTCTTTCGCTGAGCTGACCATTAGGATTGGCATGATGTCCCTGTAACATGTTAGTCCTGATATAATAATGTTCTTTCACATACTAAGGGATTTTACAATTTATAAGAATGTTTCTGGCAGTGTCATCAGAAACATTAATCAAGGAATATCGAAATTTTGGTAGGCGAGATACTTTAAAAGAAAGTATTTAAAATGGCTTAGCTATATACTTCCTATCTCCTTGAACACTAGGCCTATTCCAAATATCATTATTCAAGGGATCACCTTCAGGCCACATTCTAGAGAATTCAAATCTCCAGAGTGTATTAATTCTGGGTACTAACTGTCTGAGTCTATGACCCATAATAGGTCTTCCATCATCAACAGATTCAACAAACCTAGAATGTCGCCATTGCCAATTAGAGAACAAAATACCATAGGATCTTGTATAGAATGATATTCCATGTCAGGAATTTCAGGATCAACAAATCTGCAAGCAACTTCTGTCATTTGGTATGGACTGACAGAAATAATTCCTTGAGCTAAGAGTTGGTGTTGGGCATCCCAAGACATTGTCTGATCACATCTCTTCTTTGACTCAGATAATTGTGACAGTTTCTAGTATCCCATATGGGTTCAACATACTCATGAATAATTTGAGTGACATTAACAGAAACCTTTTGAGTATGGTTCAATTCTCTATAGCAAAATCAGCTAGAGAATTATCTTTTCCTTTTATATGTTCAACATCAAATGAAAAATTGCCGAACCATAAGCCCCATCGCTGCATCCTATTGAATGTAGTTTTATTTGTAGTGTCACCACCAGAGACTCTTGCTTTGAAATCTTTTAAATCTGTTCTCAGGGTGAAATGATCATTTTGCACAAAAAACAAGAAATCTTTGATTGCTTTCTTAGCAGCTAAGATCTCCTTATGAGATGGATGATATTTAAGTTCGAACCATGGAAAGAACCGATGCATACCCGCAAACTTTCTCTTTATCAAACTTTGTTCTTTCCTTGAGTATTGCTCCCCAATACCGGTCACTTGCATCACATTCTATTATCTTGTGGCATGGGCCGAACCGTAGTGACATTGGAGGCAAATCAAGCACTTGCCTTTTGATTCTTTTGATAGCAAGTGTCATCTCAATACTCCGGCCGGAGCATTCTTCCTCAACCTTTTGTTTAGTAGAACACGATCTGCAATAATATTCTTGTAGAATCCTGCTATGTAGTTTACACAACCCAGGAACCTCTGTAGTTGTTCTTTCTCTTTGAGTTCATCAGGGAACTCCTGATCTTTGATACAATGTGCTTCTGCATCTCTATTGAGCCATCTTTAATCTTGATGCCTAAAATCTATTTCATCCTTAAAAGTTTCCATCTTTGAAATAGATAGGCATAATCCATTATTATAAAAACTTCATAAAATTTTCAAGATGCTCAAGATGATCTTTAGGAGATTTTGAAAAGATGAGTATATCATCAATATACACAATTAAGAAATCTGATAAATCTCTAAAGATTGAATCCATTACCTTCTCGAAATCTTGAAGGTGCTGTCTTGAGGCCAAATGGTAGAACCTTCCACTCGTACTGGCCACCAGGGACTACAAAAGTTGTTTTATATGTATCTTCTGGCTTTAGAAAGATTTTCCAGAATCCGCTCTTGAGATCAAACTTTGAATATACTTTGGAACCTCTGATCCTTGAAAGTAGATCATCTTTAGCAGGTATCGGGTGTTGAACTGCAGATATAAATTTGTTGAGAGGATTGTAATCAACTACTAACCTCTTCTTTTGTCTGATCTGTTCGCTTCTCTTGTTGACATAAAAAGTAGCACAAGCCCAGGGGGACTTGGATTCTTGAATGAAACCTCCATGAAGCAATTTTCTGATTTCTTCTTGGCATTCTTTTCTTTCTTCAGGTATCATTCCTCTGTGATGCCTTGAACTTTGGGACTATTTCTTTCCCTTCGGTGTCTTTACGTAAATTCAAATCAAGTGAACATATATGCCTTTTCCTTGAAATAAAGGCATGTGGATTCTCAGAACAAAGATCATTCTTGATCTTTGGATAATCTCATCTATGTTGGTTTTACAAACGGCTATGGATTTATGTATCCAATCATGATTAGACTGTTTCTTTTGACTGGAAATGGGTACTATGGATTGGAAAGTATATTTTCTGGGTATCAATAAATCAGGATGGAAAAGAGAAATATAATCCTTATTGATACTGAAAGTACCACATTGTTCTAAGGCATCAACACCTATCAGACAGTCATATGATAACATATCATGTTGGTAGAATTTGAGAATCTAGTAAAACCTTCAATAGTGATTGGAATTTTAGCAAACTTTTGAGACACCACTTCTTTCTTATCAAACATTATTTTTAGGTGTGTGTCTTGCCAACAATCAGGGGGAATGGCTTTAGCTCTAAGCATACTGATGTCTGCACCAGTGTCAATCATATCATCTAAAGTGTATGGTTTGAAATGAGGGATGGCTATGGTGATTGTAATAAATGGATTTTGAGTGCAACTTATTGTACATACCTCAAGGTTTGGTTCAGCATGTTCTTCTTCTTGTTCTTCTTCTATCTTTATGAAGGCGTAGACTCATAGTCAAGCTGATATGAATTTTCTCATTCTTCAATCTCAACGAGTTTGGTAAAATCATTAGTAGCCTTCTCTATAACTTTCTGTAGGAATTCTATCCTACTCCTCCTCCATTTTTTTGAATCAAGAACGGTTCTTGATTGCTTCTTGTGATCATATATGGCGTTCTTTGTTGTTGCTGTTGTTGCTGTTGTTGTTGTTGTTGTTGTTGTTGTTCCTCTGGAAATAAGAATGGAAATGAACAAACAGGAGGAACAAATTCATGAGCACGGCCTCGGCCTCTCCATGGTCCACTTCTACCTCTTTGTGGAGGCTGTCTTTGACGTATTCTTTGTTGGAAAGGTGGACGGACAGGAACTGGAGAGTATGGTTCTTGAGGACAGAAGAAATCTTCATCTTCTTCTTCTTCTCCTATCTGCATGCGAATCTTTCTTTGCTGTTCCAGCTGAGACTGCTGAAAATATTTATCTTCAAGCTCCCTTACTTTGTTCTGCAGAAAGATTTTTCTTGTAGTGTCCCATGGGGATCAATCTGCATATTCACTTTGTCGGAGCTGTAATTGCTTTAAAAGCAATTCTGCAGATAGAGGTGCTAACGGGTGTTGAAAGTTATCATTCATATTAAATGAACCATATTAACAAATGAAACCAATGAATCATATCCAGAGTCAGTACTATCACTGCTGGATTCTTCAATATTTGCAACATGTACTTGAAAAACATCATCATCGATCGATATGAAATATCGATGAGAGACTTTCGAGAATCACTTACAAGACAATAATGCTCTTATGAGATTCCTTTTGCATTCGAGCATTGATTTTGGCTTTACCCTTTGTAGAGTCCTTTAATAAACACCACCATTTGAGCCTTAATAAGGCTATACACATATAAGGATCACTTTTCCTTTAAACTCCACGTCACCCATATATCCTCCACGTGGGCCTCCTTATTTGAATTTGCCACGCACCATATACACATGGGTGTCCCATTTAAATGTGGGTGGTGGGAGTTTCAAAATCCCACATACGTCCCATTTAAATGTGGGCGGTGGCATGTTGACTTGTCCATCTGCGTCCTCCTCTTCCATGTAGTGTTGGCCACCTATTAACATTAGCGGTGGAGATAATACAAGCTCGAGTTGTAAGGGCGACTATTACACGGTAGTGACAATATTGAAATGCCACGTATGTGGCCCGAACTATGCAATGTAATATGGGATATGATTAGCTCACCCAATATGGAGATTAGCTCACTGACCCAAGCTAAACAACGAGCTCGTTGAGCCATATGAACTCGGTCCTCCAATCACGACCTGATCATCGTGGTGGAAGCACATGTGGTGGCCTGAGGCCCCACCACATGGCGAGATATTGAACACCACGTTTTGCTCCTCTCGTGCTTTCGCTCCACTTCTACCATGTGTCAACATCACGTTGGTCGATTGACCTTATCGGGCCCGAGATGTGGACCAAACTTTGACTGACTCTAACTTGAGCATACAGAGTCTGTTTTCCACATTCCAGTACCGATAGAAAGCTCACCGAGTGCTCTACCAATTTTTGTAGTCTATGGAGATATAGGGAACTCTTGTTGTCCTAAAATTTCCTTTAGAGCAATTCTAGTGTAATTTAATGCTATGCAAATCAAGTAAATAAATGGGATAATGCAATACAGAAATTACCCAAATAAACTAAACAATGTAATGTAAAACCCTAAATACAAAGAAAGGATATAAATACTTAGCTATTTCGCAATGATGTCGAGGGTATGCTGAGATGGAAACTTAGTAAAATGGAAGTACAAACTGTCGTAACCGTGCTCAGAAAATTATGTGAGAGTCGGATAAGCCTAGATTAGGGCACTTATGAGGACATGAGCACCTAGGCTCTCTTGTCCTTCTGGGCACTAGTGTCCCGATAGGTTTTCAGGATCTGAATTTTTTTGGGTCGTTAGGGTTTCACACTTTTTCACCTTTGGTCACATGTATGTCACAATATAGTTGCTTAATATTGTAAATCAAAAATGAGGATGAGACCAAAATGATTAACTAAAATTGGAAAATATGGGGATAGTTAATCTAATCTAGAATGACATGTAAATGCAGTAAACAAATATAGATATGACATAAGCAACTAATCTAATGAAAGTAGAAACCCTAATATGCAAGAAGAGTGAGGAAGTGGCTCGGCTGATTAAAGGAGCTCACTAGACTATGTCGCATAAGTGGCTAGAGAAACAAAAAGTAGGAACGATTGTCAAAGGCCCCAGAAGAGGGTGGATCTAAGTTATCTAGCTAGACCGAAGTGCTTGAAAAGGAGGGGTGTTGCGGGTACTGCAGTGCGTAGAATGGGCACCCCGGTTTGTGTAAAATATCGGATTTGAGCTTCACAATTTTCGTAGGTGGTCTAAAACCCTTGTTGTGTGTCACATCAAATCTGCTTTGCACTACTCTAGATATTGCTAATAATCCAAGATATATAGACTGTAAAGACCAAACAAAGTATCAAAACCCTAAAAAAAGAGAATGCAAATGAATGGGTCGACCTCGACCTCACCGCCAAAATAATGGGCTTACTTAATCCCAGAGCATTGCACTACATTTTGGTCCCAAATCTAGTTCTAGTGTGTGCGTGTGTGCATATGTTCCCTAGGTGCTCTTGTGCGATCACCCTTTGTGAAGTATCGAGCAATAACAAAATGTAGAAAATGTAATAGAATGTGTACATGGAATAGAATAGAATCCCTCCCCCTATTCTTGTGTGATCTAGATGAACCATCCTTATCCTTGTGATGGTGCTAATTAATGTAACTCTAGGTGGATGATAGTAGTGACTAGTGCTTGGTCCCTCATTATGGTATCATAACTTTATATTTATAGGGTTATCTTGATCTAATTTCATAATGAACCCTGAAATGAATGACTACCAAAAAGATAAGAAGTTAAAATGTCTATAAAGTTCCCAAAAGATGGCAAGAAAGTTAAAAAAGGATCTGGACGCCCCTGGTGGGACCGGGGCGCTGTGGGCACCCTAGTACTAGCTGGGCTCCCTAGTTGAGGCTAAAATAATGGAAGATGACTAAAAATACCAGGCATGTGGATGTAAAAGGTCGGGAATGAAAAAATAAAATAAGAGAGGATGGCCAAAAGATGGGGATTAATTAGTACTTTCTTCACTCAAAAACCGTCTAAATAATAGAATGAGATTGGGACTAAATAATGTCTAAAGTGCATTATTTTGTGACTACACCTCCCTTACAAGTTTAGGGTTTCAATATTTTATCTAGCTTATTATGTCAAAATATGTTCTTTAGATTTTTATTTATCATACGAGACTCTGTGAATATTAGGGTTTCAAAAATTTCATATTTGTTAAATCACCCTCATGAATTTGAGTTGGGAGACCTTGTCCTTAAGGAGAATCAGGGTTTAATACCACCAGGAACGTGAAAAGAAAGGTAAGTTTGTGCCTAACTGGTTAGGGACATAAATTGTGGTTCCTAAATTTGGGTCTAGAGCTTATAAGCTCAACTATCCCGATGGTTATGAACTTGAGCCCATGAATGCCATGCATCTTGATGCGGCAACATAACTTGTGGAGACAATAAATTTTGATCCGGCCGTTGGATCATCGTGAAATTTTGCAGGGGTGGAAGATATACATTAGTATTATGATGGGGCTAACTTATCTCAAAGGTTGTGGCCCTTTCGACACATTTTGGGGCAGGATTCCTTCATCTAGTGGCCTGAAATTGGTTCCGAACGTTTTTTTTTGCTTTTGACTAGGTCTTAGAGTTTTAATAACTTTTGTTGTGCTTAATAGAATAAGTCAAATTTTTGCGTGAGCCTTAGTTTATAAAGAAATATTTGGCACGCAAATTTTTGGGGCCCATACGAGTTGTTTTGCTAATCGGTAATTTTTGGTATTTTAGGGCTTTTTGGCATTTCAAGGCTTTTTAGAGTAGACGTGAAATAAAAGGAAGATTGTAATGATGTAAAAGATTAGTGTGGATTCCAGAATGAGAAGAAAGCTATTTTGAAATTTTTTATTTTATTTGCAAAATTGATTGTGTGTGTTTTGGAGGTATTTCAACCTCTTGCAGTTGGATCCCCATCACATCTCAAAAACTTATACGCCTAAACATGAAGACCTATAAAAAGAATCATTAAAAAAATTAAAAAATAAAAATAAAAATAAAAAAATAAAAGAGAAATAAATTCATGCAAGTGTGAAAACCACGCAATTGTGGCACTTTAGACAAGTCCTTTGGTGAAAACTAGTTTCTAGCGCCACAGGAGGATTTTGTTGTTCACAAGCACCTCTCCTTTGGAGCATGGCCACTTCTTCCTAGATTCTCCATTCATCATTTATGGGAACATTATAATTTTGAACATGTCCCTCTTATCCTTGATCCGGTTGATCCTCTTCTTGTATATATGCACAAGATTCTTCCTTATATATTCTCACCTCTCGTTGGGAAATCTTAGCGTTTGGTTCTTCCTATACATAGTTTTGGAAAACTTTCACAAAATCTAAAAACATTGGTAAAACATCAAAATCCTAAACATACAAAATCACAAAATCCAAAAACAATGAAAAACTCAAAAACACTAAACATTGGAAAATATACTACAAAACATCCTACTTCAGTGCTTGCTTGTTCTAGCACACAACATGTGGATCATCTTGTGATATTCCTTCATTAAAAAGTTGGTTTGCTTCTATTATGTATGTCTTCTCTAGCATATATCTTTTCTCGAGGCAATTTCATAGTGCACATTGCTTTTCATGGGACTTCTATGTCCTCCATCTATTCCCTTACATGTATCCTTTCTTGGGGCATCATTTTAACCATATTGTATAACTCAAACACTTGGGAGCGAAAGCTAGATAACGTAAACATTAGTACAATTTTATCACGCTTTTCTTGTTTAATTTTATATGTATCTGCTTGTTTTTGTTTTCCTACTTGTTTAATTTATTGTCTTTGCATTGCTTTATGTATTTTGTTACGAGTTGGTTTTTAGCATAGAAAAAATCATTATTATGGCTTTTCATGTCATTTTACCCTTTTGTTGTATGTTTATATCAAATAAATAGCTACTTCGAGCCAAGATGGTACGTTAGCTATGTCACGATCTTCCCATTCTCTATCTCTCTTAGATTCCATTCCAATTCACTTTCTACCTATCAAATTCTTTCCTTCCAACCCTCCCTTGTTTCTTCCACACGAAGAACCTCGATATCTATTTCTAGTCAATTAATTTGAACAATGGCCAACCAAGCCCCGTTATAATCCCTTCTTATTGCTACGACCCCTTTTTCTTTTACAGGATATGTTAAGAAAATCATACCTTGCAATCAACAATGGTTACCACATAGGGAAAATTTTAGTGGCGAATATTCGTTAATTCACGAATATTCCAATTTTTAAAATTTGAAATTGGTGAATATTTAGGGTATAAGCTAGGACCAATTTTCCAAATTTTTTTAGTACAAGTTAATTTTAGGGGTCAATTCACCATTCTCATGAAATAGAAATTCTGAAAATTCATCTGAATATAGTTAGTCGGTAGCATACTTTTATGCTACCGCCAACAACATATTGTATGTTATTGGCCGCAGCATAAAAATGCTACTAGTCAACAACATTTTTATGCTACCACCAATAACATATGACACCAGCTGACAACATATAGTATGTTATCGAATCTTTGCACCAGTAACAACATACTATATCTTGTCATTGTAGCTTATAAAAATGATGTCGGTTGGTAGCATTTTTATATACTGCGGCACCGACAACATACTATATGTTATCGGCCAAGAATACTAAAATATGCTACCAATCGGTAGCATATAAAAAATCTACCATCCGGTAGCATTTAATAGTGATGTCGTAATGCCTTGATATTTGCCATTCGTGCAATAGATAATTTTCCCAGACTTGCCAAATATTTTACAAGATTTTTTTTGGGGGGACCCTTAAAATTTTCTCTGTTACCACATGAACTTACCAACAAAAGAGTTCGTCTTGGTATTACATAGAGACCTCCGATCACATCTTTTTTGAATATTCATATTTGGTACATCGTTGTTTATCTTACCACCGGGATGAGTTTTTCCATCGTTGCGGTATTTTATTGTATTCTTTTTGAGTTCCCATTGACCTCTTCTATCACCCCATCGACACTTGAGGGGGCATCCTCCATCCTACTAATTTTTCTTCTACTATTGCAAAATTTAATTATATGTAATTGTGTACTATCTTTGAAATGGTTTCACTTGTTCTACACCACATCAAAGAGGGGTAAATGCAGACACCTAAATCTAGATATGAAGTTTTAACATTAAAATTTCACTTCTTATCCTCTTTTCTATCATTTGGTTATAATTAGTGTCTTTCTCACTAATTAGCTAACACTCCCCTCCATCTTGGTCAATTAATGACACTTCGTTAATTAACTAGTCTCCCCCTTCATTCTAGATGTAAATTAACACTAATTTGTTAGTTATAATCCTATTCTAGTTAATTAATTAATTAAAAAATGTTGATTAATGTAATGCCCACATTTTACACACACAATGACAACAACAATATACTCGGATAAATTTTTTTTTCGACTTACATTGCTCACTTTGCACAACACAAGAAGGGCTCCAAGTACAAAAACACAACTCGCATACGACAATCACATAAGTCATCGACTCACACAGACACATGAAAACAAACTTAGGCATGTCGATGCCACACTTTTCTCAATGAACGAATACTAGCAATTCCCCAACCACAGAAAGAAGACTCAAGGATAGGCAAACCCACAACACATCTTTTCTTTAATTGTATTTTAGTTACGATTAACATTCCAAGAACATTATTGTGCAAGGATAAATTTCTCATTTGTCCACCGACAGATTCTTAAGTTCATACCGTGGTTAAATTATCATTCACCCCTTTTAAGTTGGTTTCTTATTCTTTACAAAAGTTTCCATAACTTGCATTCTTATTGTCATAATTCAAAAGCATATAAAGTACTTAATTATCTTGTCCTTATGTTAAGAATCTTCTTCTCGAACATATATTCAATGTCTACCTTTTTACTCTTACAACTCATGTGAATGTGACTTGGTGTTCATATAGCGATATTAGGTTTTAACGGAGATTTAGTTGCGAGATATCTTTTTACCGAAAACATACCTCGATCACGGGTTAGTTATCTCCCTACCATAGTTATTCTAATTCAATGACTTGTGAATTTCCATTTTGTTTTATATATGTATTTTGTTTTCTCGAAGGTGGATTATACCAAGGCAATTCATATTCTTTGAAACAAATGCATATATTTAATTGAGTTATAAGGTCCTCAAGAGTGGCATTATTCCGAACCTCCACTCTCGTTTTTTCTCTTATATGCTTTATTTTCTACGTCACATTATGGTCTTATTTTTAGCATTGTCTTGAAAAGGAGTTACGAACTGTTTGCCTAACCTCTTGAAGACATAGAAAATTAGAATACTTGTAGCTACACACGAACCCAAGTTAACATCCGAATCAACTGAGTTTTAGATTAATTCCAACTTCACCTAAGGGTCTACCCCTCAACTATATATGCATTTTAAGCAAGAGGACATATTTATGCTAAACCACCTTCAGAAAGGACCAAGGTGTTATGTTGAGAGAAACCAAGGTAACACATTTAGTTGAGTGGAGCTAAGGGTTCATTAACAAGAGTTTAAGACCTAGAACAACTAGGTCACAACCTCCATCTATGTCATCTGGATCCAACAGGGATTTCAACCGATGAAGAAATTTAATTTTAAAACTATCTTTGGAATGACAAGGTAGTCCACTAGGATATGAAGGAAGAGCTAGTTTTACTTACTCCAAAAGAAGTTTGACTGTGTCACTCCTATCAGACGGGTTTAAGACAATGTCACTAAACATACTGATAAAGACGATAAGCCCATTCTTGGGCTCTGATTTGCCTAAGTTAGGACGTTCCATCGAGTGCAAAGTTTAAGTTCATACTACGGCTTACAATGTCTTCTAGGGTAAAAGTACCACACATGAAAACAAGTTATGCTCCGATATTGAACAAGGGTAGAGTGTTTCGATTTAATTCTCTTTATTACATTTACAAAGTATGAATGCACAAGATGACTCATTAATCCTTTATTGAACACTAAATATGCACTACAAGATATTACTTCAATTTCATTTACCTTATATAAATATCAAACCTTTTTTACCAGGTGTACTATAAATCAAAATTGAACTATGATTAAATGCACATTTCCTAGATGTCCTTGAAACTAGCATTTCATACATATCAACAAATTATCAATTATAACCTTCTGTAACATGAGACTACATTATACATTTATTCATTTAACAACGAACTATCTAAATTACAATGATAATTAATAATTTACACATCACCTTTTTGTCGTCATTCTTTCATCCTGCAAAACCACGTGAGCATGATATCAGTGATAATTCGCTGGCATGGCATCCACCCTAATCTAACATAATTATCATTTTTCAGTTTCCCATTTACATATAATAATAATTACAATTTGCAAGCGAGAGAAAAATTTTAGAGACATGTATTCAATGCATTTCATTTCACTTCATTTTGTAACCCAGGAGAGAGAAAGAGAAGGGAAGAGAGAGAAAACACCATTTTGTCACAAGTTCTATTTCACACAACAAGCTATACCATAGAGTTTTAAATAGTTATTTACACGTGTCAAAAGTATCTACGGTGGTTTGGCAACCCGACGAGGGTCCCACAACTTCCATATTTACATTTTCTTACTAGCTACAACACGTTCAAAACGGGCTCGAAGGCTAAGAAACCGCTTCCAAAAGTTATCTTTCGATGAGAACGCACACCACGATTAACTTTCTACGTGTCCCCAGATATACCAAGAGTTCATAGCAACTGACGGAATTGGGAAAAAGCGAACGGTTTGCGTTTGGCGGCTAGTTTTCTGGGGCCACTAGTCGTAGTTGACCCAGTTGTAAATGGACAAAAGTTAGCTCGAGGGCTCAAAAAACCACGTCCAAAACTGACGTTCGATGGATGAGCACGCAATGTGACAATTCCTACAGTTCCCCTATATAAGGAGAATTCATCCGAGTCGATGGGACTGAGAACTAGAAAACCATTTTCAAACGGCGACAAGTATTCTGGAGCAACAAGTCAAAATTGGTCCAGTTTGACCTTGTCAAACTGTGACCGGAGGCCTAGAAAATTACTTTTCCAAACTATCTATAAAAGTGCTTTTCCCTAAACTGAATGTTCCATGCAATTGTCTAGTATAAACACTAGAAGTTTACAAAGACGGAAATAATTTCTCTATCCGGGTTCAATGGTAGTTCAAAATGAAAGCCAACTTTCTAGATTTAACAGTTTTCTACTACTGTAAAAAAGTGTAACAGGGCTCCTATAAGAGCGTAAAAAAGATCTCATATGTTCGTTCGGGGTCAATCCAAAGGTCAAGGTGACTTCTCGCATACCAAGGTACATGAATGAAACTTCACATCTCATTTTCAGAGTTACTGAAAGGGTACTTAACGAGTCTCAAAAATGCAAAAAATCAACTATTTAAATAGGGAGAAGGTCAAAATTATTCTGGGAAGTTAATCTCGTCTTGTCGATATACCAATGTTATGGCAATCCAATTGGGTAGGAAGTTTTCTACATCACCTCAGAATGAGGGTGGAAGTTCATGTTTTAGTGCAAACGGGTTATTTTGACTTCGTGAGTTTCGACATGACATTTCATTGTTTTAGCAACGAGTTGAAATAAACATTTAACGGTATTAAAATCCTAATATTTTAAAATTCTATTAAGTTGCAAAAGAGAACTAAAACACGAGAATTATGAGAGGTAAGGGAAGATGAACCATGCCTGGAAATGATGAGTGAAACGGGTATAAGGGGGCTCCAAGTGGTTTACACTCGCGATCCGTTGAGACCATTCCATTGAAAAAGGATTTTCGTCAAACAATTCACGAGCATTGGGTTTATATCCACAACTGTATACTTATCTTCCTGTTCACTTGCAATTTGAAAACAAAATCCACTGCCCAATATGCTTGTCGGTTGTCTAAAACTGTTCCAAAGCTCCACACCTCAACTTTGGCGGTATCCCCATAACCACAACGCAATGCTTTTGCAAACAACACTAACCCCAAGGAGTTATCAACGGATCCACTTTGTGTTTACAACAATCATTCCTGTCCAAAGCCTGCAATTCTCTGAGGCATTTTAACAAACAAATCACAGAAACTCGCTTGGGGTATGATAACTACTCTAAAGGGCTCCAATTTTAATTAAACAATATCCATGCCTTCATTTTGCTTCCATATCAGACAAAATTTCTTGTTCTTTTTATCCTCAACGCTTTGATGGAGGTCCACCTGTTTCTTTTCTCTCTCTCTCAGGCGTGAAGATAACAATTCACGTGCCATGTCTATGCTACCACGTTTTGCATACTTGTCTACCAATCCATTACATGTACATGTAGCGCATGTATTCAGTCTATAATACCATGTTTCTTTCTAGGAGCCGCACTTTTATCAGACGTTTTAGTCAAACAACTCTCATGCCTTGTGTTTATTTCCACATTTTGTATGCACTTTTACCAGTCCATATACTGATTTAAAGCTCCCATTTAGGCGCACACACAGGGAGAATACGACTAAGGTTGTGGAATATGGTTTTGCATCTACTTGAAAGTTTATAAAGCCTTTTCAACAAATCCATTTTGTGCATCACCTACAGCCGTGGCAGTCAAAGAAGCCATGTTTCTTTCAGGAATTTTGACTAACAGTTCACGTGCAGGTCTATGCTTCCACATTCTGCATTCCCGCGAACTAGGGCTCTTGGAATAACTACACCAGACAGATCAAAATTACTTTGATGGGCATCCATTCTCTGTTCAATAGCTCCAATGTTTGGTACAGGCAGGGAGTATGCGGCGAGGACAAGGAAGCATTTACACCTGCGACTTGAAATTTCTTGGAGCTCTCAACAACATTTCCCACTGCTCTAGCCTGCAAATCCTCTCCCAATGCATTCACAAACAGGCTTCGACCCATTTGCCCTTCTGGGTAACTCACCAAGATTGCTAATTTGCAAAATTATTTGGGTTCCAGCATGGGTAACTGCATCTGGATCTCAAATAAAGTTTTTGTTGTGTATTATTATGCAAGGAAGGAAAATAGACAGGTTGAAAAGGCTTTTGGGTGGCGCATGTCCTCAGTCCTGTCAGATTTCTTATACACGCCACCGTCTGGCACACGCTACCTCATCTTCCCATCCCTTCATCTCACCCACCAGGCCATGCAAACTATCCCTCTAAAAATATTTTGTTATTGTTTTAAATTTTTATTTTATTTCATTTTATTTTTTTCGCCACTACAATTAATTAATCCTCTAAATGAGAATTTACCCTCTTATTGGGTCATTCCCCTTTATTGATCATTTATAATCCATCAACTTCTCTCCAATTAGCTTTTACAAGCCTAACTTGGTATATTAATCTGAATCAATCTAATTGCTTAATTTAAATAATACCCAACTCACTTAAGTTTGAAATTCTAATTAACCTTCCGTAATCATAATTAACCCTTTCTAAGCATGTTTATCACTTGTTAATCCATAAAATTCTTTTTTCCCACATTCATGAGGATTATAGTTTCTCCAATTTGGAAAACTATATAAAGAACCCTACCCCCTCCCTTCTAATTTTACACCTTGACACCTATAAATCATGTCCTTGTAAGACATGCATAAGATAAGAGAATTTCTGAATTGGAAAGTTTATTGATCAAGCAAACCTCACCCTTTTCTACTTGGTTAAGAGTAGTAAGAGAAGAACCAAAAATGGAAATTAAGCCATATTGGTGAGATCTCTTCCTCTTCCTTGGAGAAATCCTTTGATCGCACGTGGCTATGTATGACTTGCTAAAGGAAGTGTCTACAATCCAAATCCCATCAAAAACATCAAAGGATGGTTTGTATTTCATATTTTTAATATTAGATGCATTAGTTTAAGCTTTCCTTTTAATGGATTTATTTTGATGTTTATGTTGAACTACCTTAATTATTGAATCTACTTGGTGTTAGGTTATATTAATTATCTTAGCTTTTTTTTATCATGCATACCAAATCTAAACAAAGAAATCTCAAATATGATAGTGACGATGCTCACAAAGGTATCTTATAATGGTGGTGTTTATCTAGGTTACATGATTGAGAAATAACATAAATATATCCTTTTTCAAAAGGACAAGATACAAGAGCCAGGAGAAATACACACTTACTTAATTACTCTAAGAATTTTTCTTTTATTTCCAAGATATATTTAATTCTCCTTATTTTCTCCCTTATGGCATCACATCAATTACTAGTATACCATATGGATGCAAAGAGTTCTTTCCTCCATTATTATCTCTAAGATCCTTCACTTTTTGCAAACTAACAAGCTCCTAGAACTTGGTACATAAAGATCGATATGGTTTTGTTGAGTTTTTGGTTCTATCAATGCTCACAATGATTACATTCTAAGTAAGGTGGTGATATATTTATCTTGATTTTATATTGTGATGATCGAATCCTCACATGTAGATCAATTTATTTTGTTCAAAACATTAAAAACAAGTTGTAGGCACACTTTGATGTGCTAGATATAGAATTTTAGCACTACTTTATTGGCCTCTACGTTTGTCTATCTCGTAAAATTATTTCTATTGGAAAACGTAAGTATTCCACGTATCTTCTTCATCCGTTTTGATTGCTTATTGCAAGTATTCTCTCTCACCCTATCAGATAGTTATGAATTTCAATATTGACAGTAAATCTACATTGTTAGACCCCACTTTGTACAGATAGATGGTTGGAAGTATATAATACCTGAAAGTTACACAAACTGATATTAATTTTATTGTTAAATTGGTTTCTCAATTATTCCATGATCCTCATGAGATCGACTAGTAAGATGATAAGTGTTTACGCACTATATTCAGAACACACTATATTTTTAATTTAGTACACACTAAAGAATTCTTTAAAAAAATTGATAGTTTCATTGATTCAAATTCAGGTGATGTATTAATTTCTGTGACTCTAATTTTATATTTTATTCACCCAGGCTCAATTATTGTTACATGGGAATATAAGAAGCATATAATTGCTTATATCTCCTCAATTGAGGATGAATATTGAGGTCCTATGAAAGCTAGATCAATAATTTAGTTATTTTGGTTTTCCTATGCAAAATACCATGTTCATTTGGTGTGATTGTAAGAGTTCTATTTAGATTGAAAAAAACTTGACATATCATCAACATACTAAGCATCTAAATATTCATATTCACTTCATTTTGAATATAATTTATGATTAATTTATTTTTGTCTTTAAATTTAATGTTTTCTACTGAGAAAGTTTTGATATATTCACCAAGCCCTTAGCTTCTACTACTGACCTTCATTTGTAATCAGTTTTCTAGGGTGAGCAATGTTTTACCTTTGGGAATTTAGGTTAAGTCTTTCCTTACCTTTTTTTTCATTTTTGTAAATAGGTACATTAAGAGGCTTAGTAGCTGAAACCCATATTTAATTAATTTCCTATATCAAGTACCTCTCTTAATATAGGTAGTTAGAGTTGTGTTCACACGGGATGTTTTAGGAGGTAGTTTGAGGTATTTTCTAAATACTTACGTTATTTTCATACCATCTAGTAAGCTTGTTAAACATAGCTACTTTGAATGGTTAATTTGTTATATCTACTTTTTTTTTTATCTCAATAATTTATTTGCACCCATATAAAAATGTTTAAATAATTACTGTTTGAGATGCGTTCCTATAATGACAGCTAAGGTTGTAATGGAGTGTGTTGTTCAATTTTATTCTTGAAATTAAATTTGACGTTCATTTGACTGTCATGTGACAATTCATTCATAAATTTGACTGTCACTTAAATAATTTTGTTCCTTTTTTCTTCGCTATATATTTTTGAGATTGACAAAATCACATAGCTAAATGATTCCATTTGCCACAAATCAACAGAAAATTGATATCTATTGGTGTATTTCATATAGATACATTTATTATATTTCTTTTTAATTGTTGTTTTTTTGTATACTTATATTACCTTTACATAGTCGGATAGGTGTCTTGTGATTGATATCTCTCAATGTATTTTAGATAGATTTATTTAAGATATCTATACTAGTATTTCTTTGAACATCATTATAAAAACATATTTAATAAAAAGACATGAAATACATTCATTAAGAGTGTGATTAATTTAAAAATTAATATTTTTGATGTGCTTGAAAATAAGTGTGTTCAAATATATTCTATATATTTTGTGTCATATTAGATACTTAAACTTTGTAGTTCTTATCTAGATCCACATGATTGTTCCAATAAATAAAAATACAAAAATCCATTTCCTATGCACCTAGTTTGTTACCAACATTGTCATCCTTATAACTAGAATTTGTTCCTCCACGGGGATCATGGTTACACCGCTTATTAGAGCAACAAAAATCACTGCAAGAGTGAGAAATAAAACACTTTAATTGTGTAAGCAATCTATAGCATGAACATCCATCACAACAGTAGGGAGGAAACCACATGAAAACAATCTATAACAAATGCAACCAATGCAATAGGTGCGAACACTATCCGTTGGGAAAGGGAACAGTAGAAACACCACATCTACGTGCAATGAAACAACCATAACAAGAACATGATCTGGAACCGAGCATGTCGAAGAGTCGTAGGTTGGTCGCAGTAGTAAACAATTACAATGTAATGAAATTGAGGTTGTTAGTGTGTGTTTACATATGAATGTGTTGTAATATAGTGGTAGTGGTATACACAATCCTAAATATATGTCTATTTGGGCCGGAAAGAATTTATTGCAAATGATTTGTTGTGTATCTCTAATTACGAGTGTGGCACGTGTTGTTGAAATGGCGTGGGAATTATTTGTAACATTAGTACAAGTGAAGTTGTGGAAATAGGAAATGAATTCATATGGAAAACATGGGTTAAATTTGACGGCCACCTATGTATGTCCCATATTTTTTGGGTGATGGTAATTTTATAATATGCGATTCTAAAATACAAAACAACATTATGTTTATAGCAATTATGCTATATTTATTTAATTATTTTAAATATATATTTTTAATAATTTACATATAATTATATATAAAAATTGATAGTCAAATTTTAAATATGCAAGTCACATACGACCAGGTTATTACAAGTATTTTATGTCTACAATTGAGAATATTTAACATCTAATGGTGAGGAAGCTATTTTTATGAACAATAGTACAACGAGAGATACTTGTTTTCGGGGACATTGTTGTTTTTGTACACACTTGGTAACAAATCCAATACATAACATCCACACATTTCGGATCTATTAATTTTTTTGGTAGTGTGGATATGTAACGCTCAAAATGACTAGAACTAGAAAATGAGGATATTTTTAAAAAAACATACATAAAAATAGATTACACAGCTGCAATCATATAGATTCGTTTAATCAAATTCTTTAAATCAAATTTGTTCTTTTGATCTATTTAATAACATCCGCGTAATCCATGTGCAGCTAAGAAGGGTGTATCCAGATCTCCACGATCTCCCTTCGCCACTACTTTGAGTGACAATGCTTATTAGCATTTTGGCTCAAAATTTTTCAGGTCATGGGAACCATGTGAAAGTCCTTGGGTCTACCACGAAGCTAGTTTTCGACTTCGTATTTTGGTATCCGACCATTTCCTACCTCATGTTCAGTGTTCAACTTCCCATGATTAGGTTACTGGAAATTTTAATTTAATTGGAGGACTAGGTGATCAGACAATGCACAACCATCAATGCATTACTTTGGCCAAAGTTTTTTTCCGTGCAGGTTACGACTAAACTCAAGACATCACACTAGTCTTATGATTTTAAGTCTTCCGCCACCTCACAACTATCCCTTTCACAATTATCTAGATCTTATAATTTGTATTTACTTTATTTCCAATTTAACCTATCTTGCAAGAGTTTATATCGAGATAAATGCCAAAGGCCAACTAGGATCACCATGAGATAAGTACATTCGTTACGCTAAAATGTATCTATTTCAGCATTTCACATGTACTTATCCCTTAATATGCCTAATGGATCTTTTCATCTATTTATCTTCCCATTTAGTTTCTCTTTTCCTGATGCTTGGTTTTTAACCTTAAATTACCTTTTACAACGATACTCTTCCATTCTCTATACAACAAGATTTACAATCTTATCATATTAATACCAAGTTTACCGAAAGGCCGAATTAAATATATATTAAAACATGTATATTTAATTATTCCTTCGATTAACTACGCCACTAAATAGCTTATTTAATTTAGAAATTAAAGACAATTGATTGTTACAATAATTGCCCAACTATCGGCTTCATACATTGACAAATATCAAATAAATAAATTTAACAATTTATGATAAGTAAGATTTCTTAATTCTAGTATTTATCATTTACTCATATTGAGATATTATTACATACAAGGTAATCATCTCTTTATTAAAATCATAAATTACATATGCCGTTAAGGCAAAATATATAACTATTACGGTAACTCTCACATAGTGAGGTTTGAATATTAACAATGGGTCCAAGATCCCAATAAATTTAGTCAAAATTCTGGGATATCATCCTTCTACAAATTGAAATCCAAGTATCTCATTTAGATCCATGCTACGATAAAACTTCACAAGACATGAGTTTCCGCATATCCGAATGTGATGGCTAATTGTCCTGCAAGACTGGAGTAGTGGTATGTTGTCAGTTCAAAATGAACTGGCATGAATATTTCCTCCATTTTATGATGTAATTATTTAATAAAATATGAAACGATATAAATGTTATTTTATCAACAAATATATGGTAATACAACGGAGAATGTATTATTACATGTTTTTCATCAAGATACAACTATGAATGTACACAAATAGAACAACCAATTTCTATTTCAGCAATCATGTTTCACTCTAATCACAAGGATCAAGACATAATCAAACCATAATCATTCAACATCCGAATTTTGATTAAACCACAAGTAAATCATGCTTCACATGGTACAGATTCAACTATTATTTTTCTTACCTTCCAATCAACAAACAACTTAACAAAATTGTCTGAAATCATCATTTCCAAATACCAATTAGACATATTCCCTCTAGGTAATGAGCAGCTCTATAAAACACACAATAACTTTATTTCAAACAATCAAAATACATTTATATATATTTATAGGAACAGTCCAACTAAACAGTGTAAAAACACCTCTATTAAATCATTTTAACATGTTCTTTCAGGTAACCGATAGATCAACAAAACAAATTGACCCACATACCACAGGATGATAATTTTGAAGTCTATTTGCATAGAATAACAACAATAAGTTTCTAACACTTCCAGTAATGAAATCCTTTAAGAAAAACTAAGTCATCTTACATAGACTATTAACACTAATTTATTTTTCAATCAGGTAATAAAATTATACCTACGGAAAATCAACTTATACATATCCAAATCAGTTCATTCCAGCATTAATTTCTTTTCTATTTAGAAATTATTAGAATCCGAGAAGCAAATATATCAGGAAAAATGATGAAATACCTGGTAAAAACATTTTTCACACTACCCAGAAATCGCTTTGCTCATACAAATAAATTATTGTTTGACTGTAATAAAACCCAGAGGCAGAAATCGATTTGGGGTTTCTAGAAATCAAATTTAAATAGAAAATAAAATAAAATAAAAATTGATTAGGAACACCCATCTGCGTTTTTTCTAGGTTTAGCTAAAACCACACAAAGGAAACTTAAGAGAATACATAATCCATCAATTTCCTTTTTAGATTTCATTTCCAAGTAATTAAATCAGAAGCTGTCCACAAATTCATTTAATTGTCATTTAAAACAAAATGTGTATTTCCTCATTATTTACAAATAATGTTGCAGAGAAAGGAGAAGATATTCATGCCTGAAGTAAACCCAAAATCAAGTAACCTCTTACTCTTTCTGCTCCAACAAGTTGAATCCTTCTTTCCTCCAAAACTCACGCAGGTATTCCAGAAGAGAAAAATGAAAACAGACAAAGGAGAAATAAAAGAAAATATAATGAAGAAACTATACTATAATGGAGAATTTTCGGGCTTCCAAATGTTGCTTCATGCGTCAATGCACGCATGCCACCTACTTGATGTTAGGTGAAGGCGTGTCCCTTTCAAAACTCATGATTTTTAAATATTAAAATATTATTATTATTCTTTTTAAATTTTGATTTACATGCCGAATCCTTTTAGGATTTAAATATATAATTTCACAAATTAATAACATTTTTTTAATTGATACCTAACTTTAATAATAAAATTAATCATCATAATATAAGTCCACATATTGCCAACAATATGTTATCGTAATAATTATTCGAATATTCTCATAAAGCTGGTTTGATATAGCATTGTCAAATAAAATAGAGGTAGTATTTATCACGGTCATTGCAAAAGTTGAACAAAACAAAAGACGACCAAACCGATTAAAATAAAATAACCGGAATACAAATAACTGAAAGATTCACTATCATTTATGAACCGTTTTACCTATGATTAAGGCCTAATCATGTTTTAGGAAGGATCATCAAGGTGGGTGCGGAGTTATTCATTCTGCAATGTCATGCCCCATGCAACAGAAGCTGTGGGTCATGATACGACGAACCAAATGAATTTTATACCCAATGATGATCTCGTCTAATCCTATTTAGACTTAACTATAGTTAATTTAACTTACAAAAATTTTGGGATGTTACATACTCCACCCCTTAGAATAATCATTGTCTCGATGATTTTAGGATAAATAGAAAAACTAAACCCATCATTCATTTGTGGCATTAATATATTTCAAATCAGCTTAAAATTTGTATCAATATCATTTCAGTTGAATCATAAAGGTCACAACATCCCTTATATATCTAGAAAATTAGTCACATAATCTGTAGACATAACACATTACTGCTTAAACGACATATTTTCCAGGTTCATTACAAAATCTTCAACAGTAACTATTCATCAAAAAGTACCTTAGTTCCAATATTCAGTTGTAAGCTTATCTACAGGATTTTCTTATCTACCTCTTTACAAAAAAACTGAATTTAGCACTATAACAAAAATATATTCTTAAAAATCAGTCAAACAGATGCGGAAAAGTAGTCTGGATATCTTCCAGATTCTCCCAAGTGGCACTTTCTTCAGAATATTGGTCCCACTGGACCTTACATTGTGAAACCTCACGGTTTTCAAGTGCAACTTGCGGGTTTCTAGTATCCTTATAGGCTCAACCGTGATTACCCCTAGATCTAGAACCTACAATGAATCCCAATTAAGTACATGTGTTAAATTAGGTACATATTTCTTAAGCAAGGATACATGAAATACATTGTGCATCCTGGATAGAGCGGGAGGTAGTGCTAGCTTGTAGGCTACTAGTCCAATGACCTCTAGGACTTCAAATGGTCCTACAAACCTAGGAGATAGTTTGGCTGATCTGCCAAACGAAATGGAACTCTTTTTAGGTTTGACCCTAAGAAAAACTTTATCTCCCACATTAAATTTTAACATTCTTTTTAAATCTGCATAACTTTTTTGTCTATTTGCGGCCTCTTTCAATCTTTCTTGGATTAATTTAACCTATTTTTCCATTTCTGATAACATTTCAGGTCCAATTAGTACTCTATCTTTAGGATTATCCCAACTTATTGGTGTTTGATCGAAAACGTGTGTTGTATTTTTTTCACTTTTAAAAGTTTCCAAAGATCGTGATTTTCTTAACCAATTTTAAGTATTCTTGAATCCACAAATTGATTAAATTCTGATTATCATGCATCCATAGAAGTGTGGAAAACTTGTGTATCAAATAAATAATCGAAAAATTGCGAACATTCGATAACAAACAAGATTGTTTACGTGGTTCGGAAATTCCTACGTCCCCGGGTTCAAATTGAACCGATCCATTAATAATATTGCAATGCAAGTACAATAACTCTTACAAATAACCAATAATGAATCACAACCTGCAAATGAGCTGATCAATGTCCCAAGAACTCGAAAATAGCGAAAACTATCTCAAGAACAATCAGTGGCCCCTACAAGTGTTTTCACAATGTGATCTCCTTGCAACTGTGTTAGAAAAAAACCTACAAATGGAGATTTAAAAACATTCTATGAAAAAAAATCATATATCTAAGATCATCTCTGAATTCTGAACATTTTTCATGTTTACACCAAGTCACAATTCGGACCAGAAGTGCATTGAAATTCGTGTTTTCCAACTAGCTGTCTTGTAGATCCCTGTTAAAAACTGCATTCAAAGCTTCCAAAAATAGGATAAAACTCAACAAAAAACATCAAATCTTATATGGTTGGAATCATCCTAGAATTCTCTACATTTCACCTTTTTACTCTGAGGTCCCAATCTGAGTGCAAGGCCTTCAAAAATAGCGTTCTCTGAGACTGCCTCCTCTTCTGGCTTTTACACAGACCTGCCTCCTTGTATAAGTGGAAGCGCCCCATTTTATAACTTGTTGTGATCCCTTGGCGGGTTGGCTGGCGGATTGGTTTTAGACCCATGAGGTCAGGGGATCAAATCCCGCCTCCTATCATTTTGCCGTGGAGTTTGTTAAAGCGGTCAAAGTGGTTGGAGTTTTTATTGTTTTTTGAGCCATTTTGCATTTTTTATGGGATTATATCCCAAAGTGGCGGATTTGATGAAGTGGGATTAAATCCCAAAAGAGGCGGCTTAGGGTGAAGTGGGTATATCCCACATTTTGGGGCCATTAAATTTGGGTAAGGTTTAATAAACCTTACTCTCACCATTTTTCACGTGGAACATTCCACGCATGGGCCTAGCCCCCCTACCACCGCTTCATCCTCCTTCTCCACGTGGAATCCACGCATGGGCCTAGCCCCTACCACTTCTTCATTTCCTACTCCACGTGCTTAGCTTTGCATGTTGGTGGTTAGGTAGGATTTAATACTAATGTATCAACATTAGATTTTAATACTAATGTATACACATTAATATATATAGTGGTTTGGCATATATGCGTGCCATTTGAAAAGTGGACTTACCAAGATAATATAATTTCGACCCATACAATGTGGCATAGAAATAATTAACTCGGTAAATAGCATATAATCCACTTGTCGTCTCCCGATAGGCAAATCGAGTGAATTCGACGAGTGTTGGCAAGCCACGTGTCACAGTGCAATTGGTCCAATATTGACCAGTTGACCATAGTTTGACTTTCTCGATGTCTGAACTTTGACCGAACATATCTAGAGCTCCCGATGTCCATTTGTCACGTTCTCATAGTCGTTGGAAAGATCTCGAGATGATCTTCTGCACTGACACCATTTAGGGATGTTTAGGGAAATTTTTCAAAAATGATCCCCTGATCAGTGTTCTACACCTATGACCATATAAGGCCTCAAAAGGAGCCATCTGAATGGAAGAATGGTAGGTGTTATTATAGGAAAATTTAACCAAGGGAAGATACTCTTCCCATTTGTATTACTGATCCATGCAATACATTCTTAGTAAATATTCTAGCACTTGATTTACTCTTTTCGGTTTGACCATCAGTTTTAGGATGGTAGGCAAAACTTATGTTCAGTTTTGTCCCTAAGGCAACATACAAAGTCTGCCAAAATCTGGAAGTCATCCTTGAGTCCCTGTCTAAAATTATTATTTCTGGAACTCCATGTAATCGAAAACTTCTTGCACAAACCTTTTTGCCAGTATGGGTGAATTATCCTTTAAATTACTTGTTATAAAATGTGCCACTTTAGTTAACTTGTCTACAACTACAAGTATAACATCATGTTTATTTTGGGACATAGGTAGACCTTGGACAAAATCCATACTTATAACTTGCCACTTATATTCTGGCACGTTGTGAGGATATAATAATCCTGTTGGATGTGAATGTTCAGCCTTTACTTGCTGACATTCCAGGCATTGTGAGACATAAAGAATCACATCACTTTTCATCTTTTTCCAGAAGTATTGCTTTTTGATGTCCGCCATCATTTTTGTTACTCCTGGATGTCCCGAGTAGGGAACATCATGAAATTCTCTCATAACTTTATTTCTGAGTTCTTTACCCTCTGGTACATATATTTTTGGTTATAACGTAGAATCCCATCTGTTTCCAGCTTGAAACCATCATACCTTTTGTCTCTCGGATCTTTTTCTAGAGCTATTTTAACATGATTGTAGTAGGGGTCATTGGTTAACTCATTTTTGACTTCATCTTTGAACTGGGTTCTTAATGTAATTATAGCAACAATATACTTTCTGCGACTTAAGGCATCAACCACCCTATTCTCTTTTCCTTTAATGTAATTTATATCAAATTCATAATTTGCTAGGAACTCCAGCCATCTTCACTGCCTTGCATTTAGATTCGGCTGTGTAAAGATGTATTTGAGCCCAAGATGATTTGTTTTGAGTTCAAAAGGTTTCCCAAGCAAATAGTGCCTCCATACCTATAGCGCATGAACAATCACAGCAAGCTCAAGATCATGTGGTGCATAATTTACTTCATGCACCCTTAACTTCCTACTTTCAAAAGCTACCACATGCCCATCTTGTAGTAGTACTCCGCCCAAACCTTCCCCTAAAGCATCGGTTACCACTAAGAAGTTCCCGTTTGGATCTGGAATCTTCAACACCGGAGCACTTGTGAGTCTACCTTTTAACTCCTTAAAGGATTCTTCACACTTGATGTCCCAAACGAATTTCTTACCCTTCTTTTGCAAAGAAGTGATAGGTCCCGCTAACTTAGAAAAGTCCTTTACGAACTTCCGATAGTAGCCTGCTAGACCCATAAAACTTCTCACTTCATGCACATCCTTCGGTGCTGGCCATTCCATGATGGCACTGATCTTTGAAGGGTCCACCGAGATTCCCTCTTTATTTATTATGTGGCCTAAGTATTGTACTTCGTATTGATAGAAAGCACACTTAGATAATTTTCCATATAATTTATGTTTTCTGAGAATTCCCAGCACAATCCTTAAATGTTCATCATGTTCTTCCTCATTCTTGGAGTATATTAATATATCATCGAGAAAGATAAGTACAAATTGGTCTAAGTATTCCCTAAACATGTTGTTCATCAAGTTCATGAAAGCAACAGGTGCATTTGTTAGACCAAAGGGAAAAACTGTAAACTCGTAATGCCCATACCTTGTTCTAAAAGTGGTTTTATGGATATCTTCATCCTTGATTCGTAGTTGATGATAACCGGATCTAAGATCTATCTTGGAAAACACTTTTGCACCCCCATTTGATCAAATAGATCATCAATTCGAGGCAGTGGTGTCGATTCTTCATTGTTACCTTGTTGAGCATTCGGTAATCAATACAAAATTTGAGGGTCCAATCCTTATTTTTTACGAAGATAACCGATGCACCCATGGTGATATACTTGGTCTAATCAGACCCAAGGACAACAACTCATGTAATTGAGCTTTCAATTCAACTAATTTGGTTGTTGTCATTTTGTACGGTGCCTTGGAAATTGGTTCCATTGTTGGTTTGACCTCTATTGTGAAGTCAAATTCATGCTTAGGTGGAAGTCCAGAAACTCATTTGGAAACACATCTCTAAATTCCCTTAGAATGGGAAATGCTTTAATTTCAGGTTTAATTTCCTGTCCCGAATTTGATATTTTTACAGCATATAGATGGCAGCCCTTTCGCTTTGCCTTTTTCAGCTACATGGCGGAAATCTGCCTAGTGACAAACTCTCTTTTAACACCCTGAACACTCGCTATTTTCTGTTGGTCATCACAGCAAGTTACACATTTTCCTAAGCAATCCAAGGTTGCATTATGTTGACTTAACCAATTTATACCTATGACAACATCATAGGATCCAAGAGGTGCCACATACAAGTTTAATCTTGTTGTGAACTTAGGTAATTCTAGTGGTGCCTCAAACAAACACTGCTTCACTCTATGTACAACATTATTTCCATACTGTACAGTCCAAGTGTGTTCCATGTACCCAGCTCTTATTTTGAGTTTATCAGCTATTTTAGATGAAACAAAACATTCTGTTGAACCGAATCAAATAAAAACAAAAACAAGTTCTCTAAAAAGCTTACCTGAGGTTTTAATGGGAGTAGCTTGCTTTTCTGCTTGCTTATTGTGGACTGCAACATAAATATTATGCCTTTCCTATTTAAGCACTCATCCCGTTTATTAACAATCCTCACCAACTCCAGATCCATGTAGTGCCTTTCAATAATGGTGTCAAAAAATATACCAGCAAACAAAAGAGATTCAATGTATTTCTTACATTCAACTGATATATTCAGAGCAAAACCACTTTGTGGATCCAAGCTTGTGTCCTTTACACCATGGCAAAACTCACTATTATTATCAACATGATACATATCATTGTATATGATATGTACCATGTTTGGCGTACTAAACATAACCCTCACATCTAAAAGGCATTGACATCCACATTCTTTTTAAACCTCATAATTATTTCACCAGTAGGTGGTTTGTTCTTATTGTCATCAGGGCCATAAGCACACCGGTAGCTAAAATAAAAGGAAATACATACTGATATCAAGTATAGAATGTGAAAAATACAGTAACTAACATATGTGAACACTATTCCTAAGGACAACCAAATGTAAAGTTAATATAAACAAACCTGCAATACATAATGGTAGCTTGTGGTGGTGTGCCTTCCTCCATAAGAGGGTATGTCCTTTTCTTCTTGCATATGAATGTCATCTCGGAGCTATCGAGAAGGCCTTCCCCTTTAATAAAGGCATCGAGTTGTGCTAGAGGGATTTCCGCACAAATATCCTTGGGACCATTATCTTCCTTGATCGGTGTCCATTCAAGATCATCTTGAGAAAAATGTGGTTTCCCATTTCCCATGTCCTGAACATCTAGGGAAAGCAATTGTTTGTACTTTTTCATTCGTGGCATCCTAAAAAAAATAATATAAACAACTTTGTATAATCAGTAAGCATGGTATTTAACATATCAGTATATGAAATGATATACATAATATGTTATTTTTGTAAACATAAGGCACCGTAATATGACACAAGTCATAAAAATGATCTAAACACCTGCCACATAAACTGTTTCCAACCTACTTTCTGAAATGCCATGGGAAAATTCTTGATTGCTTAAGAGAAACTTCTTTGAGTTGCTATGGGCATATTCAAATTTCTTCGGTCATATTCAAATTGCTACGGGAAATTTTTTTAGTTGATGTATGTACCCCAAGTTACTCATTTGTAAACAAATAAACAATCACAGTATGAAGATTAAGCTAGTTTATTTTGTTAAATAATCATGAGGTGATGGCTAAGAGAATGAGAAAAGTGAAAGGATTAGGAGAATTCCAATGAGATGAAAAGATAACTAAGGTGGTGAGAAAAATCCTAAAGAGGAGGAACTCGAGTTAAAGAACTACTTGTGCAAGAATGAACAAGAACCTAGAAGGTCAAGATTGGGAAAAATTGACAAGTTGAATAAATCACAAGTATAATGACTTGATAGAGTCTTGAACATGTTGTACATAAGGGATTTAAGGTGTAACAGAGGTTGAAGGTAGTGAAAATGAAAAAATATTTTCCATCCTTTCAAATCCGAAGAAGTTATAGGTAACCTAAGAAGCAACAAGTTGGAAATACTATGTATGACTATGTGGATTTGGTATTTGAATTAAGTGATTGTGAAGTGGCTAATGAATCACCGTTAGGTATCTTGTAAAATGAACATGTAAGTTCCATATGGTGAGGAAAGGGTTTGGAAAATTATAACATTATGTGCATATGGAACTATGTAATGGTTTGAAACTAAGAAGTATGATCATATAATCTTACTAGTTAAGTGCATGATGATTGATGAGATTTATAACCTCTGTCAAGGAATGAAACTAATGTTGCAGTATGTCAAGACTTGAAGGTATGGTTTTAAAATAAGGAGTGAGATTAGAAGGCACTCTATCCAGGACTAAGACAACTAAACACAATGTTCTGAGTTTGAGAATGATGTATTGGATAAAGGATGAATGTTTAAAAACCCTTACAAGTGTTATAGGAGTAATCAATTTTTTTATCTCCCTATTTTTGTCAAGTAACATGCATGCAAGAGCTCGGGGTTAGGAAATTCTACTAAATTTAAGTACACTCATTTTTTTGTGACAAGAGAAACTAGATAAGAAACTGTAAAAACCTTAGAAGATTGAAATAATATAGTGGGAATAATATTTTAATGTATTTTTAGTTGTCAACAAGTTTGAGGACCATGAATATCCAAGACTTAGACTTAAAAGTTGAAACTGGTAGAAACAAGTGTTGCACATAGCTAATAATCTCGAAGTAATTTAGTGAAGGTGATAACCTATCTTCCACTTGATGGACTCTGTGGAACCATGATAGTTGGGGGAAGATTAAATAAATACACAGTGTCAATTGAAAGTGACTAAGTGTTGATATTGTACATGCATGTATAATGTGTAGGGTGTGAGACTAAGATAATCTCAAGAAAACAATGAAAATGAGAGCTAAGACCAACTAGTTATCAAGTGGAAAAGCATGAAAAGTGAAGAGTGAATCAATGGAACCAAGAAAGGATATTGAGAATTTTTAAGGACATCTCAAGAGAAGGAAAAGAATGGAAACTCGGAGTGACTGTCCTATCTATTACTGATCACAGGAAGTGGTATGAAGATTAAGATAGTTTATTTTGTTAAATGATCATGAGGTGATGGCTAAGAGAATGATCAAATTGAAAGGATTAGGAGAAGTCTAATGAGTTGAAAACATAACTAAGGTGGTGAGAAAAATCCTAAAGAGGAGGAACTCAGAGTTAAAGAATTACTTGTGCAAGAATGAGCAAGAACCTCGAAGGTCAAGATTCGGAAAAAATTGACAAGTTCAAGAAATCATAAATGTGTTTACAATCAAATGGTTACATGTGGTAGGTGCTAGGTGGGTCAGTAGGCACAAGTGCTTGTATTTGGGAGGTCATGGGTTCAAATCCCATATTTTTTTAAGTTTTTGGTATACACACAGTGTGGTATACACAAATGTGTATATCACAAACCTAATTTTTTAATATATAAGTTTTTAATCAAATGGTGGCATGTGGAAGGTGCTAGGTGGGTTGGTACACATGAGTGCTTGTATTTGGGAGGTCATGGGTTTGAATCCCAATTTTTTTAGGTTTTTAGTATACACACATAGTGTAGTATACACAAATGTGTATACCTCATTATGCGTGTATACCAAAACCTAATTTTTTAATATATATGTATTTGCAATAAAAATGGTGGCATATGGCAGATGTTAGGCGGCTTGGTAGGCACAGTGCTTGTATTTGGGAGGTCACGGGTTTGAATCCCATATTTGTTTTCTTGTATTTAGGAGGTCAGGGTTTGAATCCTAGATTTTTAGGTTTGTGGTATACAAAATGTGTATACCACAAACCTAATTTTTTCAATAAATGTGTTTGCAATCAAATGGTGGCATGTGACAGATTACTATATGTGGGTTGGTAGGCATGAGTGCTTGTAAATGTGAGGTCACAGTTTGAATCCCAGATTTTTAGGTTTTGGTATCACAAATGTGTATACCACAAACCTAATTTTTAATATATGTGTTTGCAATCAAATGGTTGCATGTGGCAGGTGCTAGGCAAGTTGGTAGGCACGAGTACTTTCATTTGGGAGGTCACGGGTTCGAATCCTAGTTTTTTTAGGGTTTTGGTATACACACATAGTGTGGTATACACAAATATGTATACCACATTATGTGTGTATACCACAAACCTAAATTTTTAATATATGTGTTTGCAATAAAATTGTGGGATGTGGTAAGTGCTAGGCAAGTTGGTAGGCACAAGTGCTTGTATTTGGGAGGTCACGGGTTTGAATCCTAGATTTTTTTAGGTTTGTGGTATACACAAATGTGTATACCACATTATGTGTGTATACCATAAACCTAATTTTTTAATATATGTGTTTTACAATCAAATGGTGGCATGTGGCCAAGATCTTGTTGCCAAGATAGCCATAGGTCATCAATGAAATCCTGTCACCAAGATAAATGGCTCGTGATAGTCCAAATCTATGGTATACAGAGGGTCTCATGTTTGCGTGTATGTGAAAAATGACGCGTAAACAACGTTATATGAAACTTGTAGTCCAAATATGTGGTATATACATGGTGTCACATTTACGACAAATTTCGTAAACATCGTTATATGATAATGTTATTCGCAATCAATTTTTTCCAGCAGTGGAATCAACGGATTTTGCATATTTCTACAAGGATATGAACAATAAATTTATAGCGTTGTTTTTATTTTTATTCCCAAATGGGCGACCCACTTGGAGGTTTGTTTGTAATTGTTGGAAGGTGTTTCAGATTTGTTTTGCATTGCTCTCTCTTTATCTGATTTTAATGTATTAAAGCAAACATATTTTGAATTTTTGAAGCACTAGAAGTGCCATTTTCAGCCATAATATATTGCATATTTCTAAGTGTTATATCGGCACTTTATTCCTCCAAAAATCGGAGTTTTTAATCACAAATGATGCAAACAACATTATAGTATCTTTGGTATTCAAAATTTTTGGTATACACAGGGTCTAACGTTTGCGCGTATGCGACAAATGTCGCAACAAACATTATATGATAATGTTATTCAAACAACTTTAGTGGTATATAGATGGTGTCACATCTGCATGCATGCGCAAACAATGCAATCGGCGTAGTAGGAAATCTAGCTAGTCAAAATATATGGTATACGAGGGTGTCACATTTTGTACGTATGTGACAAACGCCGTCATGAAACATCGCTATAGGATACTTGGTATTTGAAACCTATGGTATACATAGGGTCTCACATTTGTGTGTATGTGACAAACAAGGTTGCATTTGGTCCCAGAGGATTTGGTCTCTTCACATAATCCATATATGTTTCACTTTTTTTTTAATATACATTGAAAATGGTTGGAAGATTGTTGCGAGTTCATTTCAGCCACATTCTTGGGCCACATTTTACAATGAATCATGGAGAAGGTATCCTTTTAATGCTCAATATTACCTGTGAGTTTAGCATCAGTAGCAAGTTGCTTTGTCTACTTATTACCTAGCCCATTTTTTAAAGATACCTTTTTCTATTTTTCATTCATTATAGCCATGGTTTTTTAAGAAATGTTTTAAACATAATTATATATACTTTGAAAGGATTGCTCTACAAGATAGAAAAATTAAAAAATGTCTATCTGTGAACAATTTTAAAATCTAAAAATCACATAGCCTCATAGCAGTTTTAAAATCTCTATCTATGAAGATAATTGTATAGTCCATTTTTTATCTCTCTTATGTGGTATACACACAGTGTGTATATAGAAATCCAAAATACCATATATAAGTATTGTTATTGATATTATATGTATGTGTTTTGGTCTAAAAACTTCACGAATCTATAGAACATAATAATAATAATAAATGTCTATCTATGAACAACTTTAAAATCTGAAAATCACATAGCACCTAAATGTTTTTTAAAGATCTAATGCTTCTCTGTAATTTTGCGTAGTGGACCTTCTTGTCAATTCTCCCAAAATCTTGCGAATATAGTTGTAGAGTTCCTAGTTTTGGCACTAAAAGTTTTGTTCCTTGTTTAATTGAGACCAAATTACACACGTTTTCCTAAGCTTTGCATTAAATGTCGTCACCTTCTAATGTCCTTTCCTCATCCCATCATTTGTCTTCTTTTTCTACTCGTATGTGCCTTCAGATCAGACTCAGGAATGGAGTTGCATGACTGTTTTGGAGAATGGTGACTAGGTTGATAGATCGGGCCTTGAGGAGGATGATGTGGGTCCCACGAGAGAGATATGCATGTATGCCAATCAGTATGGCATCATATGGTCATTATTATGGGGGCCATGTGATCTTTTCGCTAGGATAGCCATCTCCGAATGATAGTAGCATAATGTCCACTCCTCTCGGTTGAATCATAATCAATATCAATGATTATGATCGGTTTCATAACGTCCACATGTCTCCGTTACATTATATCTCTATCCACATAAAGAGGTTTATTTTCATATCAAATCCAAATCCAACATGGGATATAATCATACTCAATGCATCTTTTCCTCACGGTAATTTTTAGTGACGAAAATTTTGAGTTTTTTCCCCTTTGCTACCAATCAAAATATATTTTTTATTGACTTTTCCAATTTTATAATTTTAACAACTTTAATATTATTTTTGGCAAGTAATTTTAATTGTAACAATTGAAATGACATAAATTTTTATCATTTGCAATGTCACAAAGCTGCAACAATTGAAATGACATAAAAGTGTATCATTTGTAGTGGCACAAAGTTGCAACAAATGAAATGACATAAAGGTGTATCATTTGCAATGACACAAAGTTGGAGCAATTGAAATGATATAAAGGTGTAATCAACTAAATACACACGTGAATATCAAATGCAATATTTGTTGTTTTGATATTTGTAAAAAAAAAATTGACACTCTAAAAAATATACATCTTTTCTACATAATATAGTCTCAATAATTTACACAATATTACATCTTTGTTTTCTATTTTCTTCTTAACTTTGAATGGAAATGTACATCTAGTGGAAGGGGATGAGGTGAGTTGATCTTCCAACTCATACTACAACATTCAAATTTCACCACCCAAAATTTAAACCCCACACATTCCAAAGTTGTGTTGGCCCTCTTCTCGGCATATTGAAGCCCCACACCAACCATTTAGTATGATCCTCATATACACCTCTAGATTAGAAGTAGAAGTATGATTGAAAAAACAAAAGAGACACATTACACACTAAACAATGAAAATAAAAACTAGACCTCATGAAAAATTGACTTAACTAGCATTTACAACCTTAGAAGATGCAAATAACACGTCGTTATAAATTTCATAAAAGTTACAATTTTGTTTTATATACTTAAAAGAAAAATGAATATAAATTTAAGACTATATGTTAGATGAATATGATATACCCTAAAATATGTGTTTGTATTCAATTATTATAAAAATGTATAAGTGTATCCATTATAGTGGCAATAGAGGGATGTAGTTCTAGCCCTTTCTCATCTTGTAACAACTCACATATTGAATTCAACATCGTATCAAAGACACAACAAAAGCATACGTTTTGTATTGAAATCAATTTTCTCACCTTCTAATATCATCGACTTCAATTACACTTTCTTACTATACATGTCATTCTTACTTGATGATGTTCTTTTTGGAAAACAACATTATTAACAACCCCTTCACTCTCCATCTCTACCTATCCATTAAATCGTAGAAAATACAATACTTATGTAGACATACCAAATAATTTTATTTCTAATTCTTGAAAAATGATAATATTTATATTTTATAGAAAATTGTGTGACTTGATGCATTGTATAAAGGGTTAAATATAACAATTGACTGTAAAAATGTTTTGAGACCAAAGTAAAAATCTTGTTTAACATAATATATATAGACATATTTGATAATTTGTATTTTGGAAAGTATAATTAAAATTTTCATTCTATATGGTTTTCAAACCAATTTAACTGGACTTTACAATTATAAAAATATAATGCATGTATACGGTAGTCAAATTTAATTAACATGTCTTTATTTTTATTTAAATATACATCACATACACTAATTTAATAAATTGTCATATTTTGATTTTGTTGTTTTGCTTTGAAATCTTGAGGTCGGGCCTCTGTTTATGTAAATAGGAACGGGTCCCTTCAACCCGCTTTATCTATAAAAAAATAACTTGTCATATTTTACGGGGTGTCAAATTTGATGGCCCAAATGACAGTTTTGACTTTTTATAGTGGTCTATTTTTGCAAATTTTCTATTTTTAACAATTTTGCTTTTTTTTACAGATTTGTTATTTTTAACAATTTTACCTTTCGATTTTACATACTATGGGTGATTTGTTTAATTACTTTCTCTTGGAGAGCTTGAGTTACAACCCATTGAATCATTCCGCATCCTGAGTTTGCATGGGAGCATAAAATTTATTAATGAATTCTTCCACCATTTATTTCCTGTTTGCAAATAAATTCTGGTGATGTGCTCAAACTCTCCTTGCATTCACAAATTGTTTTCCACGTGTACTAGTTAGTGTCTGAGTGCAAATAAGAAGCTTTTTGTTTTCATGCCAACAAGGACCAATTCTTTCCAGCATGCAAAAGAAAGATCTTCTTTTGATTAAAATAAAACTTTACCAGTTTTATTATTTTTTAAAAACAATCTCGCTTCGAGTTAGGATGTCTTCCTTGCGTGACAACATAATTTCTTCTATCAGACGTTGCAATTCCACAAGCTCCTGCACATAAAACACATGATTTATTTTATCTAAATGCAGGTCGTATTTTATTTTAATCTTGAATTTAACTAGTTGGGCCTGTTTGGACTGAGTATTCTACTTGGGAATATGTAAAATTTGCTTGCATATTGCATTTCCTCTCTCCTTACTAGTCTGGGTGCCTATTTTTCCTCTTCTAATTTCAACATGGGCTCTAAATTGTTGTCCTTGCTTCAGGCACCAAATATGACATATTTGCAGACATGGTTAAAAAACAATAAAATAAAAAGGTAAACTTTGTTTTATAAGCCAACCTGTTTGTTTTCTAGGCACCCATATGCCAATGATTTGCCTCTTCTCTCTTCCATTTTCAACGTGGGGTCTTCAATAATGCTTTCTCTCTTTAGGCGCCAAGTATGCAGTCTTCATGTGAGCTCTTTTATCAAGAATGCAGATTAATTATTTTCCCTTTCTCCAATGCGTAGACCTGCTGAGCATGTAGGTTTTATAAATATTTTAATTCATTTAAGCAACAACAATGTTTAAAAAAACTAATTTTGTTCCTCCTTGCATGAAAAAAGATCCTTTGACCAGCGTTTGATGCCAAATCTCCCCAATTTGGTGATTCACCACATATTTACTTTGATTCCAACTTCTATTTCATCTCTGGAATGTGTTTGAAATGCAAAAAGATTCTTCAATGTGTTGCTTTCATGAGAAGTTTGAGTCATGTGCTTTGGGAAAATTTGATTCATGTACACGAGAGGAAGAAAGAGGTTGAAACTAAGTAGAAAGCAATGGTCAATTGATTTTATGTATAACTATTTCTGGAATTTTGGGAAGTGAGAATTAATCGTATTTTTGCCTCTTACTGAACTAATTTGAGAACCTAAAAAATATTTTAATCTCACAGTAAACTAATATGGAAAGCAAAGATCTAGGAGCTTTAGCATCCATTGCAGTCATCTCTTTAAGTTAAGAAAATTGTATCAATTTAGCCAGTCAACAAACAACTTGAGATTGCGAGTTGGTATACAAAGAGTTGAGAAAGATATTCATTACTTGATCAAGCTTGACACCAATTAGTTCAAAATGTGCATTATTCAAAAGGGCTATCTGAGAGGACTGGATTTGAAGCCATGATAATCCTCTTTTATGTGTTAAAAGACAAGTAATCTTTATGAAATAGTGTAGAGTTTCTCAATCTGTAACAGAATTAACAGGAAATGGGGCTTCAAGACAAGGAATACAAAAGTACTAAGAGCCATGTCACATGAAATGGGAAACTACAATGGTTTCCTAAACAAGCAAAAATTATTAAAGAAGGTCCATTTATATTCATGCCTCCATCGTACTGTAATAAAGCAGAACTTAGTCCCCAAGGTCTAATCTTGGGCATCTCAAACCTACTCTAGAATGATAATACAAGTTGAAGGAATTTGATCATTCAGTCTCAAACAGTTAAAAGCTTTGTTATGATTTGATCATTTTACGAGCATACGACTAATCAATGGAATTTTATTAGTATTACCATAAGATTACCCATCTTCCTAGGTAGCCAACAACTTAGGGTGGGTTAGACTGGACTCATGTAGGATTTTATGCTTACATATCAAAATGGCTTCTATTATAATTGTTATTATATTTTATTGCAGGTATGCAACAAGACTCTTCTATTTTTATGTACGAGAAGTGATTTTTCTGTAGAAGATGTGTGTTGAATGTGTCTTTGATCTCATTGATTTCTTCCTTTCACTCCTCGCATGTGCTCTTAGAGTAGGGGTTGATGAGAGCATGTGAGTCAAGATAAAGTTCATGCCTAGTATCAATTGCAGAATGACATATATCTACTTGAACTATATGCTTGTATAAAATCTGCAAATGTACGGAGCTCTTCATGTATTCTTGTTTACTTCAGATCTCATGATATAAGATTTGCAAATGTATATGTACGGATTTGTAACAAATTTGAAATGTACACATAGATCCTTTTAATGCAATGTTTCATCTATATTCCTACACATACAAAATCAATCACACCCCGATCAACATCAACTACAAAAGTAATAACTATCCCTCTAAATCAAATAACATATACTGTTTGGCACTCACATTGCATTGTGCATATGCGATTGCTAGTTAATATATTAAATTAATAGTATTATGCACAATTTGATGGTTGATTGTCAATATTTAAAAATGTTGTACAAATTGTTTGATGATTTTAGATTTATGTCAAATTTAAAGTCAACCTATGAGTCATGAATATGTGTAAGATGATAGTTCATGGGACGTGATATCAAGCACCAATGTAACATATCTATACTAAATTTCTCCAAACCCCTCCTCCACATATCTTATGAATTATGAAAATTAATAAAATCATGGATTATTGGTAAGATTTTTTCAGATCTCCACTTGGAAATTGTGATTCCATAGTTTTTTTAAGAATATTTGACAATATATTAGCTGCCAAAAAATCCAAGAAGATGTAAAAATTAATAATCGCCTAAATTATTTTAATAAAAATAAATACCTTTTTAAGAGTACACTTTTTAATACTACAAGAGTTTATGACCCAATGACCTGGCACATTTCATGGCACGCTGATGTAAGGCGAGTCCTCCCAAGTGGTTTTGTAAATGTAAGGGTAACTATCTTTCAAGGTGTGGCTGTCTCATGTCTTTTCATCATGCTTGTTGTTATAGCCAATGGTTTGACCAATCCTATTGTTGCTGACTTGTCTTTGCGGAAGTGTCATTTGTGATTTGCTTACTCGTGGAAGGTGTTGGTCCCCTGATTCATATCAAAGACACTGAAATTAGGCTTGGGCATAGTAGAGGAAAAAAATTCTGGTACGCATGTACAGCAGGGCGGGGATTGCAGCGTGGATTCAAATCTAAGAAAGCGGAAGAAACAAAACGATAGTCAAATATGGTGGATAAAATCGGCAAATGCTTCGTCAGTTTGGGTGGAAAATTAAGGAAGTACTTTGACCTATAAAATATGAGATTGTCGTGCAAGGATTTCGAGGAGAACGTTAGATTAAAAAAATAAAGTTTGGGGTCCTACAGGACGGGGATGGAAAATTCTCCCGATGGTTGAGCAGAATGTTTGAAATTTTTATCGAAGGGCCCTTAGTTCAATGGTGAAGTTGTTTTGTTTTGATATAGCCCACCAGGGATCAATTCTTGTTTAGTGCAAGCCCTGGAGATACCCGACCTGAGAGTCAAAACAGTTAAGGCCAGCTGAAGGTGTTCACTAGTTTAGTTGTACGTTTACTCATAATTTTAAATCCGTTATATACTTCCTCTGAAGTATGAGTAGAGATGCTGACAATCTATGTAATCTAGTGCCCAATGAGTGCACTACTCATCAAAAAAATTAAAAAAATGGTTGAAACTGTTGGTTCGATGCTGCGACCTACTTGTTTCTTTAAGTGTCCTCACTGATTTGTGGGCGGGTTTGACAATGGATGTGGGGGATCCATTTTGTATGAATTTTCTGTCACCTCATAAACCGGTTTGCCTAAACATCACGTATGTTAGAAGATGGAAATATGGTCAACCACAAACCAAAAATTGTATTAATAACAAAACATTGCAGTTGTTGGGCATGTGAATTGTGAGAGGGAGGTCATGGGTTCAAGGTTTGCTAACTGTGCTGCTAACTTGCGTGATGTTTAGGATCAGCCCTCATAAACTACCTACTGCACCTCTAAGAATGAAGTAGAAATTTCAATATTAAAAGTCCTGAACATCCACTCTCTGTTTTTGTATAGAAATTTTAAAGTAAAGCGTGACAGTAAAAAGCATCAGCACTAATGTGTGTGCTCACGCGGGCATATGTATCCAAATTTTAATCCAGATTTAAAACAGTGCGATATTGTTATCGTGCTCATTTTCATGGGTATGACGTCAAAGAATTCTTGTACCTCGCATAAATTCACTTAATCAAATAATCATTCCTTAGTATCCTACACAAATTAAGTAAATATTAGGCATAGCAATGAGATGGGCAAAGGCAATTTTGGTGGCCACAATTTATTCTTTAGCTAGCTTGAGTCTAAGGGATTTGAAAATTTATTTAAAGTTATGGACGTAGATTTTGAGCCAATGCATCAGAATTCAAACTTGGATCTTTGGCTTTCGAGAAATTGCTAGCCGTTAATCTTCACTCAATATGCACCTGGTCAATGCCGGTCAACGTATCATGACCATCCATTTCACAATGGACGGCCATGATGCATTGATTGCAATTGACCAGGTGCATATTGAGTAAAGGGTAGCCTCTTCCATTGTTTATGTCCTCAATCTACAGCTGTGGCCTACAATTAAGGGTTAAAAGAATCGTTCGTACTCCAAAGACAAAGAAACTATGGAATATTCTTTAACACGAGCGTAGTTTGCGTGTTTAAGTAAACATGCCACCTTCTTTCCATATTGGTGGAGAAAATAACCGGTGTGATTTATTCCATTGTTCCACCGCCAATTTAGTTGTTAGTAAAGGGAGGACGGGGGGTTAAATGGACATAAAATGGTGTGGTGTACCATAGTATAAAAGTACCCCAATATCATTTAATCAACAAAAATTGATTGGATGGAATTTTAAAGAAGGCTACTTTTTTCAATCACACTAATGAGTGACGGAGCTATTATTTAACAAGATAATCTCTGGACTTAGTTGAAAAATGGCTTCCCATTAGAAAGTTGAAAAGAAAGCAATTACTCAAGAGTAAATGAAAAATGGCTTACCGCTAGACAGGTGAAAAGAACATGATTACTTAAGAGTATGATATGATTGAGGCATTTAAAAATGTTTATCCTAACTCTCACGTATGTTAGTAGTTGACATTATAGATAACTATTGACAAAATGTTCACCAAAAACTAGTGCAGCACAGTGGTGAAGCATATGGTTGGTGGACAGTAGATTATATGTTCGAATATTTCTTTCTGTGCTAGTGAGTGTAAGGGTTTTTTTAAAATTTGATAGGTGAGAGCGCTCTTTGATAATGATACTAATATCTTAATTGAGTATAATGGTGATTATTTTCAAACATTTCTTAATATTTTTTAGGATGGATATAGTTGTTGCAATTTTTTAGGACTGATTTGTTTTAGTCTAGGGGTACATATTAAATCCTCTATACAAATGTAATTTCTCATCGAACAAAACTAAAATAGCAAGAATTTTTTATTTTATTATTGAGATTAAACAATGTACAATTGTTAGCATATCGTTGTGACACACTTTTAGTGTAGGTTACTATGAAATTTTAGTTGGTACGTGCAAAAACAAAGAAATTTGAATAGAGTTTGAAAGAGTGCTAAAGAAGAGGAAACTGTGGATAATGGATGTGAGGGGACTTGACAATGGTAGACATCTCAGGAGATAGGAACTGTGAATATGTAATGATTGGAAATATATAATTTTAATATGGAAATATATAATTTTAATATGAAAAATGTAGAGATTGGAAAAATATTCAAATATTGATTTTTAATAATAAAATGGCTTAGTTCAAAAGAGAGTATTTTTTTGAACAAAATATATATAGTCCTCTCTCCACCATATTTCTATGTTATCAAGGTCACATCTTATGTGTCATACACACTATTATTTTATAGTCTTCCACTTTCTCAATGGTTCATATTACAATTACCTATGTATGTATTTTAGTTAGTTTTAAAAATATATATTTTAAGATTTATTTATTGTTATTTTTTTATGTAATTAAGATAAATATATGATATTTTTAATCATTTCATGTCTATTTTTAATAAGAAATAATATATTTTAAGGAATTTGTTATTGGGAAGAGATGTTAGCATGTAGTAATTCTATTCTGTCATTGAAAACAAATAAGTTAATTATTATGATGTAATTATGCAGTTTAGAAAAACAAATGTTATGAATAATAACAATTTCAATGGTGAAAGGATTTTTTAATAAGTTTTGGTGTTAGTATTCATAAATTTCAAATTATTGATCATTAATTGGCCTCTTATTATTCAAAACAATGTAGTTGTCATGGATTCTATGCTTAAAAGTTTTTTTATTAAAATATTAAGTACACATAATTAATAAGAAACACACACACACACACACAGAGACACACACATGAAAAAACTATGTAATAAAATATTTGATTCATTTTCAAAATGTAAAAAGACATTCCACACTAGAAAGCCTTTTGGGGTGGGAAATATATTATTCTTTTATTCTACACACAAACATGACAATTAAATGAAGTACTAAAATACACATTTTGTACGACAATGAAAATAACATATTTTCTAACATATATGTAAGAAGTTATCAATGATGGAGGCGAGAGGTGGTAACAGATAATAGAGGTGAAAGAAATTGGAAATATTATAAGTGTGAGATTTACGAATATCTTGATGTGCACATTCATATTAATAAAAATTAATCGAATATTTGGTTGATAGCCTCCTTTCTTAGAAGAAATAATTATGGGGAGGACACAAAACTTGCAAAATAAATCATTACCTAAAAAAGGTGGAATTATTAGTTTAGGGATATTAGGAAATTGAGCTTACATTATGTTGAATTGTAATAATATATTTACAATACTTAATAAGATATGTTAATATTAAATTGGAAATTATAACATATTACAAGTTTATATGTTAATAATTAGTAAAAACACATGATTAATATGGGGGTGTTCTTTACGAAAGAAACTTGGCAATACAATGCAATTATTATGATATAAAATACAAACGATTTATATATAACTTAGTTTATTTTGTACTTTGTGTTTAGATTTTTCTACTTGTAGACACCAAATTCTAGAAAAAAAGGTTGTACAATGGCGCAAATTAGGTTTAGGGAACTGCTATCAAACCTCAGAAGCTTGGATGTTACTGAATATGATTGGAGGCTACTAATGACTAGAACAATGTCAACTATGGAGATAGAAGAACAACAAACATTCAAAATATACACTCATTTGTATGTGATGAACAAGTTAACAACCGTACATAATAGATGCATACTAAAAAATCTAAATATGCCTATTTCTCTTTAGCTATGGCCAACAAAGCACAAGCACTAGCAAATCACTATTTCCCAATACACACCTAACACGAAACTTACTTCTATGTGTGGGAGGAAAAACCATGTTGACAACCAACCTATTTCTCCATTCACAAGAAATAATTGTCACCAAATACTACTGAAAATGGCATAGGCATTAACGATTCATAAATCACAAGGCATGACTCTTGAAAAAGGCATAGTATAGATTAGTGGTGTTGACCGACGAGGCCTCATCTTCACTGTTATTTCATAAGTACATGCACTTTTAGATCTATTTATTTCCCAACCTTATTATTTTTGCGGTATTTCTGAATGTTTTATATTAGCGAGCTACATGATTTACAGACAAAACCACTTTCTTGCACCAACTGGTATGTGAATTTGTTGATGCACGAGTGAAAAGTAACAACCTCATTAATGAAGATGACCTCTTCACTTTTCAGCTCACCCACAAAAAACTTGAGGAAACTACCCACATGATGACATAGGAAACAATCACAATTAAAGATATGTAACAAATAGTTCACAAAAATACTCATGAACAATTCTGCGCAGACCCACCCATGGATCACCAACAACAAATACCCCTTGTGAACAATTATACAAATACAGACATATGTACAATTGTATATAACGTTTCCCTGTACTACAACCCATTCATATGCAAACACAAATGAATGTAATAAAGTATACATTCACATTTACTACTTTATCTTCTATCCATTAACTCATTACTATGTACTTATATTGTCAGCAATACTTGAACCTTTTACTAACACGTGGTTCCCGTTGTTCTTGAACTATCTTTGAGAAATGACGTTTGTGGTTTTTCTCACATGTCTTTATCTTATCCTATCACCCGTCCTCGGATGCTACCATCATTTGGCTATTGTATGCCATATTTATATTTGTTCTGGGGCTTTTGACATCTTTATGTTCCTTGTTTGGTATCATCGTTCATGGTTGCCCCAACATCTCTCCACGGGCGTAGAAGGAAATAATTGCAGGGGTTGGAACTCTTATGGAAAAATTTAGAATGATGATACTAATCCAATGAAGAGCCTAGTGGAATCTGTAACATCCTGTTGGTCGTCAAATAGGAATTTACGAAGAGCAACAGTCAGGGGACAAGAAGTCCCTCCTCTTTAATGGGAGAGGTTCCCTTATTCAGAAATGAACCTATTTACAAATATACAAAACATGATTTTCTAGTTAAACTTGGATATTACGAAAGTGTTTTCTATAAAGATCATCAATTACAAAAGGACTGAGGAATGAGAGTACGAGAATGAGCAGAAAGGCAACATGCAGAATTATAGATAACAGAGTAATTCTTTATGTATGCGAAGTTACAGTGAATTGAAACAAGATCATTTGTATCATATAAATAAGATGAAATTTAAGGACACAAAGTTCGTAAATAACATCTGCTTAACACAAAGTTTCTTAGCATAACACAGATTCATTAATCAAGGACATAAAGTTCCTTCTTGGTTATACAAGATCACCATGCTTACAAAGTTGGAGAGTATGCAATCGGCAAGACTAACAAACTAGAGACAAATGATCTTCACAAAAATTAAATGAAAGCTTAGGGATAACAGAGATCAGATAGACAAAGAATGGAAAGCCCTTACCGTATTGATTTCTTTATGATCTATTTACACTTTCGAAAAATAAACCAAGTTCTTCCTTCCTTCAAAATGGCGTGGAAAGGCCATTATATAGCTTACAAATCGCTCTTTGTAACTTCAGAATTCTTTTAACTAAAGATTAGTTAAGGATTGCCAATCGCAATACCTCAACTAATTACAATGAATTCGAGAAAAAGAATTAGAAAAGAAGAGAAGAAAACGGAGAAGAAGACAGGTGGTTACAACTGGGAGGGACCCACTGACTTCAAAATTCGCTGCCTGAATCTCTTCAATGCCTTGGCTATGTCTCGCCACGAGGGACTGACGTGTGGGCTGTAGACTGACCCCAAAATCCGAGACACTTCTCCATTTCTTTATCAAACTCGACATGAGTATGATAATCTTTATTTGCTTCTTCAATGGAAGATTGAAGAGAGCAAATCTCCTTCATTTTCTCTTTGGAAATGGAGCTTTCCTTGAATAGATTGTCTTTGACAAAAGCTCTGAATTGAGCTTTGATTTCTTGCAAGGAAAGAGGCACACCAGAAGTTTCATCCTGAAGATGACAATGTATATCTTTGAAAGCTGATACAACCAGTGTCTTGAAAGCTTCACCCTTCTGCCAGCTATTCTTCAGCTCTCCCAAAGCCTCCTCCAAGACTTTGATCTTCCACTCCACGCTGTAAACCCAGGACTTTGACAGATTATCCTTTGCATCATCAAAAACCTTATTCGCCAATAAAATGTTCTCATCTGTCTGTCCCATGAGACGGAGGTCTACTATGCAACTGCTCCAGAGTTTGAGCTCTTTATCTATGACCCCGATAGTGGAGGAGAGCTTCTGTTGCAAATTATTCACCTTTCCGTGGAGTTTGAAAGCTTCATCGATGAAGTTCAATCCTGCAACAAGCATATCTTCCACCATGGCCTCCATAGCTCTGCCATAGACGGAATACTTGTGCATATCTTTGATACTCGTACTTCATCTTGGCTCAAAATTACAGGTGGTGGAAGAGTAGTCAATGGGTAGGGTCCAAAACTTTGTCTTTAGACAAAGAGATTTGATAAAGCCGGTGAGAATCGGGCTTGTTCCTCCAACTGCTCAATAGTTTGCTGCCCTTTCTCTACCCTCCCAATGACTCTTGTGATCAAGCTTCACGGAGGTTGTGGATCTCACCTTCAGGAGTAGACTCTCCCATTGGAATTCTTGAGAGTTCTAAGTCAGATGCCTGCAAGTCCCGCTCGATTTGTCTCATCGTAGGCTTAGCAATCTCCAGGAATTGCTGACCTTGAGCATCAGACACTATTTTGGAGGTGATTTTGGCTTTCTTGGCACGAGAAGGAGTAGTGCCCAAAAAGGCTGCGACAGCATCAAAATTTGGCCCTGAGCTCCGAGAGGAAGATTTCCTCTTCCTACTGTCAACAAAAGGTTTCACCCACGCAAAAGAGGAAGAGGAAGCAGCAGGAGGGGCAAGAGGACCAAGAGACATAGAGCTCATGACGCTCAAGGTTTGCACAGCTGTGGTCTCAAGTTGAGATGTGAGTGGGGCGCTGGAGACAATTGCTGCAGAAGAATCAATAGCACTTGGAAGTTCAGTGCTCTGGACTTCCTTATCTTTATCTGTTGGATCTTCAGGAGCATTTGCAGGGGCTGGCACTTCACTCTCTTCACTTTCACTGAGAACAATGATGTTCTCTGGTCCCAAAGGCACTTCTACCTGTTTACTTTGAGGATCTTTTTCCACAGGCTCCTTCTTAACCTCTTTGAGTTTCTTCTGGTACACTTGAGTGGATGAAGAAGGAGTGGAAGCTGCAGGTCCTTGCGTTGATGAGGTAGGAGGGGTTTGCAGGGTGTGTGTCGATATGGGATTTGATGCTTCCCTCCTTGGTGTTGAAACATCCTTAGAAGAGGATTCTCCTGAGTGCCTTCTGAGCTCTCGAACTTTCCTGTCAAACCAGACCTTAGTCCTGATTAAGATTGGAGCAAGGATCTCGGCCAGATCATCTTTCTCTTTCCTGTTCCAATCCAAGTCCTCCAAGGGAGTGTGCTTAACCACATTGTCATACTCATATGAGTATAGATCAGAATTGTCATCCTGGAGTCCTTCAGGAACTTGGTACAAGCCAAGTTCTTGAATCAATTGCAGAGAGAACCTGCCATAGTGCCTCCTTCTAGCTTCAAAATCATCCGCACAGTCAGCCCAATAGTCCTCTGTATCTGCCCTATGATGATAGATTATCTTGATGTTCTGCTCAATGAACTTCTTCAAGTCGAAGCAAGTTCTTGGCTTAAAGAAATGAACGGTGATAGGAACCAGGGCTCTTTCTATGTTCTGTGCGTCCAGGGCTGTTTTACAAGTGTAATTTCCCAAAGAGATGGGAAAGTGCAAACCAGAAATCTTCTTGTCTCTGCAGGTTCTGTGCAATTTATCTAACTGCCTGCATACTTCTATCAAGGCCATCTTATCACTGCAGAACATGGGAAGCCTCAAAGGGGTGCTCTCATAGCCAGCAAGCCTGATATAAGAGAATTTTCTGAATTGAATAAAATAGGCACCGTAGTGCGATATCAGGTTCATGGCTTCATCTGAAAACCTTCTAGCAGTGTCACCCTCAAGCAGCCTGACCATGTACATGGTGAAAGCATCATTTACCCTTTTGAAATTGCGATTCTTGGTCTCTAGGGTGAATCACGGGCGCATGAAGCGTATACGGGATCATCCTTATGGGCATCAATGTAAGAAAAACCAAACCATTGCCTTGATGCCGCCAGAGTATACATCGCATGAAGTCATGTAGAACTTCTTCGATTCTTTGTACATTCGACAACCGCTCATCCGCCAAATTCATGCTGATGATTTCCACCCAGTTGATATTTTGAGTTCCCTCGCACACCATGCTGATGAGCGGGCACATCCAGAAATGGAACTCGTTAGTAGAAGGTAAGCCCATGCCCGAGCCAGTAGGATTATGAAATCTGACAACTCTTCATTGAAATCTACTCGAAGAGAGTCTTAGATAGGTGAGACGCTCCCTTCTTAGGGTTTTTAAGCCATGACTTCACCACCCGCGCCTTGTATTTGTCACTGTCTTGATTAAACAAGGCCTATGCTTGATCCCGGGAAACAACTATGGCATTATCCATCTCTGGGATCCTCGGAGCGATCTTTAATGGCGGCAGCATCCACTTGCGATGAGTTCCCGTACATTGGTTAATTCACTTGAATCGGGGTCGAAGTGAGCTTCGCGTGATAAGCAACTGTGTCGCACATTGCACCGAGATTGGGAAACCTCCAAAAAATCCAAACCGCATGTAAGTGAATCATCTGCGCCATTGGTGTAGGGTTTGCATCTACCATCCTTGCCCAAAAATCGTTGAAATCAAGATGACGAGCTTCACTGTCCCCAATATTGTGAACGGCATTCTAGTGGCGAGATTTGCTCCTGTCCCCGAAATTTGATCTTCATATTGATGATGAATCGGAGGATAGAGACACGAGCTAGACTTCGGGAAGGAATTATAGAGGGAAAGGATACATGCACAGGAAATTATATTACAAGGGTTCGAGCAAAGGATAGCATGGAAGCAGTGTGAAAAATGCATAGGGGTTCGCTCATTATATAGCCGATTAGGAGAGAGAAAGACAATGAATGCACATTTAATACATACCTACCAATTTGAATAAGCATGATATTCGGGTAGAGCGGGAAAAATAAGCACGAATGGCACTTGGTTCATTTGGGACATGTGAGACGCGAAAGCGTGAAACACGCGGCTCGGCCGATTCGGGCGAAGCGGGAAAAGATGCACAAATGCCTTTTGGGACACGTGGGACGTGAATGCGTGAAACACGTGACTCGGCCGGTTCGGGTGAAAAGGTGACAATGGGTCCGGAAGAGTTTGGGACATTTGGGACGCGAAAGCGCGAAGTCTGTGCGGTTCAGCGAATCGTAGAAAAGGAACAACTTACCCGATTGAACCTGGGACACTTCGGGACAAAAGAAAGTGCGAAGCACGCGGATTCGGGTGTTTCAAATTAAAAAGGAACAACTTGCACAATTGGACTTGGGACATTTGGGACAAAAAGTTCCGACGGGCCCGAAAAAGACAAACTTCAGGGAAATCGGCCGATCGGGGAACAGAGCGCACTTTTGAACTTGGGACATGCGGGACAAAAATGTCCGATAGGCCCGAAAAACACACAAAATGACCCAAAAACACAGATTTTCTCAATTTCACGAATTTTAACATTTTCAGTACAACAGAGAAGACACTTAAACTCAAAATTTTGAAAATTCACTTTCTTAAGAGCAGGGAATTTTGAGTGGACAACACATCCCAAAATTTCTTGTAAGATAAATGAACTACAATTAAGTCTAAACAAAATTAGACGAGATCATCATTGAGTATAAAATTTATTTGGTTTGTCGTATCATGACCTGACAACTTTTGTGCGACATTGCAGAAACAAATAACTCCACACCCACCTTGATGATCCTTCCTAAAACATGATTAGGCCTTAATCATAGGTAAAACGGTTCATAAATGATAGTGAATCTTTCAGCTTATTTATATTCCGTTATTTTCTTTTAATTAGTTTGGTCATCTTTTTTTGTTTGACTTTTGTGATGACCGTGATAAATATTGCCTCTGTTTTATTTGACAATGTTATATCAAACCAGCTTTATGAGAATATTCAAATAATTATTATGATAACATACTTTCATTGGCAATATGTGGACTTATATTATGATGATTAATTTTACCATTAAATTTAGGTATCAATTAAAATAAAAATTAAAAAATACATTATTAATTTGTGAAATTATATATTTAAATCCTAAAAGGATTTGGCATGTAAATCAAAAGTTAAAAAGAATAATAATAATAATATTTTAATACTTAAAAATCTGTGAGTTTTGAAAGGGACACGCCTTCACCTAACATCAAGTAGGTGGCATGCATTGACGCATGAAGCAACATTGGGAAGCCCGAAAATTCTCCATTATAGTATAGTTTCTTCATTATATTTTCTTTTATTTCTCCTTTGTCTGTTTTCATTTTTCTCTTCTAGAATACCTGCATGAGTTTTGGAGGAAAGAAGGATTCAACTTGTTGGAGCAGAAAGAGTAAGAGGTTGTTGATTCTGGGTTTACTTCAGGCATGAATATTTTCTCCCTTCTCTGTAGCATTATTTGTAAATAGTGAGGAAATACACATTCTGTCTTAAATGGAAATTAAATGAATTTGTGGACAACTTCTGATTTAATTGCTTGGAAATGAAATTTAAAAAGGAAATTGATGGATTTTGTATTCTCTTAAGTTTCCTTTGTGTGGTTTTAGCTAAACCTAGAAAAAATGCAGATGGGTGTTCCTAATCAATTTTTATTTTATTTTATTTTCTATTTAAATTTGTTTTCTGGAAACCCCAAATCGATTTCTGCCTCTGGGTTTTATTACAGTCAAACAATAATTTATTTGTATGAGCAAAGCGATTTCTGGGTAGTGTGAAAAATGTTTTTACTAGGTATTTCATCATTTTCTGATATATTTGCTTCCAGATTCTAATAATTTCTAAACAGAAAAGAAATTAATGTTGGAACAAACTGATTTGGATATGTACAAGTTGATTTGCTTGTAGGTATAATTTTATTACCTGAGTGAAAAATAAATTAGTGTTAATAGTCTATGTAAGATGACTTAGTTTTTCTTAAAGGATTTTATTACTGGAAGTGTTAGAAACTTATTGTTGTTATTCTATGCAAATAGACTTCAAAATTATCATCCTGTGGTATGTGGGTCAATTTGTTTTGTTGATCTGTCGGTTACCTGAAAGAACATGTTAAAATGATTTAATAGAGGTGTTTTTACACTATTTAGTTGGATTGTTCCTATAAATATATATAAATGTATTTTGATTGTTTGAAATAAAGTTATTGTGCATTTTATAGAGCTGCTCATTACCTAGAGGGAATATGTCTAATTGGTATTTGGAAATGATGATTTCAGACAATTTTGTTAAGTTGTTTGTTGATTGGAAGGTAAGAAAAATAATAGTTGAATCTGTACCATGTGAAGCATGATTTGCTTGTGGTTTAATTAGAATTCGGATGTTGAATGATTATGGTTTGATTATGTCTTGATCCTTGTGATTAGAGTGAAACATGATTGCTGAAATAGAAATTGGTTGTTCTATTTGTGTACATTCATAGTTGTATCTTGATGAAAAACATGTAATAATACATTCTCCGTTGTATTACCATATGTTTGTTGATAAAATAACATGTATATCGTTTCATATTTTATTAAATAATTGCATCAAAAAATGGAGGCAATATTCATGCCAATTCATTTTGAACTGACAACATACCACTACTCCAGTCTTGTAGGACAATTAGCCGTCACGTTCGGATATGCGGAAACTCATGTCTTGTGAAGTTTTATCGTAGCATGGATCTAAATGAGATACTTGGATTTCAATTTGTAGAAGGATGATATCCCAGAATTTTGACTAAATTTATTGGGATCTTGGACCCATTGTTAATATTCAAACCTCACTATGTGAGAGTTACCATAATAGTTATATATTTCGCCTTAATGGCATATGTAATTTATGATTTTAATAAAGAGATGATTACCTTGTATGTAATAATATCTCAATATGAGTAAATGATAAATACTAGAAGTAAGAAATCTTACTTATCATAAATTGTTAAATTTATTTATTTGATATTTGTCAATGTATGAAGCCGATAATTGGGCAATTATTGTAACAATCAATTGTCTTTAATTTCTAAATTAAATAAGCTATTTAGTGGCATAGCTAATCGAAGGAATAATTAAATATATATGTTTTAATATATATTTAATTTGGCCTTTCAGTAAACTTGGTATTAATAGGATAATCTATTGTAAATATTGTTGTATAGAAAATGAAAGAGTATCGTTGTAAAAGGTAATTTAAGGTTAAAAAAACAAGCATCAAGAAAAGAGAAACTAAATGGGAAGATAAATAGATGAAAATATCCATTAGGCATATTAAGGGATAAGTACATGCGAAATGCTGAAATAGATACATTTCAGCGTAATGAATGTACTTATCTCATGATGATCCTAGTTGGCCTTTGGCATTTATCTCGATATAAACTCTTGCAAGATAGGTTAAATTGGAAATAAAGTAAATACAAACTATAAGATCTAGATAACTATGAAAGGGATAGTTGTGAGGTGGCGGAAGACTTAAACTCATAAGACTAGTGTGTTGTCTTGAGTTTAGCCATAACTGCATGTATGGCGGAAAACTTTGGCCAAAGTAATGCATTGATGGTTGTGCATTGTTTGATCACCTAGTCCTCCAATTAAATTAAAATTGTCAATAACTTGATCATGGGAAGTTGAACACTGAACATGAGGTAGGCAATGGTCGGATACCAAATACAAAGTCGAAAACTAGCTTCGTGGTAGACCCAAGGACTTTCACATGGTTCCCATGACCTTAAAAAGGTTGAGCCAAAATGCTAATAAGCATTGTCACTCAAAGTAGTGGCGAAGGGAGATCGTGGAGATTTGGATACACCCTTCTCAGCCACACATGGCTTACACAGATGTTATTAGATAGATCAAAAGAACAAATTTGATTTAAAGAATTTGATTAAATAAATCTGTATGATTGCAGCTACGTAATTTATTTTTATGTATGTTTTAAAAAAAATCATTATTTTTTCTAGTTCTAGTAATTTTGAGCGTTACATTTTGGTATCAGAGCCAGAGGCTCAGACACTTGGACATTAATGGGACACACGTTCTAATAAAAAGTATCCTCTTTTATAAAAACAGGAAACTTTGGCTAGGCCGGCAACAAGAGCTAATATGGTGAGTGATAGTGGGGTAAATATTGATGACGTGCCGATAATACGGCTGCTAAGTTAGAAGAAATCCTCAACCTTTTGAATGACACCCAAAACCAAGTTGTTGCCTTAGAACAACAAGGTCAGGGTGGTGAAGAGAATGAGGATCGTAGGGATGAGAATCAGGGTGATGAGCAATATGATGATCAAAACAGATCATCTTGGGCTCAAATACATCTTTACACAAAATAAATCTAAGTGCAAGGCAACGAAGATGGTGGAGTTCCTAAAGAAATTATGAATTTGACATAAATTACATTAAAGGAAAAGAGAATAGGGTGGTGATGCCTTAATTCAAAATGGAAAAGTATATTGCTTTTCTTTATAATTACATTAAGAACCCGGTTAAAGATGAAGTCAAAAATGAGTTAACCAATGACCCTACTACAATCATGTTAAAATAGCTCTAGAAAAAGATCCAAGAGACAAAAGGTATGATGGTTTCAAGTTGGAAATAGATGGGATTCTACGTTATAACAACAGAATATATGTACCATAGGGTAAAGAACTCAGAAATAAAGTTATGAGAGAATTTCATGATGTTCCCTACTCGGGACATCCAGGAGTAACAAAAATGATGGTGGACATCAAAAAGCAATACTTCTGGAAAAAGATGAAAAGTGATGTGATTCTTTACGTCTCACAATGCTTGGAATGTCAGCAAGTAAAGGCTGAACATTCACATCCAACGAGGATTATTATATCCTCACAACGTGCCAGAATATAAGTGGCAAGTTATAAGTATGGATTTTTTCCAAGGTCTACCTATGTCCCAAAATAAACATGATGTTATACTTGTAGTTGTAGACAAGTTAACTAAAGTGGCACATTTTATAGCAAGTAATTTAAAGGATAATTCACCCATACTGGCAAAAAGGTTTGTGCAAGAAGTTTTCCGATTACATGGAGTTTCGAAATAATAATTTCAGACAGGGACTCAAGGATGACTTCCATATTTTGGCAGACTTTGTATGTTGCCTTAGGGACAAAACTGAATATAAGTTACCTTTACCATCCTGAAACTGATGGTCAAAATGAAAGAGTAAATCAAGTGCTAGAAGATTTACTAATAATGTATTGCATGGATCAACAATACAAATGGGAAGAGTATCTTCCCTTGGTTGAATTTTCCTATAATAACACCTACCATTCTTCCATTCAGATGGCTCCTTTTGAGGCCTTATATGGTTGTAGGTGTAGAACACCAATAAGTTGGGATAATCCTGAAGATAGAGTACTAATTGGACCTAAAATGTTGTCGGAAATGGAAAAACAAGTTAAATTAATCCAAGAAAGATTGAAAGAGGCCACAAATAGACAAAAAAGTTATGCAAATTTAAAAAGAATTGACAGAAAATTTAATGTGGAGATAAAAATTTTCTTAGGGTCAAACCTAAAAAGAGTTCCATTTCATTTGGCAGTCAGCCAAACTATCTCCTAGGTTTGTAGGACCATTTGAAGTCCTAGAGGTCATTGGACCAGTAGCTTACAAGCTAACACTTGCCTCCACTCTATCCAGATGCACAATGTATTTCATGTATCCTTGCTTAAGAAATATGTACCTAATTTAACACATGTACTTAATTGGGATTCATTGCAGGTTCTGGATCCAGGGGTAATCGCGGTTGAGCCTATAAGGATACTAGAAACCCGCAAGTTGCACTTGAAAAACCGTGAGGTTTCACAATGTAAGGTCCAGTGGGACCAATATTCTGAAGAAAGTGCCACTTGGGAGAATCTGGAAGATATCCAGACTACTTTTTCGCATCTGTTTGACTGATTTTTAAGAATATATTTTTGTTATAGTGCTAAATTAAGTTTTTCTATAAAGAGGTAGATAAGAAAATCCTGTAGATAAGCTTACAACTGAATATTGGAACTAAGGTACTTTTTGATGAATAATTATTGTTGAAGATTTTGTAATGAACCCGAAAATATGTCATTTAAGTAGTGATGTGTTAGGTCTACGCTTTATGTGACTAATTTTCTAGATATATAAGGGATGTTGTGACCTTTATGATTCAGCTGAAATGATATTGATACAAATTTTAAGCTGATTTGAAATATATTAATGCCACAAATGAATGATGGGTTTAGTTTTTCTATTTATCCTAAAATCATTGAGACGATGATTATTCTAAGGGGTGGAGTATGTAACATCCCAAAACTTCTTGTAAGATAAATTAAATACGGTTAAGTCTAAAAAGGATTAGACGAGATCATCATCGAGTATAAAATTCATTTGGTTCGTCGTATCATGACCCACAGCTTCTATTGCGGGGCATGACATTGCGAAACAATTACTCCAAGTACCCACCTTGATTATCCTTCCTAAAACATGATTAGGCCTTAATCATAGGTAAAACGGTTCATAAATGATAGTGGATCTTTCAGTTATTTGTATCCTGGTTATTTTATTTTAATCGGTTTGGTCGTCTTTTGTTTTGTTCAACTTTTGTGATGACCGTGATAAATACTGCCTCTGTTTTATTTGACAATGCTATATCAAACCAGCTTTATGAGAATATTCGAATAATTATTACGATAACATATTGTTGGCAATATGTGGACTTATATTATGATGATTAATTTTACCATTAAAGTTAGGTATCAATTAAAATAAAAATTAAAAAAAAATGCATTATTAATTTGTGAAATTATATATTTAAATCCTAAAAGGATTTGGCATGTAAATCAAAATTTAAAAAGAATAATAATAATAATATTTTAATATTTAAAAATCATGAGTTTTGAAAGGGACACGCCTTCAACTAACATCAAGTAGATGGCATGCATTGACGCATGAAGCAACATTTGGAAGCCCAAAATTCTCCATTATAGTATAGTTTCTTCATTATATTTTCTTTTATTTCTCCTTTATGCATTTTCATTTTTCTCTTCTTATATACTGCGTGAGTTTTGGATGAAAGAAGGATTCAACTTGTTGGAGTAGAAAGAGTAAGAGGTTACTGATTCTGGGTTTACTTCAGGCATGAATATCTTCTCCCTTCTCTACAACATTATTTGTAAATAATGAGGAAATACACATTCTGTTTTAAATGACAATTAAATGAATTTGTGGACAACTTCTGATTTAATTGCTTGGAAATGAAATCTAAAAAGGAAATTGATGGATTCTTTATTCTCTTAAGTTTCCTTTGTGTGGTTTTAGCTAAACCTAGAAAAAATGCGCAGATGGGTGTTCCTAATCAATTTTTATTTTATTCTATTTTCTATTTAAATTTGTTTTCTGAAACCCCAAATCGATTTCTGCCTCTGGGTTTTATTACAGTCAAACAATAATTTATTTGTATGAGCAAAGCGATTTCTAGGTAGTGTGAAAAATGTTTTTACCAAGTATTTCATCATTTTGCCTGATATATTTGCTTCCAGATTCTAATAATTTCTAAACATAAAAGAAATTAATGCTGGAACGAACTGATTTGGATATGTACAAGTTTATTTGCCTGTATGTATAATTTTGTTACCTGAGTGAAAAATAAATTAGTGTTGACAATCTATGTAACATGACTTAGTTTTTCTTAAAGGATTTCATTACTGGAAGTGTTAGAAACTTATTGTTGTTATTCTATGCAAATAGACTTCAAAATTATCATCTTGTGGTATGTGGGTCAATTTGTTTTGTTGATCTATCGGTTACCTGAAAGAACATGTTAAAATGATTTAATAGAGGTGTTTTTACATTGTTTAGTTAGATTGTTCCTATAAATATATATAAATGTATTTTGATTGTTTGAAATAAAGTTATTGTGTGTTTTATAGAGCTTCTCATTACCTAGAGGGAATATGTCTAATTGGTATTTGGAAATGATGATTTCAGATAGTTTTGTTAAGTTGTTTGTTGATTGGAAAGTAAGAAAAATAATAGTTGAATCATACCATGTGAAGCATGATTTGCTTGTGGTTTAATCAGAATTTGGATGTTGAATGATTATGGTTGGATTATGTCTTGATCCTTATGATTAGAGTGAAACACAATTGTGGAAATAGAAATTGGTTGTTCTATTTGTGTACATTCATAGTTGTATCTTGATGAAAAACATGTAATAATACATTCTCCGTTGTATTACCATATGTTTGTTGATAAAATAACATGTATATCATTTCATATTTTATTAAATAATTGCATCAGAAAATGGAGGCAATATTCATGCTAGTTCATTTTGAACTGACAACATACCACTACTCCAGTCTTGCAGGACAATTAGCTATCACGTTTGGATATGCGGAAACTCATGTCTTGTGAAGTTTTATCGTAGCATGGATCTAAATGAGATACTTGGATTTCAATTTGTAGAAGGATGATATCCCAAAAATTTGACTAAATTTATTGGGATCTTGGACCCATTGTTAATATTCAAACCTCACTATGTGAGAGTTACCGTAATAGTTATATATTTTACCTTAACGGCATATGTAATTTATGATTTTAATAAAGAGATGATTACCTTGTATGTAATAATATCTCAATATGAGTAAATGATAAATACTAGAAGTAAGAAATCTTACTTATCATAAATTGTTAAATTTATTTATTTGATATTTGTCAATGTATGAAGCCGATAGTTGGGAAATTATTGTAACAATCAATTGTCTTTAATTTATAAATTAAATAAGCTATTTAGTGGCATAGCTAATCAAAGGAATAATTAAATATACATGTTTTAAAATATATTTAATTCGGTCTTTCAAGAAACTTGATATTAATAGGATAATCTATTGTAAATATTGTTGTATAGAGAATGGAAGAGTATCATTGTAAAGGTAATTTAAGGTTAAAAACCAAGCATCAGGAAAAGAGAAACTAAATGGGAAGATAAATAGATGAAAAGATCCATTAGGCATATTAAGGGATAAGTACATGCGAAATGCTGAAATAGATACATTTCAACGTAACAAATGTACTTATCTCGTGATGATCCTAGTTGGAATTTGGCATTTATCTCGATATAAACTCTTGCAAGATAGGTTAAATTGGAAATAAAGTAAATACAAACTATAAGATCTAGATAACTATGAAAGGGATAGTTGTGAGGTGGCGGAAGACTTAAACTCATAAGACTAGTGTGTTGTCTTGAGTTTAGCCGTAACCTACACGGTGGAAAACTTTGGCCAAAGTAATGCATTGATGGTTGTGCATTGTCTGATCACCTAGTCCTCCAATTAAATTAAAATTTCCAGTAACTTGATCATGGGAAGTTGAACATTGAACATGAGGTAGGAAATGGTCGGATACCAAAATATGAAGTCGAAAACTAGCTTTGTGGTAGACCCAAGGACTTTCACATGGTTCCCATGACCTGAAAAAGGTTGAGCCAAAATGCTAGTAAGCATTGTCACTCGAAGTAGTGGCGAAGGGAGATCATGGAGATTTGGATACACCCTTCTCAGCCGCACATGGCTTATGCGGATGTTATCAGATATATCAAAATATCAAATTTGATTTAAAGAATTTGATTAAACAAATCTGTATGATTGTAGCTGTGTAATCTATTTTTATGTATGTTTAAAAAAATATCCTCATTTTCCAGTTCTAGTAATTTTGAGCGTTACATTTTGGTATCAGAGCCAGAGGCTCAGACACTTGGACATTAATGGGACACACGTTCTAATAAAAAGTATCCTCTTTTATAAAAACATGAAACTTTGGCTAGGCCGGCAACAAGAGCTAATATGGCGAGTGACAGTGGGGTAAATATTGATGACGTGCCAGATAATATGGTTGTTAAGTTAGAAGAAATCCTCAACCTTTTGAATGACACCAAACCAAGTTTTTGCCTTAGAACAACAAGGTTAGGGTGGTGAAGAGAATGAGGATTGTAGGGATGAGAATCAGGGTGATGAGCAATATGATGATCAACCTAAGCACCTGAATGAAAGGGAAAATAAGAAAGCCAGGATAGCTGCTGAGTTAGCAAGGGACATTAAAAGAATATCCCCACCTAAATTTGATGGTACAACTCTTGGGGATGGTGCTGAAAATTGGCTCTCTGAAATGGAAAAGTATTTTGAGATTAGGGACTTTTCAGAGGAGACAAAAGTAGTATGGGGAGCCTACCAATTGTCCGTGAAGCATCTTCCTGGTGGGATAACCGGAAAATGGAACTAGGAATTGATTCTTGTATGATCACGTGGGAGCAGTTCAAGGCCTACTTCCGTCAAAGATGGCTACCTCAGCTATACTTTGACCAAAAGATGGCAGAATTCCAAAATCTGACTCAAGGAAAATACTCAGTTACAGAATATTGGGAATGTTTCACTCGATTGCTGAAATATGTTCCTATGTATCAAAAGGATGAGAAGTTTAGAGTGAGAAAATTTATAATGGGATTGAATCCTAGCATTGGTGGTGAGGTAGATGTTCATGGACCTACCTCGATGGAAACAGTGTTTGAAAAATCTATCAAGCAAGAACAAAAGTTGCGAAGTATTTATGCCTCTAAAGAGGAAAATAGAAGGAAATATAGCAGTTTTCAAACACCAACCACAAGTAAACCAGCATGGAAAAAGGGAAACAACAAGTTCAGGCCTGTCAATAAAAGAGGAATAGTGGGTAGAACTGTTGTGAATAATAAAAATAATGGGCAACAAGGAACAAGTTTTAGCTAGAATAAGATCATTTTGCTAACAACTGTTAAGTAAAGAGGACAATGGAATAACCAGAAAGGGATCTACTGCAGAAATAAAGAGAGGGTGAAGAGCATTAGATCCCAAAAGTACCAACACAACAAAACTAGTATCAACTTGTGGCATGTCACAAAAAGGGATACATTTTTATCATCAAAGGTCATGTGGGACTGATATGAGCCTTTCATTATGGGCCTTCAAACAACGTGGATTATTGAAATGATGGTTCGTCATTCCCACAAATCCATCATTACAATGGATTCCATGTTCTCAACTAATAAATATGGGGTAAGGACATTGTTGTCTCATTTCCATGCATAATTGATATTTGGATATATTTTTGTAGTCATTCTCATACTAACAATAATTTCATGTACACATTTGCATTAATACCAATTGTACACGCTTCTTGTTTTTGATGAGCAAGAGGTTGGGGTTCTTATTGCATGGGAAGTTTCATCCCGTAATAAAGTGGACGACATATATGCATGGCTTGCTGAAGTATACGTGAGGGGGAAAAGGAAAATGATGGATTGGCATGTCAATGCATTCATTATGGATGATGCGGCTTCCGAAATACAAGCTATAAAGTATAAATTTACTAATAGGTTTTTCTATAAATTTAATACACATAATTTACATCCCTAACAATGTTATTTGTTTCTTAGGGATGTATTCGGTTGTCATGTCTTGTTATGCATATGACATGTTCAAGGGGCTCGACTAAAAGAATATTTACATGTTTTTATTCTTCATTTTTGTAATACAATGTTTACAGTGTGGGTTGTTTTTTTATCTACATTACTTATTGCCATGTGACAATTTTATTTACTGAGATATACAAAGAAGGATGTGGGGACAATTGTAGACACCCCAAAATTACACACATGTTTCCACCTATTCCCAATGTTATCCCAATACACTATGTTATTCACCCATTTGTGATTAATTGATTAAATTGATTAATTCATACACATTGCACCCTTTAGATTAATTAAATTAATCCATAGTACCCCTTTAGATAAGTTAATTATCATTTATTAATTAAATGATTAATTAATTAAGTGTGTGCACATCCTAGTCAACTGCCACTTAGACTCCACTTGGACTCCATATCCTCATCCTAATTAGCTACACTTCTAGAATCCTAGAAAGGTGGGGGAAATTGAATTACACGTACAACCACCATCCTGGATGCAACTTCGCAAATTAATTCTATTATCGCCCTAAAATTCCCAAAGACTACTCAGAATTCCTCCAATGCTATTTTTATCGTGAGAATTCAATGTTTAACTACTTTCCATCTACTTCTACCTCTATAAATTGTAGGCTTACCCTCTTATAAATCCTCTTGGATTTAAGTTCAATCACTTTGCTAAATTTCCAAGACAAATTATCTGTGTTTGTAGCATTTGCACTTACATTTGGAGAACATTCAAGAGAACCCACATCCATTTATAAGGTTCCACAGACGAAGTCTCTACAATCTTACTTAGGTTTGCACTAAAGGATTACAGGGAGGTTTGCATTGTATTTTTTGTCTTCCATTCTCGTAGTAGTTTTCATTGTTTACATTTTGGCATGCCCAGTGGTAGGCTCCACTTCAATTCCTCTTCGTGAGACAATGAATCCCAAAATTTTTCTTGAAGTGACACCAAAGACACATTTTTTTGGATTAAGGCAAACCTTGTATGCCCTTAACTGCTCAAATATACACCTAAGAATGGTTGGATGACAATAAAATTTTTACAGGCTTGGGTTACTTTTTGTTGTTTTGCATTACTTATTGTCATGTATACGAAATTTTATTTACGATATACAAAGAAGGAAGTGGGGAAAATTATGTTCAAGAAACTATGTGTCATCATGTGCGCCATTAGCAATAATGAGCATGTGACCTTTTTCCTCATCGACAAATTCATGAAGTTCAAAGAGGAGACCACCTTTATGGAGTATTTTAGAAAGACATGGCTACAAGATGGATGTATTGGTAAGTGTTAACTACATAGCTATGTGTAGAGTTAATAATTTTTAAGTCATTTCTAATGGTTTTTTTGTTTCCACATGCAGCTATGTGGTCAAATAATTTCCACAACTTCACCCATGCCAATCAGGATACAAATGCATCCATAGAATCTTACCATTATTTCTTGAAGACCCAATACTTGTGCGATCGAAGAAAGAAATGCACAAGGAGAATGGATTGGTTGTTATACACATTGGTGTTTCAAGTTGAACCCCATTACAAACACAAGAGGAAGTTGCAAGTATCGGGTTTCTTGACAAATTACAAGAAGGAGAAGGAACTTTTGACTGCCATTAAGAGGACCAAAGCAATACTGCAGAATGACTGTTGTGTAAACCATACCATTCATGGGTCTTACATGGTTAGAAGTCAAACATCCAAGGACCTATGGTATTTCATTCAAAGATTCGGCCCGAATTTTTATGTTTGCAACTGTCCTTGGGATATAAAAGACAACACCTGTAAACATGTTTTAAAGGTGTCGTAACTTGAGAGGACACACGAGGGTAGTGCATCTACTAGGGATCCAAATTTTAGTGGTGAGGGTGTATGTTTTTGTTTCATTATTTTAAATATTTCATATCATTTTTATCCTCATAACAATTCATTGTACATCCTCTAAAAGTATTGTTGTCATTGTAGATGACCATGTTGTTCATGTTGCGGAAATAGTTGAATGCATTGTGCCTCAAGAAGAAGCTCCATCTATAACACCTTGTCAAACTGTTATATTCCTCTTTTGCATTACAAGCATTGACATGTGATTTTCAGGACAAATGTGTGTTTTGTGGTTGTTGAAAAATCATGCTTGCCATGGATAAATCATTTCTACTCTTTGATTGTAGGGCTAATATGTTGTTTCTTGCAATAATCTATTTCACTTCTTATGAGTAAGTTGTAATCTGGTTTGAATGGTTGCAAACTTATCCCTTACTATTGGACTCATCCTTGGATCAATTCCATTGATCCAAGGTATGTTTTAAATCTTCTTATCTAAACTGAATGAAAAACTAACATTCATTGATTAAGAGACTTAACAGACTGAACTTGTGTTTGTTACAAATTCTTTATTATCTGAAAGACCATTCCTGCACTCTATTTTGTGTTGTGCTCGGCTTCTCTTGATTGACCCTTGCAGGGCACTTAACGACGTTAAGGGAAATAGAAACCTGCTTTAGGATTCTTGAGAAAGAGAGAATATAAACGTGTCCTATATCTAATAAGGTCTATCCTAATGGGATTCAAGACTCGGGTAATTTTGCCTAACTCTTTATACGCCCGTCTACGTGGGATGACATCCTAACCTAAGTTGTTAATACTAAGTTAGTATGTAGGGAAATAACCTAAGGGATGCTAAGTTATTTCTAACCTATTGCCTAATACTATTTGGTTAAGCTATGTCCTAACCTAAGGTGGCAATCTATTTGATTGAAGGTTATATCCTAAGGTTATACTTTTAAATTAACCTAAGATCTAACCTAAGAAAATTGTATCTATCCTAAACTAATGGGTATGAAAGGGAACCTATGGGTTGATTGGAAAGTGGGAGCTAAGCGGTGGTTCCTAAGCTATTAATGAGATGTGATTTTGATTTAATAAGGGTAGAGTACTGCCAGACTTGGTAATTACATGGAAATTTAGTGGAACCTACGTGGAGGCATCACTAAGTTTGGAAATGCATGTGGAAGTTCAATTTGGTCTCACCAACTTTGGATGGTGGTGGAAAGGAGAGATAAGCGGGAATATGCAATTTAATGTCATTAATTCACCTCGATTTTGGTGAGAAAACTATCTTGGAAGGCATGTTGGTGGATTTGTGAGAGGTTGTTTTGTTTTGCATGCATCGTGATTTTTTCTCTGCATGGAGCTATCTGGTTCTTCGAACCAATAGTTTGATCTTCACTTTGTGGCTATTTTTGATTTCTCTGATCTATTTTTGATTCAAGGAAAGTATATGAGGCATTGTGGAAAAATATTATTGTTGGTTGATCTTGCTTGGAGAAGAAGAGGTGTTGGAAACTCAGCGGAAGTCTTCTTCGAATTGGCAGAGGCACTATCAAGCATGATAGGCTCTACCCATTAAGATTTCTTGCTTTCTTCTAAATGATTCATTAAAACAACTTTGGTCACTAGATATATATTTTTGCATGATGTATTTGGTTATTTACTTGCATGCTTTCATGAAATCTATGTGGTTTTTGGAATGTGAATCCATTGTTGTTAATGGTAGTTTTGGGAACTTTCTCTGTACTAATTATTAGAGGTATTCATGTAAATTTGTATTGAATCTTTGTAACTTGTACTTGAAGCTCTAAAATTTGTATTGAACTCTGTAGCTTGTATTCAAAGATTTGTTTCTAGCATTCGAGACTAATGTTGAATGAACTGGCTTGTTGCTTGTTTGGTTACTGAATCTCTGTTTAGTCTTGTGTTTCGTGAGCTTGAAGTGGAGCTCCATAGTTGTTCTAAGCTTGTATTGAAGCTTCGGGATTTGTTATGAGTTTTTATTGGGAATGTGTGTTTGTTTTGGACTGTGTTGGAACTTAGTGTAGTTCTGAACCTTTGGTTGAATCTTCGTATTCAACAATTGTACTCGTATACAGTTCTTATGAATATTGAACTTACTATTGAGTTGTTGAGTTTTGTTCTATACTTACATTCTGAACTAGAATTTTATTCTCATTTAAGGATTTGAGAATACTTGGACTCATATTAGAGCATTGGTGTTTTGGTTTTGAGCTTGTATTTAGGGCTTCGTGTTTCTTTTAGGCTCATATTTGATCTTGTGTTTGTCTGAGCGGTGTTAGAGCCTTGTAAAGTCTGAACTTATGTTTGAAGCTCATATTTGACACTTTGTACATGTATTCCATTATTGCGTGTTCTGGATTTATGTTGGAATCAACGTGTTTACCTGTATTGTGAGTTGGGTTTGGTTGGTATTTGGTTTTGAAAAGATTTATTCTCTTTATAGACTATCTCTGCTTTCGATAGGGGCTTGAGAGTTTAGTTTCGGTTTGAAGCTGATCTGGTAATCTCCTTGTAATCTCCTTCATGCCGCTCCTTGAGTGTGATTGGTTTTTGTGCTTCTTCCTTTGGACTGTACAACCTTCTTTGAACTTGACAGGGTGAGAGAAATCAAAGTTTAACCTATCCTTCTCTGTTCTGAGCGAACTCGTGTCTTGCGGAAAGCTTGACTATTTTGTTCTTAATATTATAAGGGGCGGGAATTATGTCTTGTAATGGGTTTGGTTGGTCTTTTGATCATTTGGAACAGTCGAATAAAGTTTGATGTTACGGGAATGATGTATTACTCTCTTCAGACCTTCTTAATTGGTTTCTTGGGTTTTATTGGAAGTTGAATTTAAAACCTAGAATATTGAATCTTGTTATATATATATATATATATATATAATCTCATTTGGATAATTTTGTATATTTGTTCTTGTTTGGGACATGAACTACATACTTCTTGTATCGATCTGTTAAAGCCGTGTAATAAGAATTCAATTCTTGAGTTCGTAATTCCTTCTACACTTGTATATCTTCTCTTGTTTGTGGATTCTTATTCCTTGAGGGGATCATAGAATGAATCTCGAGTTTTAGGAAGAGAAATGAATATGAACCATGGGGACAGTATATAGTTAGGGACTGTACTGTGTATTTATTTCTGAGATTTGAATTTGTACTTGAGCTTGGTGAATGGAAATAGGAAACCAGCTTGTTAGTTTTGATTGGAAAGTTGTAGTGTGCATTCTTTGACTGTGCATTCGGTTTGTGTTCTCTTTTGGGAACTAGTTAATGAATTTATAAGTTTGAAATAGATAAGGGAATTCATTTCATAGTATAAATGAAATGAATTATGGATTGGGTCCTTTTCTATTTGAGATCCTTTTTATGTTGACTGTATAAGTTCATAGACTGAACTTCTCTTTAATTGACTCTCTTATGAGATGGAAATTTCTTGTGGATTGGTTAAGAGATTTAGTTGCTAAAGTATAGCTTGGATTTGTGGGCAGTCTAGTTTCAGATCTTTGCATTATATCTACTAACAGATAGAAGTTAGTAAGGCTTTCTGTTAGACTATTTTAAATATGCTTGGATTGAATTGGGACTCTTGGTTAGATGTTGCCTCTTTATTTATGGACTCCTTATATTGATATCTTGGACTGAGGCAATGTTGTGTGTACTAAACCTGATTCTTTCCTTCAGATGAATTGTGTCTAGGAAATAGGTATGTATTGATTCTCTTCTTTGGTTTATATGGAAAGATGAAGCATACTAATATGAGCTATGTTGTAACTAACTTCTTTTGCTGCTTGGTAAAGATAAATGTGTATTTCTATTCTTATGGGTTTATGAAATAATTGAATGACAAGACTTGTTGATCTGTTTAAAGTAATTGATAGGATCAATTAAGTCTTGTGATATAATTCTGATGTTGCAGATTATATTATGCTCTTTTCTTAAAAGTGAATTCAGATTCTCTTAATTGTACTTCTTTCTAGATGTTATTACTTATGATTATTTGTATGATGTATATTAATTGTTTCATTAAAGCAAGAGTTGTTTAATGAAACAATTAGTGGAATGCACTTTACTTTAATGCTTAGTGCTTATCATGCTCAGTTCATTGAATTGACCCGATGCTAGCAATTTTGTAGATGGACATCGTAAGTGATAAAAGAAGACAAGAACTTTCATGTTGTATTGGATTATTTAATTATGGATCTTATGTAAAGAGTTTTGATTCATTCTTGAGTTGTATTGAAAAAGAAAAGTTGTATTCTTTTTGGAATGGAGGTTGTTTGTTATACAGTATGCCTGAAATGCATAGTCTTGTAAATGTATAAGTTTATAATGATGAATTGAAAGTTGGAGATTTACTTGTATTGGTTGTGTAAATTATCTTGTATTTATGAAGAAGATGGAAATCCTATCTTGATGATATTCTTCATATCTATTATATGCTTAATTCGGATAAACTTGATAAGTTAGATAAAGGGAATTAGTTCAATTTCCCTTAATAAGATGCAACTTGTTAAGTTGCATAAGATAACGATCTTTATCTAAACAATTTTAACATAGTAATGGGATGTGTAATGAATATGCAGTAAAACTATAGAAATTGTGAAAGATAAGAAGGGTATGACAAACCCTAACACTTAATCATGTAGAGGAAGACTCTTCCTCACTCAAAGGAATGTAATCTAAAGAATGGTGATATGATCATTAATCATTAGACTTCATTTCCTATAAAGTCTACTATAGTTGAACCTATTTGGTTGCTACACCTTCTTTGAATGGTTAAGTTACATTATAATGGAACTTATGATGTTGTTGTCCTATTTTTGGATATCTGTTTGTTAAGCCAAGTAAAATGAATATAAAAAGCAATCATAAGTTAAGGAAGTTCTTTAATGACTAATTGAATCAAATATAGAAAAGATCTTATGGAGTGTTGGATTAGGGTTTAGTAGGGTTGTTGTAATCTATGTAATAATCCAAATTAATAATGTATTAATAACCTCCTTGGGGTATGTACATCATGATGAGGTAGTTTCGTAGGATGTTGGCACACGCCAATTGCAAGATTATACCTTTGAGAAGACATGGGTCTTCTCAAGGATACATCATTACAGTTGACATGTGGCAACACCCTTCTACATTGATCATCTAGATCTACACACAAATAAGGACTTGAACTTAGTTTCTCTCTAGGTCAAGTTAGTAGCATGTTTAGGATAGGTAGTAGCTTTTAATGGCTCAGGGTACCTTGGCACATCCGGTTGACTTAGGTCAACCGAGTATGCCCATTTACCCTAAGACATTGTGAGCGTCTTCCTATAATAAATTATGTTTCTAACCCTGCTAGGGTTAAACCTTGGGCAAGTGGACTGATGGTAGTCAGTAAAGACCAATCTAGATAATAGAAGAGTGAGGTGAAGGACGTATTCCAGAATGATGAGTATCCCATCTAGGAATAGTAACATTAACAGTATGTTGAAAGTCTTTGGCCAAAGTATCACAAGCTGCTGGTTGCATTGTCCTATGTCACCTAGTTTAAAGCAACGTGATGTTAGATGAATATTGGTAACAAATATTCAGATAGGTTATTTAAATAGATCACTTAGTACCCAGAATAGGGTAGAAGAACCAAGTATACGTAGTATACATAAAGTATTTTATACTTAAGTTAACATGAGAGATCGGTTGGTAACCGAGTCATGGAATGAGAGATCGATAGCATACCGAGTCATTACAACTGCATATGGTTATCTATTATGAGATTGATTGGCATGGAATGTGTGTTCTAAATGATGTTTTATTTAGAACACGAGAACATTATGTTTCAAAAAAAAATCCCTTGTTTCTAAAGTCTTAAAATGGGAATGTTACAACATCGGAGAAACCCCACATTGTCATTGTGATGAGGTAATTTATTATGAATGAATAGTGTTTGATATATCAACAATTTATCAATTACTAAATCAATTTTATTTTTTTATGACAATTGAGGGTGATGAAGGAATTCAATAGGAAACACAATACCTTAGTCCTGAGCAACATGTTAGAAACCATGGAAATGCATTACAAGTGCTCAACCAATCTAAAGAGTTTTTGAAATCATTGTTGGATGTGGTGCCAGATAGTGATGAACATATTTTTTCTTTTGGAGACTGTGTGTAAAAATTTCAGAATATTTTACACGACTCTAGTTCATTTCCATTTGATTTCATTCTAGATTGTAGTGCAAATGAGACTTCTACCACCCGTTTTTGGCCATGGTTTAGTGCAAGCAGGAAACCTTGAAAGAGGAAGAAAAAGGAGATCATGGTGGAGGATTTAAATATTGATGCTCAAGAGTATGAGGAGTATACATTGCTTGACACAACTAACTCGTGGAAGGAAACTACTCAAGCAAACACAAAAACAATCTGGTATAACAATCAGAGAAAGTTGTGAGGCTATAGCAGAGAGTTTGGGTGAGTATGAATGTAATGTGATTATAAGACGTATTCATTGGAATTCAAAACACTTAAATTTTTGTTTCGTGAATCATAGGGACAACCCCTCGACCAAAATTCAAGTTCCACGTCGTCGGCTCTCTTTTGGAACATCGAATGCATCTTGAAGGTATTTCTATCTTTATGACAAATAATGTTTATTGTAGGGTTTTTATTGTTATGTGGATTACACAGTCTTGTTTTAGTCTGATTATGAAAAATAATGTTTCATGGTGCTTCATCGTGTTTAAGACAAATAATGCTAAATATTGTATTATGTGCGTTTTGAGTTTTACACATTTTAATTTTATTGAATCTTATATTGGTGGTATATGTTTTTGTTTTGTTTTGCAGCTTATATGATGGAGGGGTGTGCATAAGTCTTAAAGATTTGAAAAAACATTGTTGTCACTAATTCTGAAGCAAATAGTCCAAAATCCGAAGCAAATAGTCCAAAATCCGAAGCAAATAGTCCAAACTTTGAAGAAAGTGGTCTAAGGTGTCACATTCAGTTAGATTTGGATGAAAATATTATAACTCGGCCAAAATGTACCCGAATGCTCTCATTCGTTCTGATAGTGTCCTAATATGTGAAGGTTTTCAAGAAGTATCCGAGGAAGAATCTAGGTTTTTGAATGATTGTTTGCATTTTTGTAATATTGTAGCCTTGTAATATTGTAACCCGTATGGTACATTTTTGTAATATTGTAACCCGTGAAGCGGTACATTTTGGTAGTATTGTAGCCTTGTAATATTGTAACCCAAAAGTGGTACATTTGTATAATATTGTAATATTTCCTTCAATTTGAATAATATTGTAAAGGGTATGGCCCCCTTCAACTCGGTTTAACTATTAAAAAAAAATTAATGGATATGTCTCATACCTTTTATCTTTTTACTTTAATTTTAAAAATGCCTATTAATTTTAAAAGGGCCAACTTTGTAATTGAAGTTGCCCGTAGCAGCCTAGAAGTTGCCCATAGTAACTGAGCAGTTGCGTAGAGTAGTGATAAGTGGTTTTGGGGACTAATGAGTTGCCTGTAACAATTGAAAGAATGCTTGTGAGATCAAAAAAATTGCCCATAACATCTCGCACTAAACCCGTGTTGCTCCATATTGTGATTGTTTATTTGTCTGCAACAATACTAATGATGCCTATAGCAACTAAAATTTTTCCCGTAGCACTTTGAAGATTTCGATTTATAATCCTCACTCATAGTTTTCATTTAACTTGTATCTAATAAATTGTCTTCACTATTACAACATACTTGTTCAATACATTCAAGCTATTCTACATACACAATATTATGAAAACTTCATAGCCATCAACACCATGGAATGTTACACTCTGAAGCAAATATTCTACACTCTAAAGCAAGTAGACTATACTGGCTGATGCAGTACAAATTCAGTGAAGCTAGAGCTGGGGTGATTTTTGTTTGCCCAAAGTTTTGGTAGAGTTAAGAGGCACTGATAGAGACTGGGAATGCTAGCCATTGTTGTTGAATATGCAAATTGTATAGTACAATTCACTCTTAAGGTTTGTATACCCAAATTTAACATTTTACTCATGTAGTTGCCAAGTAATATTCATTTGAATTAAATTTATTCCAGGTGAGAAGGGCATCCTAAATAAGCTCAAATTTTATTTGTATATTTAATCTGATACACAATAAATTCATTACCATTTCTCACCTCTATCATAATTCAAGCTATCCAACGCACAAAAAATTATGAAAATTGCATAAACATAAACACCATGGAATGCTACATTGTGAAGAAAATAGTATACACTCCAAAGAAAGTACACTATACTTGAAGCAAGAAGATTATAGGGAACAAGTGATAAGAAATAGCTATACATGGAATTAAGCCATGGAAAGTTGTACTAATAATGATGACATGGTCTTCAAGCCTATTCAACAAGAAATCTAGTATGATACAACAGACTTGTTCAATGCATTCAAGCTATGCTACAAAAAAATTATGAAAACTGCATAAACATCAACTCCATGGAATGCTACACTCTGAAGCAAATAGTCTACACTTTAAAGCAAGTAGACTATACTTTGAATCAAGAATATTATATAGAACGTGATGTAGGAGCATTAAATCTCAATTTGTATATATGATGGTGTCATCAAATTTCGGGCTATCCTAGTAGGTTGATAGATGTTATAAGCCATTGAGGCTTATTTAAAGTTATGTGAGTGTGTTAAGTTCTTTAAAAATTCAAATTAGGCCAATTCCCTCCAAAATCCAAATTGAATGTTGAAGGCAATTTTTGGGCTTGTAATTGGATTGTGAGTGTTGTCTTGGAGCATTCAAGATTGTGTAATTTTGTGAAAAGCTCTATTAAATTCAAGGTGGCTTGATAAAGTCATAGTTGTGGTATAATGTCTAAATCTTAAGGTCCTAGGCTTAGATGAGTCTTAGGATGTCATGCTAAATGCAAAAACATGTAATATAAAAAGTGATTAAGAGGAAAATTCAGTTATGAAGGCTTGACAATCCTATATAAACCCCTCATGTAACTTTTTGCACCATCATTTGAATGGTCATTGATGGGAAAAAGAATTGGAGCTCCAAAATTTGGAAGGAAAGCATTGTTGTTAACGGTTTGATAAGTTTGAGATCTTGAGATGACATTTAAAAAAATTGTGTTGTGTTTAATCCTTATGCATTCATGTGGTTAAGGAGTTTATTTATTATAGTAATAACTCACATGTGTTGTTCGATAGGTTTTATGATTGTCTTTGTTTCTTTGTTGGATGCTTAACGTTGAAGAAATTGTAAGATTGTGTTACAGTATGGTGTAAGAAATATTGATATTGTAAACAGATAATTTTAACACAAGTGGTTTTGGGGACCAATGAGCTACCCGTGAAAAGGAGCAAAGATAATCATAAATACTCCTAATGTGTGTGAAAAGGAGCAAAAACATGTATCTAAGGGTTAAAAATGTCCTTAACTATGGTTTGAGTCATGACAAGTGAGTAAGAACCGGTTAGGGTTGATAAAATCTTATGTATTTGTGAGAAAAACTCGATGGAGGAGTTAGTTTCTAATAAGAGGAAGGTAAGGCTCATGGAAGGAGCTTGGGGAAGAGAATTTTGTAATGAATATGCATATTTGGAAGAGTTTTGGTTTGCAAATACAAGGGAATTACAGTCTTGATGATTTAGATCTCAAAGTGTATAAAATGCTATGAATCATGTTTATAGAGACCTCCTAATACTTGGTAAGAGAATTAATCTAGATCCATGATAGGTATATTGAAGAAACTAATGACAATATAGAAGTTGATGGGATTCAAAAGGCAATAAAAATATCTCAGGCAATGTGTATAAGACTGTAGCTTAGTTTGATGACTTTGATGTATTCTAATGAACTAAGTATGATTAAATATGCATTGAGTAGGTTATTATATTTCTTTCGAATGTGAAAAAGGGTGAAAAAGGTGTGGGAGTGTATGGAATATATGATTAATATAAAATAATAGCTATCGGGCTCTGTCACATACCCTAAGGCTTGGAACCTAGGTAAAAGGAGTATATCCCCAATTTGCACCATTAAAACTAAATCAAATTTGGACTGGAGCCTAAAATAGGTGTTCTTAAGGTGTAAATGAAATCTTGGCTCACTTGGAAAGAGAACTATTGACTTGAACTTAGTTTCTCATTATTTCTTAGTGATGGATACAGGCCGGAGTTTGTAATCAAGGTTGAATATGAAGGAATACAAATACATTGTCAAATCTCCTATATTATGGCATTGTGGGTCTGGAGGAACAAGTAGTAATTGTTCCCTTGGGCCTTCTATTCTCTGCGCATCCTGGATTTCTAAGTTTCCTTTATATTTCGGAGCTACGAGACACCCTACGACCCTTGTACCTTTGGGCCCTCGGTTCCTTGGACACCCGATTCATCTGCATTCCAAAGGATTTCAGGTGTATGCGGATATCTCAAAGCTTTGCATCCCTCATGACCCTATTACTATGGGACTCCAGCCTCCGCACCCCCGTCATATCTATAATCCAAAGGGAGAATGTTCCACAAGTTACCCTATTCCTCGTGATGCATTAAAATACTCAATAAATTCACTCAACCGATTCATTTCTAAATGGGAAATTACAAAAGGTAAATGAGGTTATTACTTTTACCTCACGGTTAAATTATTAAACCGAGCTTTGTATCTCTCTCACTCAAGAAACCCAGTTTTAGCCATAGCTTGAGCATTCCTTGTTCAAATTCAAAAATTCGCAATGGACTATGATAGTGTGGGCGGTCTTAGTCATTTCCAAAGATAAGGTATGCTATTATGAGCATCTCTATGTTTTCCATTAAGTCCCTTCTTTCCATTAAGTCCATAATCCATTAATTCCCTTCTTTCCCAAGCCTCTATGTTTTCCCTAGTCACCATGAAGACTATTACGGGGGCTACGAGCATTTTTCATCCCTTGAAACCTCAGTACCTAATATTGGAGATAGCAATGTTCACGATATAGAATTGAATGAGTTTTGAGCCTGTATTTTTGTAGAAAATCCCACTCCCCTTGCTCAATTTATAAAAGATAGTAGCCTTGCATATGCAGTTGGGTTTCCCCTCTCTGTACAATGTGTAGACATAGTATTAGCTTGTGCATCTTGTTTCAACCTTGACACAAGAAATTATAGATCCCCAGGGACATGTAATAGCTATATTAGATGTGGCTTGTATAAATGTTTCCTTCAATATCCTAGTAGTTGAAGATGTAAAAATCCTCATTAAAGCACAAGCTCAAGGCATTTTTGAGCAAGAAAGAAAAATTATAAGTCAATGATAGCCAAGTCATGGCTAAAAACCCAGAAGAGAGGTGCCTCTAAACTACCCAAAATAATGTACATGTCTGATTTCAAGGAGGAATTGTCTAATATCATTACTCTTTTGGCTAGGTTGATGGGTCTCCCACAAACTAATGAGTTCCAGTATTGGATGTGCATATATATCAATATCATTTGTGAAGGGAAGAAGAGCCTAAACTGGGGGCATATTATATGTGATAATCTCAGTGAACAACTTGTCAGTGCACAACAAAATAAGTCATTCTATATGACTTCATACCTTATGTATACCATTTCCACATATAGAGTTTGGTTGGGGCTCACTACAATGTAGGATAAGAAGAATGAAGTTGATATGAGCACCATCACCAACCGAGTGATGGAAATAGTAAGACTCACTTCAAGAGAGTTAATAACACCTTCACCATGTACATTTTCAGGCTATTAGAAGGAAACATGGCTGAAAGGGTGTTAGCGAGAGGCCAACAATTAATTTCCACCTATGGCATCCTGTTCATCCAGTTCAAGAAGTTATCATACATTAGACTAGCTAGTTTTGAGGGAGCACCAAACAAACTTCATGTGTACTGTAATGATAAATTGGGGATGATAGAAGTATGCGAGACAACTATACATGTTACACAAGACTTGTAGAGACAAGAGGATCACATGTAATCAATTCCCAATCACCTTGGGAAACTATACTTGCATAACGGCCTTGGATGCTCAAAATGTGGAGAGGACCATCTTTGATTTTCATCTCTATAATTTCCATAAAAGGTCCTATTTTGACATTAAAGGTTTCATTTCTAATCATCTCAGGATGAATTTCTATCACTCACCTGATGTTGAAGACTATTGGGAAGACTATGAAGTAAGAAGAAGGTACTATGGAAGACTCTCCTCGCAGAAATCAATATTTTCAACTATACAAAGTGCCAGAAGACTTGCTTGATGATGATGAGGACTTGTATTCTCTTGAATACATGAAAACCATTCAACATACTCCCTTGCTCACTATTAAGTGGTACCAAAAGGAAAGAGATGATCCTAATGAACTGATAAACCCAATTTTAGTGAGAACCAAAATATGGTTTGATAGGAAAATGAAGGCTTACAAAGTAGCCATGACATTTTATTCCTCACAAGGAGCTTCCACATCTCATAGGGAGATTGTTACTTTGCATTGCCATATATTCCTACCAACCAAGTATTTCTCCTACACCTATTGAATCTTCAACAAAGGTACATGCTAAGAAAGATAAAATTGAAAGAATTGAGAAGAAAGAAGTGACAATTGAAGAAGAAGGTAAGAAGTATCTCTCTCCTGAGCCATAGAAAAAGTTCAAGTGGCTGAATATATTATTGATCTCTCGGAAGAAGAGAAGGATACAAAATAAAATGGGGAGATAAAATGTGAAGGTGTTAATGTTGGAAAGGAAGAAGGTGAAAGGGATAAAGACAAGGAGCCAAATGTTGAAACAATAAGTAATCTTAAGATTCAATCACCACCCAAGGAAGTGTCTTCTTCAAGCAATGGCACACCTAATTTAGAGGTCTCTGTTGCCCAAAATTTTGGTTCTTTGAATGTGCTTGCTCTAGGCCCAATTTTTGCTCCACCATCAAGTGATTCATTCACATGGGTACAACCCATGATTGAGAGAAAGAAAATGAAAACATCTTCCCAAATCATTGTCCCAAGATTTGATGTTGTGGCTTCTCTCCTTCGCACAACTCCAGCTCCCAAGAAGGCCAAGACTACTTCAAGGTTAGTGTTTGACTCAAAGGGCCGTATCTGGAAATTTCCAAGCCAAGGACAGACAAGGATGAAAAATATTTGACTTTTTCATACCTATAAATGACAAGGATTCCACTAGGTGAATCCACTCTCGAGAGTGAGGTTCATAATTTGAAAGAAAAAGTGTCCAAATTCATTGAGAGAGTTAAAAATGGGAAAGTAACACAAGAATAGATGGAGGAACAAGTACATGCCCTCTCCAACTTCATCAAACCATTCATCTCCAGTGAAAAGGTATTGGATCCTGCTCCGTTGACTTCATTACCCTCTCCTATTATCCTATCTGATGAAGAAGCACATGCTATAAAGGACCTTCATAAGCATGTTGCTTATGGGAAATATATTGAGGCCATGGTGGAAGGAACATTGCTATCTAGATTGAATTTCATAGAAGAGGCCTACAAAGTATATGATAACATCTCCTTGGCTCAAAGCCAATTTGACACAAGTGATCACAGGAGCTGAAAAGGAGTTGAAACTTTGGATGGAATGTGTCCAAGATCTTAGGATCATGAGTTCAACAGATGAGAAGATCCTTCTTGCTCATAAGGTTTTTGATGGTCCTAAGAATAATCTCTTGAGGAAGTGGGTCTTTGTATTTTAATGGAAAGCTAAGGTTCTTGAAGAAGCAATCACAAAACTCAAGTGTAAGTCACAGAAAGGATAAGCCTTCAAATCAAAGATTATAGAAAATTTTCTTGTTCTCAAGTGCGACATGATTGAATAAAATTCAATAGATAAATATCCAATGGAAGAAGTCAAGGAAAAATTCAAGGCATTGATCAAAGAGGACCTGCTCAAGGCTGAAACTATATCCAAAGAGAAGATGGAAGAGATCACCGAGCTGTATAACATGGTCATGGAAGTCACCAAAAGTATGCTACAAAATGGAGACATTGGTAAAGATATGGAGAACACTTTGGATAGCTGGAAGAATTTCATTGCAAACACAACCATTCCTAAGGGCATGGAAATTGTTAGAACACTTGTGAAATTTAAGAATCAGATTCTCAAAGTGAAGACTTCAACAACATCAACTTCAAATGTTCCTCCGTCTAGTTCTTAGGCCTTTTATTTTAATTGAAATATTTTAAAGTTGGCCTTATCATTGATGAAAATGTAATTTGTAATTAAGGCCAATTAAATGTTGTAATACATTTAATTAAGTGATAATGCTTAATTAAAAGAAAGGAAACTAAAGAGACTTCGGTTGTAACCGCCCTTGTGGCTATATAAGGAACTTTTGTATCATTGAAAGGTTGTTGGATTTTGATGCTTGGAATGTAGATGCATAGAACTATTTAATCAATACAAAAGAAGTTCTTCCCTCTTGTTTCTTGTGTTCTTCTTGTTATATTCTTTAATCTGCATATGTGTCTTTGATATATTCAAATAGGAAACTTTGTGTTCAATTCATTGGATGTAGTGCAAAGAAATTTGTTTCTAAAACGTATGTCTTATGAGTTATTTGAGTATATGCAAATTCATATGATTCTTAAAACATCATAAAAGAATTAGTACGGTGTCATTCTACAATCTATAAACTCAAACGTGTTGCTTTCTTCAGTGAATAATCTTGTAGAAGAAAGAAGAATATAGATAATCTTGATAGGTGAATAGGGTAAACTTTGTGCTCCCATTTTCCAGTCTTATTCATTAAAAAAAAAATTCTTCTGAAAAATCCTATTCCTTTCCCTCTTCTGTATTGAAATTAATCGATCATGGAGACATTTAATACATCATAATCCTCATTCAAACATTGATAGTCTATATATTTAATGAATGTGTTAAGTTCTTAAAAAATTCAAATTAGGTCAATTCCCTCAGTTAAGACGGTGACAATATTTCAACAAGGTATGTAAACTACTCTTTTTATGGTTTTAATCCATTTAAAAGGGTGAAATGACATGGGTAGATGTTAAATAACATGGTAAAGTGATTGTTTTAGTACCAATAGGAAATTCGTCAAGAAAACCCATGATTTTGAAGAACATGCTTTGTAAGAAAGGATAAATTATTAAATATTTATTGGGCCTTTGTTGAGTTTTGTGATTTTGACGGTGGAATTGAGTGAATTTGAATTTTTACTACCCCATAACAAGTGATAAAAATACATTTTCATGGAATTAAGCCCTAAAAATTTGTATTAATAATGATGACATGGTCTTTAAGCCTATCTAACAATAAATTTGGTATGATACAACATACTTGTTCAATGCATTCAAGCTATGATACCATCATAAAGCTATGAAAACTTCATAAACATCAACACCATGGAAGACTGCTATAGATACCTAAAATTAGCACCGTTAATTCCCATATCCACGTCTACTAACGACTCTTCGTTATCACATCTAATTCCTATCCTAATTCATATAAAATCTAAGTCATTACCCCTCATTTTTATTAAGTACATCAACATCAAAATCATCACCATACTTACCTCGCATAAATCCACATCCCTTATTAATTAACATATTACTTTCATACCCTTCATTTTTATTCATTAATTAAATAAGCACAACATCTCATATCTTAGGTTATACATTTATAAACCTATACCCTCCATTAATTAATACCTACCTTATAATTCTAAGTCATACACTTTATGTCCTTTAGTAATCGGTTAAAAAGTAAACAACATAAACCCTTATTACGTTAGTTAAGTCCTAAGAAATCATCTAGAAATATTCCTAGATGCTAACTTAGGATAAATCCTAAACAAATCCTATCTAGCTTAACACATTCCTGAACAAACCAACAAACTCACTTCTCAAAATCACAACCAAAAACCTCATTTTAGCAAGTTGTTCCATCTATTTGCCTTCCAAATCTCGAAAATATTGAAATCGCCGATGATTCAGTCAAACGCCAACGATTATTTAAGACTATTTTTCGGTCTCTCTCAGGGATCCCCAACTTCAATTCTCGAGTTCCAAATTAGCTCACAGTCTCCCAAACTTATCTTAAGACCTTCCTCAAGGTGTCTACATCACATTTCTGTTGTATTATATTCAATCACTTTCTTCATTAGTCTAGGGAAGCTTTAAATCAAGCAGTCCTCAAGCATCTGCAACTCTTCTCTCTGGTACTTGTCAACTTTTCAATCTCTCAACATCTCAACATCAAGAGATCCCTTTGACCTTTGGAGGTCAACCAAACTTTCAGCGGTAAGTTTCTTGTCTGTGGTGTAAAATCATCTCTACTTCTACCATTGGAGGTCATTCAAACTATTTCAACGTTTTGTTTACATCTGCAATCAAGTAATCTTCTAGGTGACACTATTATTTCCCCTTCATCAACTATAATGAGGTATGTACCTTTATGTTATGTCATCAGTTCATTAATTCACTAATTACAATCATTTATCAAGCTTTATCCCACATTCGTAATTTTTTGTTATTTATGAAGTAATCACCGACGATCGGCCCCAATCGCCAAAGAACTTTCCCAATCATTGGTGATTCTATCATCAAACCCCTTTACCATTGAAGCCTACCTTTCTAACATTCAAAATTCAATTTTGATCAACACTCTACTACACAGTGTGAGTGTCTTTCAGTCACATCAAGCTCCTTTGAGCCCTCTATCACATTTTATCACTTATCCAAATTAGATACATTATCACACTTTCCTTTGCGAGCATATACAAGTCTATATCATTTCTCCTTTGAGCCATATTGTGATTCCTAAACTCCCTTTGGATTAGGAACCACCTTCAGACTAGCATATAGCCTTGGACCATGTCAGTCCCTTTGCCCTTGCATTGTTGGTTATATCATCTGTTATCATTTTATTATCTGATTATCAATTCACTTTATCATTATCAGATTAATTTCTTGAACGCGTGGATTAACATCATTATTAAGAAGTCCTTTGATTTTATGGGACTGACCTTTCTTCAGGCAATCCACCTCATATTTTACTAATCATATTTCTTTTAGTGTCTGTGATCTGCAGGCATTCTCGTAGGATGAGATCCTACATCATTTCATATATGAAGTGCAACATCATTCATCCACATCCACAGGTATCCTTAAACCCCGTCATTCTGAGGTAGGTAAGTCTTATTTTCTTTCTTATTTAATTAAGTTAAAGAGGTAGGATTTATTCTCAACATCTTGGCATGCCTAGTGGGACACTTGTCCCTCATTTTTATTGTTAATTTTATCAAAATATTATATGTTTTTAATTTTTGGGTTCTTTGCCTCGTAATCGCTAGCGATTTAGTCAATCGCCTACGATTTTGTGAATCACCAGTGATTCGTCTGAGTGATTTCTATTACTATGTAGTTTAACTTTTGGTTTTTGTTTCCTACTATTTTTCTACTTTTTGTTAGCCTAGATTTGCAGACTTCCTATTTTTGTAGATTTACTGTTAAAATTAATAGGAAAACAATCTTTCATACACTTTGAGTATCATATTTTTCACATCAATTTTATTGTCTAGTAATTGCTAGTGATTTGAGCAATCGCCTGTGATTACTATAATTGTCGACAATTCCTCTGAATCCTTTTGATTACTTCAAAGGTAACCCTCTAACCTCTATTTTCTTATTTTTGCTTCGTTTCTTCTAACTGATTTGCATATTGCTTTTTTAAGAATTTTTACATGTTGTTTTTGGATTGCATTTGAAATTGCTAAAAAAGAGTAAAAGGAAGCGTTTATCATGATGAGTCCTAAATCTATCTCTTTTCTTTCACGTATTGCATTTTTGGTTGCTTATCCTCATCGAAACAACATTTCTTTTTGGGTCTTAAAATGAACAACTACATCCTTCTTGCTTCACATAGTTTTAATTAGGAAGGTAATCAGTTGCATTCACTTTATTTTCCCCCACACACAACCAAACCACTTAAAACATTAAAACACATTCAAACAATTCCCACCCAGGTGATAAATATTGGGATTTCATCACCCAATAGGAAAACTGACTTGGTTTTCTATCCGAGTATAAACACATGTACATGTTGGTATATTGGCACACACCACTCCTTATCACAATAGGATCGTGAAGTGAGGGGTATGCACCAATATCAAGCCCGTATCGATAGTAGTACAAAGTTGGGCCTCACCCCCGGTATATCAAGGACTCCACCCTTAAATGTACATGAAACCATCCATAGCTTTCCATTTCCTAGGACCCATCAACCATTTTACACATTTCACTTTTTCATAATTAAATCAAGATAATTAAAATTCTTTTGCTTGACTTGTTTATTAAATTTGTAGATTTCTTAGGGATTTTTTTGTATCATCGATAGTTAACTTTCATTTAATATGGATCAACTCTCTACATCAATATATCCTTCTAATCACCATGTGTCATTTTTACAATCGTCTTCATCCACTACCTCTACATCTTTTTATCCCAATCCATCTCAAAACATTCCTTATACAGGATCCAATCCTTATCAATCTTATCACCTATCGCCTCTTATTAAACATCATTTACCTCTAGCATGTTTCCAGAGCCATCTATACCATCCTATGTATCTTATGGAAATTCCACCCTTCACTAATCCAACAATCCTATGGCTATCCTTCACAATCAAGATATTTCCAAACTATGGCTTCTCAACCCATATCTAATGTATCTCATCAAACAATATTTTCCACAGCCTCTCCTTCATCACAATCGTATCTGAATATTAATATCTCTTATCCTTCATCTAACCAACCCATCTCTACTTCAATATTTTTTTCAAAGGTGCCTCGGACACCCAAACCCCATATAAATATCCCTACTCAACCTCAACCAATTCCTCTCATCCAAAAACAACAACATACTCAACATTTTTCCACATCTCCCCATATCCCTTTATCACAACCCACTTTACAAACCATATCTTCTCAAACTATCCCTAATCAACCTCCACATCAAGCACATTCACAACAAAATCATCCTACTTTCAATCCTTATCAGTCAAATCAATCACATCCTCTTGTTAACTCCTTCACATCTACTCCCACAAATGATCCTTTACAGGCCCTATCCAATAGATTAGACAATTGATAAGTCTCTACCAAGGGATCCAAACATGTCTTCACTTATGATCAGGTTTGTAATGAATCCATCCACCCATTAGTATTATATAATTCATATCCTCCGCATTGGGAATCACCTAAATTTACTTTGTTCCATGGCTAGGAGGACCCACAACAACACATACTATCCTTTAGACACTCGTGTTATCTCATTATCCATGATCAAGATCTTCTTCTCAGAACCTTTCCCATGTCACTAACAAGACTTGCCTTGGATTGGTATAATTCCCTTCCTTGACATTCTTTGTTCTCTTTCACACAACTAGCCATGTTATTTCTCAATCATTTTACTATAAATGTTACTTCTAGAATCACCATTTCTGACCTTGCTATTATTAAACAATCTGAAAATGAATCTCTTGGAGACTTTGTCACTAGGTGGAAAAATACTATTAATAAATTGTCCTTCCCACTGCCACAATTAGAACTAATCGAGTTGTTTTCTCGATCATGTTCTCATCAAATATCATCCACTCTTCATATCCACACATTTCAAACCTTTGATGAATCCTTTACCATGGCCAAGAAATTAGAAAACCAAGCCCTCAAAGAAGGCCATCTCAATCCTCAACCTACACACGTTTCATCTGATTCCCTTAGGTCTTCCTACGATTCAAATGAATCCACAAACGTTTCATATAATTCCCCTAGGTCTTCCTATGATTCAAATGAATCCACACATTCATCTAAGTCTTCCTACGATTCAGATGAATCCACACATTCCCCTAGGTCTTCCTACAATTCAGATGAATCCACACATGTTTCATCTGATTCAGCTAGGTCTTCCTATGATTTAGATAAAACTGCCACGTATATGAATTTATTGGTCTTCCTGATCCAACCCCTTCAATAAAATCAATCCATATAGATATTGTATATCCTTTGAGTCATACCATCAATTCTATTACACAGGTTATTCCCCATGAGGAGACCCCTTCATCATTAGCACTTCTACTTGAAGGTCCGAACCCCTAGATCCTCTTTTTCATGATCCTCACACATCGACATAGCATGTGGCCACTACCCAATCATCTATCAATTCCTTGCAACCCTTAGATTCCACTTTGGAATTCATTATCAAGGAGGTTTCTATAATCGAAGATCACGACATCAAATTATCTTGTAAACCAATTGAAGAATTAGAAAGCTCACATAATCCACAACAATCATATCCAGAAACAACACCTCCCTCATTAGGCCCAATCCTACTCTCAAATACCCACTTGCCATCTAGGCTAGAACATTTCCTTGAATCAAATACTATGTAGTCAAAAATCATCACACCCATGGCCTCATCCTTGTCATTTGACATGAGTCTCTCTTCTCTATCTAATGTAAACATTACAAAATCAAAATCTATCACATCCACCACCTTATCCTCATCATCTATCGTAGAACCCCCTCCTTTACCTAAAATCAAAATTACAAAGCCAAAGCACACATCATCTAGGGTCTCTACCCTACCATCCATTTTAGGGATCCATCCTTTTTCACAATCCAAATCTATCAAATCTACAGTTCCACCCTTACCATCAATATTGGGACCCCATCCTTTATCTCAATATCACATCACATAGTTATACCCTATCTCATCCATAATCCATTCCTCCTCATCCATTTTGGGACCTCATCCTTCATCTAATTTTTTCAATCCCTTTCTTGGGTCACATCCTCCCTCTTATCAACTTTACAAGACCCCTATGATGTTTCAATACCATACAATGTCTACGATTTTACCCCCATCTAAAAACAAGACACATCATACTAAGCGTCCTCGTAAAACAAAATCAAAATGAAAATCCATTAATCCAAACCCTCTAAAAGGGACTTATATTGATATCCTTGGGAGGCTCATGTAAGCAGCTCTTATCACATTACCACCCATCAAAACACTTAATCCACATATTCAAAAACCCACATGGTACGATCAAAACAAAACTTGTGCCTATTATAGAAGCCTAGGTCATAATACGGAAAATTGTAAAGCGTTGAAATCCATAATCCAACGAATCTTCCTCATCAATTATCTTCTCCCAGAAGAGGACCATCCTAACCCATAATCAACATTACCAACATCTCCACCCTCACCACTATCCTCAAGGATGTTTGTAAGTTAAGGGGGACATCCTCATTGTCTGGATAACATGCCTTTGTTAGACATCTTGTTAGCACCTTCTATTGAAGGTCCAGAAATCTCGTCGAACCTTCCATTGAAGTCTATTAATCTTGTCAACACCTTCCATTGAAGGTCTATCAATCTTGTTAGCACCTTCCATTAAAGGTCCTTCAACCTCGTCAACATCTACACCCAAACTACTTACGGTTTCCTCACCAACATCTCGAGAACTAGGAGTCACCCTCGATCAAATATCGGAATAACTTTCTCATATGTCTTCTCATCACCTTCTATTGAAGGTCCCTCGTCTCAAAATGGTATGATTCATTGACCCTGCAAACTTGGAATCATCATACATGAAGAAAAGGTAAAACCAAAGCTTCATCATCTACCCTTCCTTTCTTATAAATCTTCCTCTCATATCCCATCCAAATTTTCAATGGCTCCTTTTTCAAGGCCTCCTTTATTTACCATATACTCAATCAATCAAGATAAAAATTTCCATCATCCTAACCTGAAGGATATCATTCCTTTTAACACATGTCATCTCTATCCACCGCATTATGCTAGGGGGACTCCTCTCTACTAAGAATTTTAAATTCTTACCTTACACATTCCCGTAGAACATCTTCACTAAAACCTAATCTACCTAATCAAATAAAAATGTCATTACTCGGAAAGGAGTTAACGCAGAATTTTTCCCCTAACTAGATCGGTCCATATAGCATGGGTCAACCTTTGAATTTTTACACTTGCGGCCTTCCTACTGTTAACACATTGACCGTCATGACAATAGTCACATCAAATATATTATTTCACTATCAACCAGTCATTTTATCATCGTAATGATTTGAAAGCATGTGGTTTTCCATCACTATCCTAAATACACCTTAAAGATGAGCACCATGGCTCTGTTCATCACATCTTTCATTTTGGATAAGTTCCTCCTTATCGAGAGCCCCACAATCATTACATTCATCCACCTTGTATACCAACCAAAAACATGTCTTTGGGAACACATGTGTAGGTCGTGCACATATCTTTCTTCTCCTCTTTGAAATGGTATATTAGGGTTTTCCCTTAGCTCAAAAATATATGTAAAAATTTGTTGGATGTTTCTTATAAAAATACAATAAACTAATCCCTCAAAGGATAGCAATTCAAAATAAAAAATCATTGTCAAAAAAGTAAAAAATAGACTGATCCCTTGAAGGGCAGCTACCCATCAAAGTCATATACCGATCCCTCAAAAGAAGACTATCTGTAAAAATCAGAAATAAAAATGTATACCATACCCTTGGAGGAATGCTACCTATGCTATAAGACTTTCCGCATCGATCAACCTTCAAAAATTCAAATATCAAAATCATCCTAAGAAATCTTCCCACAGCTTTTCCGTCGAAGAAAACTTCCCGCATCAATCATTTTTACGTCAAAAAAATAATGTAAAGCTAGGGAATTTCCCTATGAAACCATTGAAAGGAGATCCTTTTCTCCCACACAACCTACATATGTCAGCCCTTCTCATGTCCTAGGAAGGTACATCTTTTCACTTCATCTCTATGTCCAAGATCCTAAGTGTGACTACCCATTGTTAGTCATGTGTTAACATTTGTTGTAAAGGCCAAAAGTGCAAGTGCCTTCATTCTGTTGCTTCCCATCACATATGTATCAAATCTAGTACAAATCAATCAATCCATGTTTCATTTCTGACCATGTTTTTATAAACATTACATATCACTTTCAAATCAATATAAAATACACATCATATCTAAAACATAACTATAACACATCGACATCTATCAATATCTATAATCATTCAAACATCTATATAAATCCACACAATCCTTAACACATCTCATCATTACATCATTGTGTCTAAAACATCACATATACTCAATAAAATCGACATCGTCAAACAGATGCCTCCTTGGGCACTACACCTCTGGTCACCATCACAACCCCCATCTAGTCCTTATAAGCCCACCTTTGTGGCAACATCAAATTATGGTCCTTTGACCTTATCAAATCATCATTGTATCCCTCATCATTAGTAATTCATATGTCTATAGGACATAAACCCTTTGGTTCCCCTATCAGTTGACTTCCCAATCTCGTAAGCCCGCCTTTGTGACAACATCAATTTTTGGTCCTTTGACCTCATTTTATTCCTTATCGTCTGTAAGTCATATGTCTATAGGACATAAACCCATTGTTCCCCTATCACTTGACTTCATGGCCTCGTAAGCCCACCTTTGTGGCAACATCTATCATTGGTCCTTTGACCTTGTCAAAACATCCTTTCCATCACTAAGTCATATGTCTTTAGGACATGAACCCTTTGGTTTTCCTATCACTTGAATTCATGGCCTTGTAAGCCCACCTTTGTGGCATCTATCATTGGTCATTTGACCTTATCAAAACATCCATTTTTGTCGTTAGATTATATGTCTGTAGGACACGAACCCTTTGGTTCCCCTATCACTTGATTTTACGATGGCATTTATCTTATTTCTCTACCTCATCTTGGGGCATTATTCCATCATCCCTCATCACTCCTCATATATTTTCATCTTTCTATTTCAAACTAGTGATCGATTCCCTTTTAGGTCATCAATCCCTAGTTTGAGGGGGAACACATCATCACATAAACTTGCATCCCTCACTTACATCACATCTCATTTTTGTCTCATGGCTTGTCTAAAACCACTCAAAAAAGGGGTAAAATGTAGACACCTAAAATTAGCACTGCTAATTCCCATGTCCGCATCCACTAGCACCTCTTCGTTATCACATCTAATCCCTATCCTAAGTCATATAAAATCTAAGTCATTACCCCTCATATTTATTAAGTACATCAACATCAACATCATCACCATACTAACCTTGCATAAATCCACATCCCTTATTAATTAACATATTAATTTCATACTCTTCATTTTTATCCATTAATTAAATAAGCGAACATCTCATATCTTAGGTTATACATTTATAAATCTATACCCTCCATTAATTAATACCTACCTTATAATTCTAAGTCATACACTTCATGTCCTCTATTAATCAATTAAAAATTAAACAACATAAACCCTTCTTACGTTATTTAAATCCTAAGAAATCATCTAGAATTATTCCTAGATGCTAACTTAGGATAAATCCTAAACAAATCCTATCTATTTCAACAAACCCTATCTATCTCAACACATTCCTAAACAAACCAACAAACCCACTCCTCAAAATCATAACCAAAAGCTCATTTTAGCAAGTTGTTCCATCTATTTTCCTTCCAAATCTTGAATAGACTCAAATCTCCTGGCAATTCGGTCAAATGCTGGTGATTACTTAAGAATATTTTTAGTCTCTCTCGGGGATCCCTAGCTTCAATTCTTGAGTTCCAGATTATCCCAAAGTCTCCCAAACTTGTCTTAAGACCTTCCTCAAGGAATCTATGTTACATTTCTACTATATTATATTCGATCACTTTCTTCATTAGTCTGGTGAAGATTTAAATCAAGCAATCCTCAAGCATCTGCAGTTCTTCTCTCCCGCATACTTGTCAAATTTTAAATCTCTCAACATATCGACATCAAGAGCTCTGCCCTAGCCTTTGGAGGTCATCCAAACTTCTAGCAATCAGTTTTGTAGTCCTCTGGTGTCAAATCATCTTTACTTCTACCATTGGAGGCCATTCAAATTATATCAACATTTTGTTTACATCTACAGACTATTATCTCACCTTCATCAACTACAATGAGGTATGTACATTTATTTTATGTCGTCAGTTCATTAATTCACTAATTACAATAATTTATCAAGCTTTATCCCACATTCTATAAGTCTATGTTATTTACACAGTAATCACCGACGATTCCCTCAATCGCCGATGATCGGCCCCAATCGCGGCAATTGTTTGCCCAATCATCATTTATTCCTATCTGCATGTAGACCCTTAACCATTGTAGCATGTCTTTTTGACATTCGACTTCAATTCTAATCAACACTCTGCCTCTATGAGTGTCTTTTAGTCACATCAATCTCCTTTTATCCCTCTATCACATTTTATCACCGATTTAAACTAGATATATTATTACACTCACCTTTACGAGCATATACAAGTCTATATTATTGCTTCTTTGAGCCATATTGTGATTCCTAAGCTCCTTTGGATTAGGAACCACCTTCAAACCAACATATAGCCTTGGACAATGTCGTCCTTTTCCCTTGCATTGTTGGTTATATCATCTGTTATCAATTCGATTTATCATTATTAGATTAATTTCTTGAACGTGGATCGATATCCTTATCGAAATTCCTTTGATTTCTAGGGACTGGCCTTTATCAAGAAATTTGCCTCATATTTTACTAATCATATTTTGTTTAGTATTTGTGATCTATAGGTATTATCATAGGAAGAGAGCCTACATCATTTCATATACGGGCGCAACATCATCCATCCACATCCACATGTATCGCTAAACCCCATCATTATGAGGTTAAGTAAGTCTTATTTTCTTTCTTATTCAATTAAGTTGAAGAAGTAGAATTTATTTTCAACAAATACACTCTGAAGAATATATTCTACACTCGAAATAAGTATATTATACTTCGAAGCAAGAATATTATAGGGAAGGAGTGATAAAAATACATATTCATGGAATTAAGCTCTACAAAGTTGTATTAATATTTCATGGCTACGATAACATTAGATACCTCTACTGTAGGTACTTATTCTTGGCCTCCTTCCTTTGAATAGCCTTCAATGGATTTAGCTACTCCAATCAAGGTTTGCAGCTTTTTCTTCCTTCTATCTCCCTTATTATACCTCTTAGTCGGTGTATTTCTTGGACTTCCTGTTCGAGATTTTGAAATTTTGGATCTGTATAGGGAGATGATCCATGATCAAATGAAGCCATCTTGTTTATATCTTCCTTCTCATTTGTTGGTTGTCCTATCTCTTAGACTTCTTCCTCCATCTTAGGTGCATCCTAAGTTACTTCCTCCCCTTTTTATGGCTTCTGGTTCCTAGGGCTTTTCTCTTCTCCTTCTAGTTCATATGGTCCTCCTTCTTCAGAATCAAATGAGGTGGTGGTCCATATTACCACTTCAAATCCATCCTTCATGATGTAGCTCCTACATTTATTTTCCCCCTTTGATTCACCCTCACTTATGTTAATGTGTGAGGGGGCTTTAGTTTGTGTGATATTTTTCTTTTTTAATCTGTCAGACCTCCTTGGAGCTGGTTTCTTTCTTTTTAATGAAGTCTTTGGTTTTCCCTTAGATGAAATGGTAATAGGGAATCTTCTCTCCTCATTGGGCCCTTCTTATATCATTTCCACCAGTAGTGAAGGAATTATTTCTTATGCAACTAACACTAGTGGAGCAGAAACCTTTTCCTCCTCATGTTCAATCTTCTGATGGCTGCCCTTTTCATGAGAGAGTGTTAGGATAGGAGGGGATTTTTCCTCTTCTTCTTCTTCTTGGGCCAATATGAGTTTCCTCTTTCTTCTCCTCTGAGTAGTAGAGCTTGTGACCCTTCGTGTTACTACGGGATCACTTATGCCCTTAGTCTCTTCTTCCCTTGGGACTCCTATTATGAAGTGTGTCCCTTGTTCTTTAGGTATAGTGTTTTCTTCTAGTTTTTCATTAGGGTTAGCCTCAACACTACCTATTTCTTCCTCTCCTTAATATTGGGAGATGGATTCTCTATCAATTGATCCTAGTTGATTCCAAGATGGGTAATTTAGATCCCTTGTTTGGCTACCAACCAAATCATGCAATGGTGTGATAGGGCCTTCTCTTCCCCCTTCTGGTATTCTTTTTCCATCTTCTTCAAAATATTCCACAAGTGATTTGGGATGTTTATGAGCCTCCCATGCCATAGGTGATTTAAGAATTTGAACTGGATTGTGTATACCATGGAGTATCTTCCCTCACAGGTGAGGTATTTGATTATGTAGGAGGCTATGTCTCTCCATGATTCGGAAAGATTTATCTCTCCACTTTGCCTTTGATCAATATCAGGTTGTGCATTGCCTCTATAAAAATTTTACCTTTTTAAGTGGTCATTCAACCTTTCTTCTCAATTTCCCCTATTCATGGGAGGCCAGTTACCTAGCTCACTAATTATTTAGTGATCGGAAATGTGATTCCCAAATCTGTTGCCTATTGGTCATCAAATTTGTTGGAAAATTCCCTCGAGATAGCTTCGAATATTCACCCAGCTTCTGGAAGTAGTCATGTCCATCATGCTTCTTCAAAGATCCTCCAACTATCTAGATCATTTCTTAATGGGGTAATGTCTATGGGATCCCTTCTTACCACCGATCCTCCCATGGGTCTAGGTTTTTATTAGCCTATAAATATATTTTTCTCTCTTTTACTTCTTCATAGCTTCACACCCTATCTTTGTTCTCATTTTCCACTTTGCAAATGTTTTTGAAATATGATGGGAGAAATATTTAATTTCCTCCCATCATTCATTTATCATCAATATGGCATGATGTAATTCTATTATTTCCACATACTTGGCAGTTTCATCTTCATGTAACAACTTTCCAGTAGAATAGGTGCTCCCCCTCCCCGACGTGATTGTCGCTCATCTCGAGTGAGGTGGAGGTGTGGCACGTGCCATTTGTGGCTGTGATTAAGTGGGTAAGGGATAACTTCTCAATATGTCACTTTAGAATAAGTAATTATTATATGTATATCCAACTAGATATGCATTTATTAGGAAATAAAAATTCATTAATTTTAATGTACATGTCTGTACCTTTTTTCTTTCTACTTTAGCTAGAGACACGTGATATACGTAGTATTTGGATGATTTTTCCAATTATAGTGCTTTGTAAAACAGTATTAATGGTGAAGTTGTCTATGGCATTTCAAAAGTAAGCTAGAAATAGTTTCGTGTGGTAGGTGTTATGCAGGGGTTCTTGCATTTTGATCCTTCTCTTTTCCTTTTTTTTTTATAAGTTACTTGTTGCAACTCTTACCCATTTTTAATCCTTCAATAATGTCCTAACTACAAATAATTCTTCACCCTTCTCATATTATTTTCCACATGGAAAGACATTGTGAAAGGTTTGAGGGATGATTGATAGGTCTTTTTGGTTACACTAGATTGAAGAGGATGAATTTTTGATAGTTAAGTTACATTATTGCAAGGAGATATTATATCTATTGATTTTTAAGATCTTGACTCTCAATGGTTTAAACCTTGTTATGCACAGTATGGTCTTGGCATGTGAAATATCTTGAAACTTTGAATTTATATTTTTATGAAGCTATGACTAATACAGATCCCTAGTAAAATTTATAGGTCTTGAACACAACTTTCTTGAATTTCATAATTGTTGAGGGTTTGCATAGAGCAAGAACATTGTTTTGATAAGCACAAGGAAATGACCTATGAGAATTTATATTTGGTTAGAAGATTATCCATCACCCACTGCTAGAAGAAATATATTTAGAAGGTTAAGAAGGTGTTGAGTATTAAGTTTGAAGGTTTTGGTTGGAGTATTTTGCATTTTATACCAAAACTTGTTTTCTCAGGCAGTTTAGAAACCCTCTTAGGGATTGTAGGATGAAGGTAGTTTTATGCTTCACTATGAATGTGTGACTTTCTCTGCTCAAAGCTAGCATGGTAGGATACTCAGGACATATAGTACCAGTCAAAATTAGAACAATAGAACTTAAAAAGATCAGAAGGTAGTTTGGAGACATTACACGTACATTCAATAAGAAAATTAACACTTGTACTTTAAAGTAAGCTCGGAAATTGGTACATAACATCTAATAAGCATAATAAAGGATAACTTGAAGGTTTTAAGGATTTAAGACCACTCAAGAAGTCACTCACTCATATATTTCTTAGCTAATGGAAATCACTAAATAGTTTGCAGAAGCAGTTAAAAAATAAGGAGAAGGAACAAAAGTTATGATACACACACAAAATTATGAAATCTTCATAAACATCAACACTATGGAAGACTACACTCTGAAGCAAATAGTATACACTCCAAAGCTAGTAGTCTACACTTAGAAGCAAGAAGATTATACTTGAACATCTTAAAAACCTGGCATATCTTTGTTCACTACGTATTAACTATGGTAGACTATACTCTAAAGCAAGTAACTAACACTCCAAAGCAAGTTGACTATACACCAAATAAAGGAAACTATACAACGAAGAAAGTAGAGTCAAATTATGCTAAAAATAGGTAGTACATCCACATGTTAGAATTAGCACTATCTTTGAAGCTATGGAAAAAGATCCATAATCTAGACTACAGTCTTGTTACAACAATAATTCTATTAACAACAACAAATTTGAAGCAAGGGAAGAGTCAAACAATGTTATTTATGAGAATGATGAACAATTTGTAATAATCATATTTAGCCAACAAAAAAGCACAATATTTTTAGACAAAATGTTAAACCATATTGAAAATGAACAAGAACATATAAACCACCTTTAACTAGTATTAACTTAATAAAACTTCTTGTACAAAAACAAGTTGTACAATTTTATGCTTCACTGTGAATGTGTGACTTTCTCTGATCAAAGGTAGCATGGTAGGCTACTCAGGACATATAGTATCAATCAAAAGTAAAATAATAGAACTTAAAAAGATCAAGGTCATTAAACATTGGTGAATGCCAATTGGTGTTAAAGTAGTTAGCTGCTTCTATGCATTATCCTGATGTTGAACCACATCCTTTTGAGGCACTTTAAAATCTGGATCTAAAACCTGTCCTCCATATATTTTATCAAGTCAAAAGCACTTTTTTGAAGTGCCCATGTGCTTTCCAATGAGACACAAAACCCTTCATGTTCTTAAACATTTGTTTTCCATTTCTCGAATGCTTCATCACTTTGCAATGATGTTGTTTTCCAAGAAGGCATGGGGCAAAGAATAACTAGTGGTCTAAACCGCATTCCTATCCATTTTTTTTTCGTTTCTTTGATAATTTTTGGAATCATCCTTGTAATTTCCATTTCCTTCTCATATACCACTATAGATTTTTGGGTGAAAGTACCTCCCTCCTTTTCAAGGGAAGGTTCAATGTATCCCACCTTTTGTTGCACGTTGCCAATGATTTTACAAACTCTATTTCAGAAGGAATTTGTGAACACTTGCAATGCTCTCTTTTAGCTTAGCAATATGATGGTATTATATTTTGGGCTGATAGGACAAATCCCTAAATGTCAAAGATCTTCTGGTTTGGGAAATTGAGGCCTCATGCACAGACCTTTTGCCTTCACTTTCTCAAAATAATCATTTGTCCTTCGATCCCATTCTATTTGATTTTGTATGTTAGAAGCGAAGGCTCTTAATTGGGACTCCCCTATGAAGAGATTTATTTGAAAATGAGACATGTGACCTAAAATAATATTACATAAGTGGACTTCACACATGATATTTTGAAGTTCAGTGGAGCTTCTTGTAAATGCCTTCAAAAAGTATATGTCATTGTTTATTTCAAATGGAAATTCACATGTTATTCTTGATAATTGCCACCTGTAGAACTGTTCCTCCAAGAAAGCATTGTATACTGACGAAGGTCTTTTGCATGCAAGAAATTTTTCCCCTACTTCATAGGCAACCTATAAGTCCTTTTTTATCTTTTCCTTTTCTTTTTCTATTTTTGTCCTTTCCATCTTCTCCTCTTCCAACTGATTTTTTAATGTCTCATTTTGAGAATGCAAGTTTTCGTAATTGTTACAAATTATACCCCATACATTTCTGACTCCCTCTATGTTTAGGGAAGTTTGAAATTCCTTATCAACTTTTACTTTAGTATTGGAAAGGGTTGTTTCTTCCTTTTCCTTGCATTACATTTCAAGTTTTTCAATTTGCAATTGCAAAGAAGAGATAAGGGTTTATTTTTATTGTATCTTTTTTTTATAAACTCTATTTCTTCTTGCTACTACTTAATGATTGCTTCTTGCTTAGAAAGGAGAAGTACATGCTGCGATTTATCTTCTTCAATAACCTGACCTAGTGAAGAGGGAGATATAGGTTCTTCTTTTGTAAGAGGAGCCTTTCCTTTATCGATTTCCTTCTTGGTAGCGAGAAAGGCGTGGAAAAGTGTCAAGACTCCATTTTTCAATGATTTCCATTTCTCCTTCAGCTGAATTTATGCTTCCCAAAATTTCAGCTGCCTCCTCAACGTCTTCATCCTCTTGAAGAATCAATTTTTGTTTTCATTTTCCAATTTCTTCAATTTTCTTTTTATTTTGGAAATTATTCTAGCAGATGTGGTACCATATATCTTACGCTATTTAGTGTTAGGTGCCTCCATTTCTCCTTCATGTTTAACAAGGGATGGATTTGATTTAGGTGCAATAGATTCAGAGAGAGTATGTCTCTATTTTTGGGAACTTTACCCATCTCCTGTGGAAAGTTTTCCAATCATTTTACCCTTCTTCTCTTTGATGGAGTGTTGACAAATCAAGTAAATGAGACTGTGGTGCTTGACTGCTCCTTTATTCTCTTTATATCTAGTGGCCATATTGTGGATGTTGTCACACAGATATTGAGGTAAATTGACTCGATGCCTAGTTTTTGCAAACCCTATTTCAAATGAATCAGAATCCACATTGTATCACCTCTTAGGAGATTGTATTCACCTTCGCAGGTGAAATAATTCACTATCCAAAAGGTGGCTGCCCCATAGGGTTCAAGAATTGTATCTCTCCTAATTCCTTTGACTTGTTTTACATTATTTAGGGCCAATTGTGGTTCGATTTCCATGTTTATGAATTTTTTAATTAGGTCTTTGTATGTAGACCTTAGCAGATCTACATCCCTTCACATGGAATCCCTGAAATTTCACTAATGATCTTAGTATTGATAGTAATATTTGTGCCTCTTACCTTTGAAGAGCTTCTATTGAAATTTTTGACGAATTCTTTCACTACAACTTCCTTATAGCCTTCAAATTTCTTTATGAAGTCCAACCATCATTCCTTTTCAAATAGCTCTGATATTTGTGGATCTTGCAATAAAATGGAGGTGAACTCTAGTTCTGAATATTTCTTATGCCCCATTCTTCTAAACTAAGGCAAAGAATGAACATAGCTAGAACGATATTGAATAGTTTAGGGAATAATCCGAAGCAAGATTGAATATAGACCATAGCAAGACTATTTAGGGAATAATCCGAAGCAAGGGTAACAAGTATGCTTTAAAGTGAGGGTTTCTATTTCGTAAGAATCTACAAGATTCCTAGATCTTTCCTTTCATAAGAAGTTAAATGATTCCTAAGGGGTGATTTATTATAAACACAAGTTATGAACCTACTAATTGATGTGTTAAAAAAGCGTATTCACTCTTAATTAATTGTAAATCCCAAAAGCTTTATGCCCATACGTAAAAAGGCAAAAATGTATGCAATAATTAATTAGGATACATGTCTTATAGGACATAGGTGGATAATTGCATGAAAATGGGGGGCTAAAGGGGGTAAAAAAGGGACACATTTTCCTATAATCAATGAAAACTCGAACTTCATCGAATAATTTGGCATGCATATGCTCAAAATTGACAAAGTAATAAGAATGAGTACCGTAGAGCTATGAATCTAGTTTCTAAAATTCTTTTTTTTTTAAATGGTTGAGATTAATAGAGTCAAATGTGGTGTGCACATAAAGTATGTCTATTTTTGTGTCAAAAAGATAAGAACCTATTGTGTGTGCGCCCCCATTTTTTGAGTTATATAAATTATTTTTCAAATCCCTTTAATAGAAAGTTACCTAAGACCATGTACAAGGTCCCACTATTTTTCATAATTTTTGGATGAATTTATAATTTTTTATTAATTTTCAAAGTGCACATATCCTGAAAGTTAAATATTTGTGTGTTCACCCCCATAAATTTGAGAAAATGACATTTTTTTAGTATGTGTAGAATGGAGTTTAGAAAAAAACACTTATAAAAAAATTGGATGAAAAAATCATTAATTGTGCACCAAAACGTACGCATAGGTTTTTTCAAGAAAAGAAGGCACTAGTAAAAGAAATTGTAGATGAAAGACTTAAACTAATCGATTTTAGAAATAAATATATCATCATCAGGTAAAACCGAGCGTGACATCGTAGTATAGTTTTTAATATTATGTTATAATGCATGAGATATTGGGGTGAACACGTGAGAATTTGATGTTTTTCATTCAAACACAGATTTATTCACGGATTACATAATCCAAGCCTTTGGTTTGGATATCCAAGAACATCCAAGCCTATGGATTGAGAATTTCAAAACCAAGAAAGATGAAATGCATTCGCATTCTGTTTGCTTTAAGTGATGTATGTGCTTATGGGAGGGATATATTTACTAAAATAAATGGTTGAAATATAATTTTTTATTTTATTAATATTTATAATTTATTATTAATTTAAATTTATTTTATTAAATATAAGAAGTTAGGGTCACTTTGCACCTTATGTAACTAATCTCACAACTCCATCTCTCATAGTTTAGAAGATAGTTTTTCATATTCTAATTGTTAGAAGCACAATAGATTGAGAGGGTGGTGAATCATTCCTTATAAAAATTTAAATTTATATTTCAAACTTGCATATACAAATATTCATAAACATTCAACCATCCATTAATGTGTGCATACATCAAACAATCATATGTGTAAGAACCATAAGCAAGATCATCAACACAAGACACACGATATAAGTGGGAAACCCTCAAGAGGAAGAAAATCCATTGAAACACAATATCATATTGATATGTTTCAAAATTTAGTGAGGCACTAACCCCAAAAGGATCCCCAACCCCTATTTTAGTAGAGCACCAACCCTACAAGGAGCACTAACCCTTAATTTTGTTAAGCAACAACTCCAAAAGGAGGCTACAACCGCCCAAGATGATCAAACACCCACTCAACCTTATGATGTGTAGATATCTAATTTTTTCTACCACAACTAATGGAGATCCAATATTCAGCTTGCACTTCTTCACTCAAACCCTAGGTGATCAATCTTCACAAAAACAAGCTCATCAAACCCTCCAAAATCATCAAACTCTTGCTTTCATATTCTATAATTTTTCTTCACCTGAAACACACTTGGATCAGCCTCAAATCATGCTCCAACACCTGTAAATAACATCTACCTAGGTCGCTCCACCTTGCACACACTTCACTAGTTCACAAAAGCACCAAAAACATGCTTTTTATATGTTTTTCACCTTTCAAAATTAGGCCAAAAATTTTCCCTCCATTTGGTTCAACCAATAAATCAAGGAAACATTTTAAATTTTAAATACAATAGCTACATATGACCCAATTAGGTTTTCCTAGCCAAAAACCTCATTACATGTGCCAAAAATGGCTCAAAACCCCATGGACACAATCTTAAAATTGCCCTAACATGAGTACCATACTTTTTCATGACCCATGAACCCTTAAACATGATTAAAATATCATAAAAAATTCATACATGGTCGCAATTAATATCAACCAATCAAATTATTTCATTTACTAGGCCCAGTTTCCTTTACAATCTCAAAATGATGTTTCCTTCACCCTTCAACACCTTGGAAACTTCATAATGCCACCAAATGACTTCTACTTAACCAAAAATTCCATGTTCCCACTCAAAAGAAATTTTAGAAACTTTATAACACTTCTAATAATATTATAAGTCATGAAACATCTTTTACTTCAAACCACAACAAGATTTGCCTTCACCAAATCAACTTGCCAAAAACATTGTTTCTAAAGGTTAGATCATAAAATAAAATATACATGTATTAAATACCTCAAAATGGATTAATTATATTCCACATTAATCCCTCTTAACTCTAAATTTAATAGGAAGCATCACCCAATCCATCTTAGGCTTCAAACAACCTCAAACATGCACCAAAATAGATCTGTCATCTTGACCAAAAACATTCTTTCTAAAATAATTCCTGGAAAAACATGTCAAATCACCTCATCATGAGTAAATTAATATATAAATGTAAATATATATGAATCTACTTTCCAAAACAACTTGAATCGTCTCAAAATTCCACATGTAGCTCAAGTTATGACCAAAACACTAGACCCTGATATTTGAGACCCCAAAACTGCCCTTTGATAAGTCAACCTGTTTGAGCCTCAAAACACCATGTACCTAAATTAACATGATCTTAAACCTCCATGTAAATCAATAAAAACTCCCATACATCATGCTACATCAATCTTTCATACTACTCATTTGGGACCGTCTTGTCCTAAAACCTTCTTCTCCATAAACTTCTATTTTTAGGTGGGTCCCACTCATCACCGTGACCTCAACCACACATTTATGTAAATCCTTGAAGATTCCTATACAACATCCAATCATCACATTTTCACTTTTAATCAAAACTGGGTCATTATACTTCACCTTTTGCAAACTGCTCCTAGCTAGGGTTTAACTAGGGTTTTTGACCTCTTTACCTTCTTAACATTCGTTCATAAAAAATGTGATGATAAAATGACCTCATTAGTTTTGTAAAACAATTTAAAATAACCTTATAATCATCCCTGAAAGCCACAAGGTCCCATGAAAATTACACCATTCACAATGAGCATCAGAAGTTGCACTTCATGCTAAATTCTTCATTGTTTTTCACCCTATCTCACCAAAACAATCATATCTTGTAAAATTCACATCATGGGAACCTGAATTTTTATGAGAGAATCATCACTCATCCATATAACATCTAAAATTATCAAAATTTGAATGTCATAGCCCAAACTCTCCAGTCACTAAGACTTGTATATGTTTACATGTTAAATCTTTATTGTATCAGTGACTAACTAGTTACAACTGAAATAATGCAAGAAATGAACATGAAACCTCTAAAAATGACCCAAAAATACCTCATATGCCATGATACACCTAATATCATGCATCCATGAGCTCAAATGAATCCAATACACTATGTCACACCTCCAAACAAACATACCTACTCTCAATGAACACCTATAACATAGAGAATCACATGTACTGTAATTGTACCATACCACTATTGTGAGTGATCAAGCACCCTAAAAACATTCTATAAATCATGTCAACATGCTTCCTAAGCAACCAATAATCTCACACTACCAAGCAACACCTCCTAAGCATCTGTATAGGCTTGCAAAAGCAAGCATGCATCACTGAATCCCAATGTAATAGCTGATAAAAATCTGAACCATCATGTTAGAACCACATACATCATCATGAAATCATCCTACAATATTCACTTTTTCATTAATGTGTTTTTACATCAATGACAACACCTGCTAGGACACCATGCCGACAATCTCACCCATTTTCATTAATGGAAAACACCCTAAACTTCTCCCCATTTTTACATTAATAAAAAGGCATACCTATAACTTAAATGTTTCACCTTCATCAACTTCATACCTCCATGAATTGGTTAGAAACATCAACCAAAGGTCTCAAATTGCTCCATTTTATTTATTTTTACAAAAAATTGATTCATGATCACATTTCAAGCATGCAATCACCAAGCTCCCCCTGGAAAGAGCACTTCCATAAACTGAAAATCATGAGTACACCATCAAAAATCAAAATATCACCTTGTTAGGGGAAAAAATTGTATTCTCCATCCTTTAGGAAAGCAAAAACATCAAATTTCTTCTATACCCTTGTTTTAGCCTTCTTAATGATGATGACATCAAGGAATAATGATGGCATCGGCATTTGCATGCTAACAATGACATGAAAGACCATATCTCAACATTACTCCATCAAGCTTGATCATGAAGTATCATTTCTAGGCAAAATACATGTATATAATACATCTTCATATTGTTCATATTATACTTTGATACTACCGCCTAAAAAAAAACCTTCTTTTAGTGCAAAAATGGCAAGTTTCAACATCCTACAAGGTATGGACATAAAGCTTGACTCAAGAAAAATGCACTCCCTGGACTCAAGACATCTATCTCCAATGGATGATCACAAAAACATTCAATATTCCTTGATTCTAAGCATAATAAATCACCTTTGCAACTTTTGCTAGGTCTAAAACACTTTCCATGGTCTTAGACAGTCATATTTGACTGATATCACTCATTAAGGATCAAACATTAGGCACTTCTGAGGAGTAGAAATTCAACTCATACCTGCAGTGCCTTGTGAAGCATTAATGCACCTCTAAAAGTTTACACATAGACTTCCCCTATCATAAAAACATTTGAGCAACATTTGGATACCTTTAGAAACACCTCTTTCCAATGTTGTAGCATTATAACATACTTCATGAGGTTCAGACCTTCCTTTTATCTTGGGTATGACTATTGAGCAAAAACAATTTCAAAATTCAACCAAACTTGATCATTCACATGGAACACATACAAATCATTATGATTCCTCTTCAAATTACATTATCAAGTATGATAAAACCATGAAGCATTGATTCTTGCATCTATAGTACCTGTAGCTATCTTAGTGAAACATCTTCACTAATATAGAGACCCAAGAACACCAAAACCATTTTTTCATGTCTTAGTGATATCATACACCTTTAAGTTTAGATCCGGTGGAAAACAAGCCTTCATACAGGAAGATGTGTTTTCAGACTTCTATACATGTAGGAGTTCACTCAAGGAGCAAAATTAAGCATGCTCAAGACTTAGCACAAATCAAAAGTCACTCATATATGTCAAATACATCCTTGACCAAGGATAGATCACTTTTTGCATATTATAAAGACATTACTCACTCAAAGTACTTTAAACACACATCATATATCTTGAGAAATTACCCATACTCGCCTCCAAACTCATAGATGGTCAAATTATCTCAAGATAAGAGCAAAACCATACATCCTTCTTTCACTCTTGGAATGGATTATCTTGGCACATTTATTTTGGATCACTTCACATAATGTGTACATGCCCCATGGAACTAAGACTAATCAACAATTATGTAAATTCAACTCTTATCAAAATAACATATCATCATTTGAGCATACCCCTTACATGTACATAGACATTTCTGGTTCAAGATATAAATATAGATCTTATAGACTACTTGAACCTACTTGAGATGAATCAATTTAAGACTTCAAAACTTATAGGCCATTTCATCTTTGTATATACTTTCATTAAGGGACTCGAGACACATCTAGAAAAGTGCATATTAGTTTACACACATTTATGTGAGTATTGCAACTTTAACACAATCTTGTTGTTCTAGAGTCTCAAGAGATAGAAATGCACCTTTTCATCTTCTTCCAATTTTCAAAGTACTATAATAAGACTTCAACACATCATTCCATATTAAGAGAAACACTCGACATTCCACAAAATTCTTTGTGCCTTATTTTTCATTTTAATGCCTTAACACAAATTATTAGCCCCTATAATACTTTGAAAATTCATGCATACAATTTTCCCATGCAAGCATTCATGAGGATGTCAAGCCAAATCTGAATATCCAAAGCAACCCTTGAAGATTTTCTCCTTCCACATCTACTTAAATCTTTTAGAGAAACTTCAAGACTTCATCAATAGTTGTTACATTACTAGTAGCCCGAATATATAACATACATATATATTTTGTGCCAAAATCTCTAAAAAACTCAATCAAGGTGATTTTAGACTACCCAACATCCTTCTCATATTATTCAATTAGTTTCCATTCAAATTCACAGAGGGTAATATATTTACTTCTCATGTAACATCCTCATTACTTTAAGGTCTTCATATTTTTCAATAGGAACTGGTAAAGAGAACACCTCTAATACTTTGAGTAGACAACTCTAATTTCTTAAAAAAAAAAAAAACCCCAAGGAAGAGACATCTTGTAAGATTAAATTAGATTCCAAGGTTTGTTTTAAATAAAAATTACTTTCTCTCTTCAAAACCCTAGGTGAGGGTTTGTCTTTGTATAAGCTAGAGAGGGAAAAATTCACTCTTCCTTAATGATTTTATTATCTTTCTTGATACTAAAAACATCAAGAGATTTGTATCGTCAATAGAATCCTTCAATACATAAATTCCTTCTTGAAATTCCATTCACAACTCTTGCAACTAACCTCGATAAAGAACAATAGTTTTAGAGTGCTATGCTTGGATGCTTATTTACTTTCCAGTATAGATGCTTCGAGAGTTCCATCACCACTCTTTTACAGACTTAACTTTACTTATATTGACCTCAAATCAGACAATCTATGACCTTGAGGATGACTCATAACCTTTTTCAACTTAAGTGACACTACACATGTCTTTGGAGAGAGCAATAGACCACTTTTCATTGTTTCATGATACATACCAGGTTACATATGTTTCAACCAAGATTATAGACACCCACTAGGAACTTTCTACCTATTCACTTGGCATCATTAAGCTTCAAAACTTTTGATCATCACATTAACACATAGTCAACTTATTTAAGCATTTAACAACTCGATCACATAATAAATATAGACCGAGAATCCACCTTTGACTTGACTGAATGTTAATAGATATAAGTAATATCATATCTTCACCATGTAGACATAGAGATGGCCTTAAAACATGGGCTTTCAATTCACAAACTCAATATTTTTGATAGAAACAATAACCACCCCTTTCTCATTCTTGTAGACTATAGACAATCACTTAGATGGTCAAGATAATTCAAATTCGAACTTATTGACATGACCCAGGACTAGGGACATATGATATAAGACCTCAAAGATACAATCATGACACAGTTGATTGATGAAAAACCTTCCCAAACAATATTATTCAAGTTTCAATAAAGACAAAAAAATTTCATGCCATGAACTATATAAAGTCTTGACAAACCATGAAACTCAATATAACACATTGACTTCTTGATCAATGAGAAACACAAGCCTAAAATAGACTTCAAGACAAATTTATCAATGATAACTTGAGAAGCGAGATCTAGACATCTCACACATAAATAAAAACTTATGAACTCACAAGACCACACACAATAACATGAATACACATACCTTAACCTTATGGATAATATACATATAGCCTTGGACAGCTCCCCCTCACTTGAATGCTTCATATGCACCTATACACCTTCAAGAAGCATAGTGAAGGTATATGATCACTAAGAAGACCTAAAAGAAGGTCTTGAAGAGGTCCCAAGCCCCCTTAGGTGCTTGAGCAGCTCCTTCTTCTTCTATTTTATGACTTGAGCTCTGTAACACACCTTTTTTCTTCCACCATCACCAGTTCTTATTGAAGTATAAAGATCTATTCTTGGTTCCCAAGTCCTTCTTGGACCATTTTCATGTATTCTATGCCTTTGAAGACCCCTTCCTTGTACATTAGGACCTTGAAAACCCCTTTTTTGTCTTGAGAGACCTTGATAACAATTCCTTGCAACATGACCAAATTTGTTACAAATGTAACACACTATTGGATTCTTTCTCTTGAAACTATCAATGTGTCTAGGTTGATCATTCAAGGAAAACCTAACAAAATGTGCTTGTTTATTGCAATTCTAGCATACAATACTCAAGTACTAAAATCACTTCTATTGTCTTCCCATGACCAAGTATCTTTAGGATCAGATCTCTTGATGAACATCTTCTTACTTTTTCTAGGTTCAAACATTCCTAGATTCCATCCACAATCCTTGGCTTTGTGACCATATTCACAACATGAATTACATTCACCATCAAAGGATCCTACACCATTCTTATAATACTTTGACTTATATTCTTTAGCTCTATGACCAAAACCATGACATAAGAAAAAATAGCCATTGAATGATATTTCATACCTTGATGCATTAGGTTGCCTAATAGGCTTGGTATTCTCATTGTCTTTGGAGAGAGTCACCTTCTTTCTTCCTTGGTACTTGGTTCACCATATTCCTTGCTTGGAACCTTTTCTTCTTGCTTCAATTCCTTGTCCTTGAGATCCTCATTGAATCCCAAACTAGTCTTATCACTTGTTGATCTTTGTTGGCTAAGAAGATTATCTAGGTCACTTGTACTTTTCTCAAACATTTTCAATTTTTAAAACTAGATCAAGTCTTGAATGTAGATATTTCATACCATCTTCATACTTGATGCACTCATCCTCCTTTGAATTGATTTTATCATTGAGTAAAACAACTTTTTATTTCAACTAAGTACATTTTTCATCTTTGAACTTTGGAGTTTCTAATAAATCCTCCATTTGCCACTTCAAAATCTGAATAGTATGACTATAACTCTCTCTAGTTATTCCTCAAGATTCCTTGTGATCTCATCATGTTCTTTACTCTCATTCTTCAATTTGGCTTCAAGGAGCTTAATTTGATCTTCATGATTCCTTTTCATTTCAACAATATGTTGTGTGATATTTTCATTCTCATCTCTTGCAAGATTAAGTTCCCTTTTCAATATTGCCCAAGCTGACTCTTCACAATCTAATTCTAAATCACTAAACCCTTCTCCAAATTCACAAGTTACAACTCCTAGAGGAGAATAAATTTTAGGAATATTTTCTAAACAATTCTTACCTTCACTTGAAGTATAATAACAATCATCTTTGGAGTTATTTCCTTTAAGATAATTCTTCTTCTTACCACCCATTTTGTGCTTCAGAATATCTCCCACAAGCTATCAATAATCTATAGAAGGGCATGCTTTGATACCAATTGTTATAAGCACAATAGACTGAAAGGGGGTGAATAGTCCTTACAAAAAAATTAAATTTAGATTTAAAATTGCATATACACAGATACTCATAAACATTCAACCATCCATTAATGTGTGCATACATCAAACAATCATATGTGCAAGAACCATAAGCAAGATCATCAACACAAGACACAAGATATAAGTGGGAAACCCTCAAGGGGAATAAAACCCACCAAAACACAATATTATATTGATATGTTTAAAAATTTAGTGAGGCACCAACCCCACAAGGAGCACCAACCCTACAAGGAGCACCAACCCCTAATTTTGTGAAGCACCAACTCCACATAGAGGCTACAAACCCCCAAGATGATCAAGCACCAATTAAACCACATTATGATGTGTAGATCTCTAATTTTTTTCTGCCACGCCTAATTTATATCCAATATTCAGCTCCTACTTCTTCACTCAAACCCTAGATGATCAATCTTCACAAAAACAAGATCATCATCCCTCCAAAATCATTAAACAATTTCTTTCAAATTCCTTTATTTTTTTCACCTTCAACGCACTTTCGTATCAGCCTCAAATCATTCCCAACACCTGTAAATAACATCCACCTAGGTCACTCCACCTTGCACACACTTCACTAGTTCACAAAAGCACCAAAACATGTTTTTTATATGCTTTTCACCTTTCAAACTTAGGCCTAAAATTTCCCTCCATTTTGTTAGACCAATACATCAAGTAAAAATTTTAAATTTTAAATACAATAACTACATATGACCCAATTAGGTCGGCCTAGCCAAAAACCTCATTACATGTGCCAAAAATGGCTCAAAACCCCATGGGCACAATCTTAAAATTTCCCTAACATGAGTACCATACTTTTTCATGACCCATGAACCCTTATACATGATTAAAATATCATAAAAAATTCATACATGGTCACAATTAATATCAACCAATCAAATTATTTCATTTATTGGGCCCAGTTTCCTTTACAATCTTCAAAACAGTTGTTTCCTTCACCCTTCAACACCCTGGAAAATTCATAATGCCACCAAATGACTTATAATAAACCAAAACATTCCATGTTACCACTAAAAATAAATTTCATAACCTTTAGAACACTTTGTTATCCTGCAAAATTGTCAAGGGCAATTTGCAGATAACCATACCCAAAAATTTTGTTTTGGCCCCAAGGAAGTTTGACAACGTTCGAAAGAAGCCCAAAATTATCTTCCGAAAATCAAGTTTTAAGGACTTAGCCATTTTTCAGTCTTTTCAGAAAAGGCGCTGATAAGTTCCTGTTGACATGCTGAAGAGTGCGCCAAAGGGCGCTGATAAGTTCCTGTCGACATGCTGAAGAGTGCGCCAAAGGGCGCTGATAAGTTCCTGTTGACATGCTGAAAAGTGCGCCAAAGGGCGTAAGGAATTTCATGTTAACACGACAAATGGTGCGCCAAGGCGCAAGGAAGTTCATGTTGACACGACAAATGGTGCGCCAAGGCGCAAGGAAGTTCATGTTGACACGACAAATGGTGCGCCAAGGCGCAAGGAAGTTCATGTTAACACAACAAAAGGTGCGCCAAAGGGCGCTGATAAGTTCCTGTCGACATGCTGAAGAATGCGCCAAAGGGCGCTGATAAGTTCCTGTCGACATGCTGATAAGTGCGCCCATTTCCAAAGGGCGCTGATAAGTTCCTGTTGACATGCTGAAGAGTGCGCCAAAGGGCGCTGATAAGTTCCTGTCGACATACTGATAAGTGCGCCCATTTCCAAAGGCGCTGACAATGTGATGTCGACATGCTGAAATGTGCGCCAAGGCGCTGAGAAGTCGCTGTCGACATGCTGAAAAGTGCGCCATTTTACACAAGAGTGGTTTCTTCTTGGGATCCATTGATCATTTTTGTAAGATATTTAAAAAGCATGTTGGCATACACGATGACTTCATCCATGTTGCACCATGGGATGTTGCCATCCAAAAACTTGCCCAAGTCAATTGTTGACTTTTTAAATATCTTTGTAAATATTTGTTGGCTCCTTTTTGCCTTCTTTCCTTCTCCTCTCTTCTATAAATATTGGAATACTTGTTGTATTCAGGGTGAACATTTTTTAGATGAAAATAGAAGTGAGGAGAGAAAGACTTTGAGCTTTCTTGTAACAGAAGAAAACAGTAATACAAATATTAAGACTTTGTGCTCAATAGCTGTGTTATGCATTAGATCTTTCTTACGTTAGATCTGTGTGTTTAATTTGTTGGATTCATATCTACTTTTCTGTCATTTGCTCATCAGTATTGCTTTGTTTATTTATGCAAGTAGGTTTGGCTCTGTTTACTACCAACCCAAAAACATAAATCTTCTGACCTTTCTGCTTTGGAATTCATTTCTTTTCTTCCTTCGGATCTGTTCTTTCTCTTTTCCCTCTTTCATTCCTTTCTTTTCGCAGCCTGAAACGCTCTACTGGGATGAGATCCCAAACCCCCGAAGGTAGAATCTGTGAGACTTGCATAGGTTCCTGCTGGTAGAATAGCAATAAACCAGTTTCGCTTTGCTGACTCAAAGAGGGGCTAAGCCCTACACACTGTTGGCTCGTCTATCCATAGATCTGTCCAGGTGACAGATTTTCGGACCAACAGTTTTTGGCGACTCCGCTGGGGATCGAATAGATCTGTCAGATCTATGAGGGTAGTAAGATATAAAAATCAGAAAAAATCAAAAGATTCTTTGCTTTTTGCAAACTTGAACTTTTTGTTAAAAATCCAAAAATTTGCAAAAGTGCTCAAATTGAAAAAATTTCTTCTGAGAGTCATAGATCTGGTCCAGTTAAAGATCTTTAGTTCACTGAGTTTTTGAAAAAATCAGTATTTTGCCATAGATCTGAGTTTTTGACTGTTTGCAAAAAGTTTGAAACCCTCTGGAAAAGTTAAAATCGAGATCGAGAAAATCAGCTTACTAATCTTCCTGCCGTCTTATCCTCGTTGTAATTTGTCATTTTACCGCAATCGGTTTTACAAGAGGATAGTTTTTAATATCTAGAAAAGTGCTGCTGCTGGTTTTTGTGAAAAACCAGAAAATCAGCAAGTACAACCAAAAGAAAGTTTAAATCTGCGCCATAACATTGCGAGATCTGGAAGGAACACTCTTGGCGAGTGAACCGTTTACGCGCAGCAGTGAGCCGTGGAGAAGCTGATCCTACTTTCGATCTACTTCAAAGGCACAATTTCAGCGTAACACCGCGTGTTTTCAAAGACTAAGCTCAAGTAGCCGGTCATCCAGGAGTGTCTCACCTTCACGAAGAAAAAGTCTTGTGCAGGGAGCATCCACATCCCTTTGTAGTGCCTTGCTACTCAGCGGAACTACACTTCCAGCTCGTGTTCTCTTTCTAGCTTTTCAGATGGCGGTACCATGGGGAAACGCGATGGGTCCTTTGGCTTTACCACATCCAGTTCACGCTCTCCCTCACGGAAATCGAAAGAATTTTCCCAAATTCGACGGGAGCGGAAATCAAAGCACGGATTCCCACATATCTGCATTCATCATGTCATGCAGTATTTTGGATGTGACCCACGAAGATGTGTCGGTTCGCCTTTTTCTGGAAACCCTACAAGGACCTGCAGCTGAATGGTTTCAGCATTTGCCGGCCGGATCTATCACCAGTTGGGCCACCTTACGGGATGCTTTTGAAGATAGGTACAAGCCTTCAGAGGATGCATTTGCATTATTATCACGAATCACTCACCTGAAGAAGGAGGCGAATGAGACCATGCGTGATTTTGTCACCCGGTTCAATGCACTAATCAACCGTGTCCCTGTTGCCATGCTTCCAATGCCGGAAAATCAAAAGTGTTTCTTCGTAAACGCTATGAGCTCGAAAGTTAGTTTCTTGCTCCTTCAGGAATGAGTTGCCACCTTGGTTCTCGCCCAAGCCGCTGCCATTCGCATAGAGGATAATCTGATAATATCCGTGAATTAAAAAAGGAATCAGCCAAGCCTAAATCTTTGGGCCCTTCGCCCACCACTTCATCTAATCCAGCATTCCAAAAGATGGCAAACGATTTGCTCGCATTAAAGAAGCAGTTGGCCCAGGCCTCTCCCAGTTCCTCATACCGGGATATTCCGCGGAGGAATTTCGTTCCTAACAATGTCTCATAAAGGCCGCGTCTACCTGCAACTGCTCCACGGTTGGCACTTGAGGCCCCTCCGGTCAATGCTCTGGCCGAGATTGAAGAAGAAGAGCAGTATTATGAAGAACCTTCGTCTCAAGGTGAAGATGATCAAGATGTCGGTGAACCCGATGCGACTCTACTATCGGGTATATGGAATTTGATGAGGAAGAATCTGATGAAGAGGAGAGTACTCAAGGCTATGCAAGCGGACAGTCATATGCTGTTTTTACTCGCTCACAAGGAAAAGAAGCGGAAGTTGCTGCCCATGTCCAGCAGGAGAAGGCCGTGTCAAACGCGCCTCCGATCATTGCTAAAAGAGGTAATCCTCTTCCTACTCAACTCCCTGGCAAATCTTTTACAAAGAAATCTTTTCCCCCTATCTCTCCTCCAAATCAGTCCTCTCACATTCCTACTAAGACCACCAATCCTATTCCATCATCGCGAGGTGAGGGACTCATTCCTTTACCAACGCAACCCTTGGCCACGTTTGATATTATAGATCATGCAAAAAAGACCAAGATCCAAATGTCTGAAGCTGAGTATCTTCAGTCAAACCCCGAACAGCTTGTAAGATTAACTAAGTATATCCAAAGTCAAGCTGTTATACCTAATCAGGCTTCCCCAAAAGGAATCCTTTCCACTCCCCCTGAATCCCATATAAATGTTGCTTCAACATCTGCGTCAGGCAAGATAGAACCTTTCTATCTCTCTCTGCTGATCAATGGTCACAAGCTGAGTAACTGCATAATTGATTCCGGGGCTTCTGATAACGTCATGCCGGCTAAAGTCACCCATGCTTTGGGTCTCACTCTTACCAAGCCTTTCGGCAGATGTTACTCTTTGGAAACTAAGCAAGTTCCGTTGGTTGGCCAAATCAAAGACGCGCAATTTGCATTTGCGGCTTTCCCGGATAAAAGAGTAAAAATGAGCAGGTCCTCGTTCTTTGACATTCCGGCAAAGATATGGAATATTCTTTGGGAAGAAGTTTTGCAGCGAAGTTGGTGGAGAAATTCATATGGACTGGTCCAAAGCTAGAATTCCAGTCAAAGGCGTAATGCAAACTTTGGAGCCAGAATCACAAAAGAAATACTTGGTTACCAACTCTGAAGACCCCAAAGCTCAAATCCTTTTTGAATCATCAGGGATGGGGAATTACTTCTTATCTACTGAGACGGATAAAACAGGGGCTGTTCTCGTTCAGGAAGGAGATCTTAATAAGATCTGGACATTGCAATTCGATGGGAGCTGTGCAACTAGTGGATGTGGCGCTGGGGTCGTGTTGATATCTCCTGAGGACGAAGTCATTCCTCTCTCTTTCAAATTGCAGTTTTTCAACACCAACAATACTGCTGAGTATGAATCTCTCTTACTCGGTATGCAAGCCGCAAAAGAAAGAGGAATTAAAAATTTAAAAGTACAAGGTGATGCTGAGCTAGTTGTAAATCAGGTCAAAAGGATTTACCAAGTAAAGAATGAAAGGCTCAGACATTACCGTAATGCGGTATGGGACAGCATCGAAGAATTTGATGCTTTTTCAATAGAGGCGATTCCAAGAGCCCAAAATGACATGGTGATTCATTGGGCATGTCTCAAAGATCTCTCATGCTCCCACATCCGAGGTTTGAAAACGAACAAGTACACCATTGAGGTGGTTTTCCGCTTGCGAGCGTACTTTGCATAATTCTCAGCATTGGCAGGTGTTCAATGATGATAATCAACTCATTGCCTTTCTGGAGAAGGCAGAAAATTTTAAAGAATTGTATTTCGAAGGATCCACCTCTACATGCCGTGAATCAATCGACGGTCAAAACCACGAATCAAAGGAGAACGACGGCGTATGTCAGCTCAAAGGAAATAAAATTCCGAAGGGCCTGGTTTCTCTGGAACGCCTGTTTGACAGGCATGACCGTTTTGTAAGAAAGAAGAGGCGAGATGATCCTGGCTCGTCCCCAGAAACCGAACCGGTCAATATAGGTTCGATAGAACACCCGCAATTCGTGAACATTGGCAAATGTTGCACGCTGAAGAAAAGCGAAAATTTGTCAAGTTGCTGAAAAAATATATGGATGTATTGGCATGGTCTTATGCCGATTTAAAGTCCTTCAAGCCCGAGGATGTTCGACCACGATATTCCATTGAAAAGACGATGCCAAAGCCTTCCGCCGAAGCGAGGCACTATAATCCCAAGATTTCGGGTACCATCCAGGGCCGAAATTCGAGAAGATGCTTCAGACGCAAGAATCATCTTCCTATCCATCACAAAGATACTTGGGTAGCAAATATTGTGCCAGTGCGCAAGAAAAACGGTGAAATACGCATCTGCGTAGACTTTCGAAATTTGAATCAAGCTTCGCTGAAAGACAACTACCCTCTTCCGATAATGGATCAAGTTCTGCAAGCAGTAACTGGATCAGAGATGCTGTCCATGCTTGACGGTTTTTCAGGTTACAATCAGATTGAGGTTTCACCTGAAGATCAATTCAAAACAGCATTCACTACTCCCTGGGGTACATTTGCCTACAGCAGGATGCCTTTCGGCCTAACTAATGCTGGTGCCACTTTTCAGCGGGCCATGGACTTTGCATTCAAAGGTATGATGGGAAAAGTCATCGTGGTTTACCTAGATGACTTAACCGTGTTCTCTAAACAGTGAAATGATCATTGTGATCATTTGGAGCAAGTGTTGGCCAGGTGCCGAGAACATGGGATTTCCCTAAACCCAAAAAAGTCTGTTTTTGGAGTCACGGAAGGGAAGTTCTTTAGGCCATGTGGTTAGCAAAGAAGGAACAAAGATAGATATCTTGAAAGAGTTAAGGCTATTCAAAGCCTTACTCTGCTTTCTAAAGCAAGCTGGTGTTCATTCTTTCTTTGGAAAGGTGAACTTTCTCAGGCGTTTTGTTCCTGACTTTGCCGAGAAGACCCGTCACATATTGAACATGATGAAGGGGTCACCAACTTTCAGATGGAGTGAGGAGGGGAAAAGGTCATTTGAAGAAATAAAAGCTTCCGTTGCCCATGCACCAGTCCTGGTATGTCCAGATTTCTCCAAGGACTTCATCATGTATAGTTATGCATCTGAGCATACTGTGTCCGCAATCTTAATGCAAAAGAACTCGGAGGATGTTGAATCTCCAATCGCGTTCATGAGTTCTCCTCTCAAACCTCACGAACTGAAGATGACTCAGCTGGAAAAGCATGCCTTTGCCGTTGTCAAAGCAGTGAAGAATTTCAGGTATTACATTCTAAACTCGCATACGGTGGTCTTTGGTCCACGACACGGCGGTGAAATCAATTCTAACTCAATAGCGGAGTTAGGAAGTTTCTTGGGAAATTGGATCGCAAAAGTCCAAGAGTATGACATGGATATTAAACCAACCAAGCTGGTAAGGGGCAAGGGCTTGTGTCAGCTAATGGCTGAAAATAAACATTCAGAAAACCCTGGTGAAAGGGGTGACTATACCGATGAAACACGGGACCGGCAGGAAGAGCCTGATTCTCTGCCTCTGGTTCTATTTGTCGCAACTAGTGATGAGTGGTACTCCGACATCGCTTTCTTCCTTACCTACGGTGAATGCCCGATGCACCTAACTGCAAAGGAGAAGCGCACTATAAAGCTCAGGGCGGCTAAATATGTCATCTGGGATGACGGCTTATATAAGCGCGGGATAGATGGCATCTTTTTGCGATGTGTCGACAAGCCCCAGCAAGTAAAACTACTGGAAAGTTTTCACAATTCAGCTTGTGGAGGGCATTTTTCTTCCTCCGTGACGGCACACAAGATCATTCGGGCCAGGTACTATTGGCCAACGCTCTTTCAGGATGCAGCCATCTGGGTGTCGAAGTGTGAACCCTGCCGGCTGATTAAGTCGGCAAGCCCAAGTTTTGCCCTTCCCTAAGGCCGGTCATTATCAATGAACCATTGAGCAATGGGGAATTGATTTTATTAGCGCACTCAATCCCCAATCGAGTGCTTGGACATAGCTATGTCCTTACAAAGAACGGATTACTTCACCAAGTGGGTGGAAGCCATACTGCAGTCAAGCATGCTACTTACAAGTGGTTTGCAATTTCATTAAAGAAAATATCATTGTCAGGTTCGGCGTTCCAAACAAAATCGTTGCTGATAATGCTTCTAACTTCTCCTCATGAGAAGTTATTAGTTTTTGCTATGAATATGGGATAACCTTGGCTCACGCATCCGACTATTATCCTCAGGGAAATGGTCAAGCGGAATCCAGCAACAAGAACTTGGTGGCCATTATACGGAAGCTGGTGGAATCAAACCAGCGGATGTGGCACAAGTCCTTATACGACGCTTTGTGGGCGGATCGTATTACTCCCAAGAGATCTCTCGGCATGTCACCTTTTCAAGTGTTATATGGCACTGATGCCGAGCTTCCCATTTCTGCGGAACTTCCTGCTCTGCGCTTGGCACGAGCTATCGAAGATGAAACTTTCCAAAATTCTCTTGAAAAGAGAATTATGTATTTAATGAGCTCGAAGAAAAGAGAGTAAGAGTGGTCGACAGGATCACCAAACATCAGAATCAAGTTAAGAGGCTTTTTGATAAGAAGGCCAAGCAAAGGGATTTTCAAGTGGGAGATCTCGTCCTTTTATGGGACAAGCGAAGAGAACCAAAGGGCATGCATGGAAAGTTTGATTCCCTGTGGAGAGGGCCCTTCAAGATCAAGCAGCTCAATGGAGAGAATAGTTTCTATCTCTCATATCTGGATGGAACCGAACTCCCGCTTCCTTATAGCGGGCAGCATCTGAAGATCTTCAGGAAGTAGAGCTTGCTCTCTTCTTTGTACAGTTTGCTTTTTGTTGTGTGTTTGTTTCCGTCGTGTGTTTGCTTTTGGTTTGTTGTGTGTTTTCTTTCTTTCCCCCTCCGGTCGCCCTTGTTTTTGACTCTGTTACCCAATGGATAGGCACATGAAAATCTGGGATTCTCTACCCTTAAGTTTCACTCAAAGATAGTCCCCAGAAAGAGCCAGCTGTTATCCTGCAAAATTGTCAAGGGCAATTTGCAGATAACCATACCCAAAAATTTTGTTTTGGCCCCAAGGAAGTTTGACAACGTTCGAAAGAAGCCCAAAATTATCTTTCGAAAATCAATTTTTAAGGACTTAGCCATTTTTCAGTCTTTTCAGAAAAGGCGCTGATAAGTTCCTGTTGACATGCTGAAGAGTGCGCCAAAGGGCGCTGCTAAGTTCCTGTCGACATGCTGAAGAGTGCACCAAAGGGCGCTGATAAGTTCCTGTTGACATGCTGAAAAGTGCGCCAAAGGGCGTAAGGAATTTCATGTTAACACGACAAATGGTGCGCCAAGGCACAAGGAAGATCATGTTGACACGACAAATGGTGCGCCAAGGTGCAAGGAAGTTCATGTTGACATGACAAATGGTGCGCCAAGGCGCAAGGAAGTTCATCTTAACACAACAAAAGGTGCGCCAAAGGGCGCTGATAAGTTCCTGTCGACATGCTAAAGAATGCGCCAAAGGGCGCTGATAAGTTCCTGTCGACATGCTGATAAGTGCGCCCATTTCCAAAGGGCGCTGATAAGTTGCTGTTGACATGCTGAAGAGTGCGCCAAAGGGCGCTGATAAGTTCCTGTCGACATGCTGATAAGTGCGCCCATTTCCAAAGGTGCTGACAATGTGATGTCGACATGCTTTGAAATGTGCGCCAGGGCCGAGAAGTCACTGTCGACATGCTGAAAAGTGCGCCATTTTACACAAGAGTGGTTTCTTCTTGGGATCCATTGATCATTTTTGTAAGATATTTAAAAAGCATGTTGGCATACACGATGACTTCATCCATGTTGCACCATGGGATGTTGCCATCCAAAAACTTGCCCAAGTCAATTGTTGACTTTTTAAATATCTTTGTAAATATTTGTTGGCTCCTTTTTGCCTTCTTTCCTTCTCCTCTCTTCTATAAATATTGGAATACTTGTTGTATTCGGGGTGAACATTTTTTAGATGAAAATAGAAGTGAGGAGAGAAAGACTTTGAGCTTTCTTGTAACAGAAGAAAACAGTAATACAAATATTAAGACTTTGTGCTCAATAGTTGTGTTATGCATTAGATATTTCTTACGTTAGATCTGTGTGTGTTTAATCTGTTGGATTCATATCTACTTTTCTGTCATTTGCTCATCAGTATTGCTTTGTTTATTTATGCAAGTAGGTTTGGCTCTGTTTACTACCAACCCAAAAACATAAATCTTCTGACCTTTCTGCTTTGGAATTCATTTCTTTTCTTCCTTCGGATCTGCATTCTTTCTCTTTTCCCTCTTTCATTCCTTTCTTTTCGCAGCTTTGAAACGCTCTCTTTGGGATGAGATCCCAAACCCCCGAAGGCGAATCATGAGACTTGCATAGGTTCCTGCTTTGGTAGAATAGCAATAAACCCGGTTTCGCTTTTTGACTCAAAGAGGGCTAAGCCCTTCACACTTTGTTGGCTCGTCTATCCATAGATCTGTCCAGGCGACATATTTTTGGACCAACACACTTATAAGAATGTTATAATTCATTAAACATCGTTTACTTAAAACCACAACAAGATTTGTCTTCACCAAATCAACTTGCCAAAAACATTATTTCCAAATGTTAGCTAATAAAATAAAATATACATGAATTCAAGACCTAAAAATGGATTCATTTTATGCCACATTAATCCCTCTTAACTCTAAATGTAATAGGATACCCAATCCATCTCATGCTTCAAACAACCTCAAACTTGCACCAAAACAAATCATGTCCTAAATTGCCAAAAACCTTCTTACTAAAATAATTCCTTGGAAACCATGTCAAATCACATTATCATGAGAAAAACCATATATCAATATAAATTTATATGAATACAATTTCCAACACAACTTGAATCATCTCAAAATTCCACCTGTAGCTCAAGTTATGACCAAAACACTGGACCCTACTATTTGAGACCCCAAAATTGGTCTTTTACTAGTCAACTGTTTGAACCTAAAAACCATGTACCTGCATGAAATTTCTCTGAAAACTCCATTGAAATCAATAAAAACTCCCATACATCATGCTACATCAATTTTTCATGATACTCCTTTGGACCATCTTTTCCTAAAACCTTCTTCTCCAAAAATTCTATTTTTAGGTGGGGCCCACTTATCACCATGACCTCAACCATACATTTATGTAAATAATGATGACTTATCTACAACATATTTTCACTTTAAATCAAAATTGGGTCAGTATACTTCACCTTTTGCAAACTGCTCCTAGCTAGGGTTTAATTAGGGTTTTGACCTCTTTACCTTCTTAACGTTCATTCATAAAAATGTGACGATAAACTAACCTCATTATTTTTTGAAATATTATAAAATCACCTTATAATAATCCATTAAATCCACAAGTTCCCATGAAAATCACACCATTCACAACGAGCATCTAAAGTTGCACTTCGAGTTGGATTTTGCATTGTTTTCACCCTGTCTCACCAAAACAGTCATATCTTGTTGAATTCACATCATGGGAACCTTATTTTTAAGAGAGAACCACCACTCATCCCTATAACATCTCCAATCATCATAATGTGAATTCCATTTCCCAATCTCTCCAGTCACTAAGACTTACCTATGTTTGCATGTTAGATCCTCACTGTAGCAACTACAGGTCAATTGAAATAATACATGAACTTAACATAAAGCCTATGAAAATGACCCAAAAATACCTCATATTCCATGATGTACATGATAGCATGCATCCATGAGCTCAAATGGCTCCAATACACTTTGTCACACCTCCAAGCAAATATACCTGCTCCCAATGAGCACTTGTAACATGGAGAATAACTTGTACTTGTACCATACCACTACTGTGACTACTCAAGAACCATCAAAACATGTTATAAATCATGTAAATATGCTTCCTAGGCAACTAATAATCTCACACTTCCAAGTAACACCTCCTAGGCACTTGTATAGTCTTACAAGAGCAAACATGCATCATTGAATCCCAATGTAACAACTGATAAACATTTGAACCATCATGTTAGCACCACATAAATCATCCTACAACATTCAATTTTTCATTAATGTGGTTTTTCATCAATTAAAACACCTATTAGGACATCATGCCAACACTAATTTGGTCAGTACATAGGTATTTTTCAGGATTTCAGGATTCAAGATTTTAGGGTTTAAATTATACAATTGGTATCTATTTTGTGTAATAATATAGTCATTTTTAGGTTTAAGAGCCTTTTGGATTGGTTATTAACATTTATAAGAGTGTTAAATGTGTCAAAATTAGAATTTACAAACCTCACAACTCTCAAAGGTAGCGACAATTGATCAAATATATGGACTCATGAATTTTCCCATGAACATGGAGTTGAATCCCTAATTTTTTCTTAGAATATGGTAAAATCATACTATGGATGAGTACCTACTTTACAAGCTTAGGGAATGCATCTTTTGCTTCCTGGTCAATGGTACATCCTTCCTTTGGCCAACCTGCCTTAGTACCACTCTCAACCTGGATCAAAAGAAATTATTAACAAGGTTTTTAAAGTTTGTTTCAATGTGCAGGATGATTGGATATGATGATTGATGAGTTCAATGTGACTTGATGGAAATTAACTTCCTTTATAGGCATAAAAATACCATTCGGGCTAATCAAACACCCTTTGGGAGAGTTCAAAAATATATTAAGCATCTAGAGATGATGTCAGAGAATCTTGGAAGTGTTGGAGGCAATTTAGAAAGATTTAGGAATATTTTTAGGGCTTAGGGTTTAGGGTTTAGGGATCATGGTTTAGGGTTTAAGGCTCGGGTTTTAGGGATTATGTTTTATGGTTTAGGGTTTAGGGTGGTAAAAATAGGGTTTAGGATTTAGGCTTTAAGGCTTGGGGCTTAGGGCTCGGGGCTCATGGTTTAGAGTTAAGGGTTTATGGTTGAGGGTTTATAGTTTACGGTTTACGATTTACGATTTATGGTTTACGGTTTACTGACTCAAGGTTTAGGGTTTAGGGCTCATGGTTTAGCATTTAGGGCTTAGGGTTTAAGGTTTAATTTTTAGGGCTTAAGGTTTGAAGGTCGGTTTTAGGGTTTAGGGAAAGTGATTTAGGATTTAGGGCTCGGGGTTTAGGATTGACTTAGGGTTTAGGGTTTAGGTTTTATGGCTTAGGGTTTATGGTTTAGGGTTTAGGGGTTATAGCTTAGGGTTTAGGGTTCAAGGTGGTAAAAATAGGGTTTAGGATTTAGGGTTTAGGGTTCAAGGTGGTAAAAATAGGGTTTAGGATTTAGGGTTTAGGTTTTGGGGTTCAGGGTTTAGGGTTTAAGGATTAGGGCTTAGGGATTAGGTGTAGGATTAGATGAGACCTCTCTAGGTGTAGCTCCCCTCTCAAGGATCATATTCATATTTGGTGTATTATCATCGAAGAGGGTAGTTCCCCTGTCAAATCGGTTATTCAATATGACGTGGAAGTTGAGAAAATAAAATGAAAGTTGGGGAATCATATTTCATGGGTAATTAGTACTAAGTATAAACAAGACTAATAATGCTTCCGACTACTCGACTAGGAGGGCATGACAATATTAGGACCATATTTCCTAGTCTCGTGTCTAGAACCATCATTGATTTTTCTTGTACAAAATAAGCATAGTAACATGGGAATGGCTAAGAACACAAAGGGGTTATCAATAGCCTATTAAATCTTTCTTGTTTAGTTATGAATGGGAGTTAGTTGGCCTACGTCTTAGTGACCTTCCATTCATTGATAATTCATTCCATGATAAACCCATGGATGTTTTCAAAAGCACCTTCAAAAATATAGGGGTAGTCATCAAGCCTAGTGAAGGGTGTACTGTGATTTCCAAACAACTTGAAATGCATACAAATTTAGAGGTCATAACACGAATCTAAAAATATATCTATCGTTATAAATAGAAGCCAAGTAATGGTGTCTCCTTGTATCCAAGGATCGAGGATTATTGGGGTCTGTGGTAGGATTGGACATTTAGGAATCATTGAGTGTCTAAATCAAAATTTCATTGCATCTAGAGAAACATTCTCAAACATTGGAGTAATGCATCTTGGAAAATAAAATTGAACCTTATAAATCCTCTCAAATTGCCAATCTAGGTCTTGGTCTAGGACATGTTCCTAGCCCTCTTTTTATTTTTATTCGGTTCTATTTGTGGTCATCGAATATGGAAGTTTTAGGAAAGGAATCCACACTTGAAGAATTATTCCCATTTAGATTGTTAGTAATGCCAGTGGAAGTGCATGTGGAATTCGGTTGGTGGAAGGTGGGGTTGTACCCTTGTTGGTTTATTCTCATCGCATCATAGGTATCCTTTCTAGTATTATCGAAGAGAACTCCCCATGCTTGTGTGATAATTTTAAAATCTCCTTGGCTCCTGGGAACTTATTTTAATTAGGATGCAATCGCAAGGCTAGTTTTAGTAGGTATTAATAAAAAAAGAACACAAATTTGACTAGCATTACTTACGAAATGGATTTGTTCGGTTTGAGCTTATCTTTCTAAATGTAATTCAGCTCTCTAATTTCTCCATATTTGCCAAATTTGGGGTGAATTGAAATTCTAGACCTATGAAAACATGAAGAAAATGGCGAGTTCATTTCCCCCAACCTTTCTTGTAGCGAATTTAAACGAAATGAAATTTGGAAATTGGAGATGGCGCCTTGTAGACATTGATTATCCTGCCACCGATTTACTTATTGATGATTAATTGTTATTAGTTGGATTTATTTTCCATTATTATGATAAGTACATTTTTGAGATATAAAAATCACTGTTAGGTTTATTCATGAGAATACAATTATTATTGTGGCACGGTGGAGGAAACTCCTTAAAGCCTCCCATAATTACGAATACCACTCCTACAAAACCTCATACAAGTCGATATATGTTAACCAAACGTTTCATGCCTCCTTGAGATTGAGAAGGGTGTTTATGGATGCTTTTAGCTTGCATGAAGAGTTTACAGAGTAGAAAAATTAAGAAGTAGATGTCATGAGAAATTTGAAGGTTTTGGAGTATGTGTAATCCTTACCAAGTTAGTGAGACAAACCAGGCACTTTCAAGGAAGAAGAGGTTCTTATGAATATGAACATGTATCAAAGTGAATCATGAATGTGAATATGAGCATGTGGTTATTTTTCCATCTTCCAATGGGTCATCCTAGCTTGCATAATACCATACATGGAAATATGATCAATGTGAAATTTGTTTTAGAATGTGAATAAACTAACATTCAAGAGCACAAGTATATGTGGGAAGAAATAGGTTCGGAAGAGATGTGTAATATGCATTCCAAGGCACAAGGTAGATTTCATATCCATTTATTTACTTGTCCCACCTCTCATAAATAAGGTAGTTGTATAAGAAGACTCAATGATGATTCTAAGCATGATACTAGGAAATATGGTCCTAATATTGATATTCCAAAAGATGAACTCACTCATCAGACCTACTAAAAATATATGAGGTTTATCGATCCTTTTAGTCCAAGATCAAGAGAAGTTTTCACTTTGTAATCAATACCATAGACTAGAGGGATTTTAAACAATCTTCAAGTTTCCTAAACCCTAAACCCTAAACCCCAGGCTCTAAACCTAAATAGTAAACCTCAAGCCCTTAACCCTAAACCCTAAACACTAAACCATAAACAATAAATCCTAAACATTCAAACCCTTACTCATGAGCCCTAAACCCTAAACCATAAACAATAAAACCTAAACCTTAAATCCTAAGCCTTAAGCCATACACCCTAAAACCTGAGCCTTAAGCCCTAAACCCTAAAATGCCATTCTGAGCTAATCAAACACCCTCTAGGAGAGTTCAAGAAATATATTAAGCATCTAGAGGTGATGTCAGAGAATCTTGGAAGTGTTGGAGGTAATTTAGGAAGATTTAGGAATATTTTTAGGGCTTAGGTTTTAGGGTTTATGGCTCAGGGTTTAGGGTTTAGGGTTTAAGGATCATGGTTTATGGTTTAGGGCTAAGGGTTTAGGGTTTAGGGTGGTAAAAAAGGTTTAGGGTTTAGTGTTTAGGGCTCATGTTTTAGAGTTAAGGGTTTAGGGTTTATGGTTGAGGGTTTAGAGTTTAAGGTTTAGGATTTAGGGTTTACGGTTTAGGGCTCAAGGTTTAGGGTTTTGGATTTATGGTTTAGGGTTTAGGGCTTAGGGTTTAAGGTTTATGGTTTAGGTTTTAGGGATTAAATTTTAAAGGTTGGGGTTTAAGGTTTAGGGCACAATTTTTTTAGGGTTTAAGGCTTAGGGTTTGGGTTTTAGGGTTTAAGGGTTCGTGTTTATGGCTCGGGGTTTAAGGCTCGGGGTTTAGGGTTGATGACTTAAGGTTTGAATTTTCGGGTTTATGATTTAGGGTTTAGGTTTTTGGGTTTAGGGGTTCATGGTTTAGGGTTTAGAGTTTAGGGGTTAGGGTTTAGGGTTCAAGGTGGTAAAAATATGGTTTAGGATTTAGGGTTTAGGTTTTGGGGTTTAGGGTTTAGGATTTAGTGTTTAGTATTTAGGGTTTATGACTTAGGGCTTATGGCTTATGGCTTAGGGCATATACATAGTTTGCAAACCACTATGATATAGGGAATCTGTGTATGATGATTATATGATGAAATTGTTAATGGTGAATCCAAATGCTTGTTCAAGATGGTGTTTGTATACTGATGGAGAGATAAGTTGTCGTTACCTTTGGGAGTTGTGAGGTTTGTAAATTCTAATTTTAACACATTTAACACTCCTAAAAATGTCAATAACCAATCCAAAAGGCCCCAAAACCTAAACAAAGACTATATTCTTTCACAAAACAGATATTGATTGTATAATTTAAACCCTAAAATCTTGAAGGTTGAATGTTGAAATCCTAAAAATACCTATGTAATGACTAAATTAGAATATGAAAAACTATCTTCTAAACTCATGATGATGGAGTTATGAGACTAGTTCCATAAGGTGCAGAGTGACCCTAACTTCTTATATTTACTAAAATAAATTTTAAGTATAAGTTTTTCTTTTATTAATCTTTATACTTTAATAAAATAAAAACTTATACTTAAACCATTTATTTTAGTAAATATATCCCTCCCATAAGCACATATGCCACTTAGCAAAGCGAGAACGCGAACGTGTTATAACACGGCCCTAAATTTTCTCTGTTGCATTAAAACCCAACCAAACCATAACACGAGTGTGTTATTGCAAAATGGCCAAAAAATAGATTTGTGTCTGCTTTTTGGCCCCCCATTTCCATGCACTTACCTAGGTGCTTTACTCAACTTGCTTGAGTATAGTCAACTTGCTCAGGAGCATAGTCTACTTGCTTTAGATTTTTTCCCACCATCATTGATATGTCACAAACATAGATATGTCAAGTTATTGAGATGTTTAGTATGTTAATTGATTGCAAAATTCAATTGTTACCTTTGGGAGTTGTTAGGTTTGTTAATTCTAATTTTAAAACATTTATCAATTGTACATGTTTTGTTGTTCAGATGTCAATTGATGTGTTAAAAAAACTTTATTCACTCCTAATTAATTTTAAATCCCAAATACTTTATGTTCGTACATAAAAATGAAAAAATATATGCAATAATTCATTAGGATACATGTCTTATAGGACATAGGTTCTTTACTCAACTTGCTTTGGAGTATAGTCAACTTGCTTCGGAGCGTAGTCTACTTGCTTCGAGTATAGTCCACCATAGTTGATATGTCACAAACATAGATATGTCATGTTATTGAGATGTTTAGTATGTCAATTTATTGCAAGATTTAATTTTTATGAATAATGCTACACAATTTACTATTTAATAGTCTAGTTTATGTTATTACCATTTACATGTTTTGTTGTTCAGATGTTAATTGATGTGTCAAAAAAATTTATTGATTCCTAATTAATTGTAAATCCCAAATTCTTTATGCCCATACATAAAAAGGCAAAAATGTATGCAATAATTCATTAGGATACATGTCTTATATGACATATGTGCTTTACTCAACTTGCTTATGAGTATAGTCAACTTGCTTCGGAGCATAGTCTACTTGCTTCAGAGTATAGTCCACCATAGTTGATATGTCGCAGAGATTAGATATGTCATGTTATTGAGATGTTCAATTTGTTAGTTGATTGAAAAATTTAATTGTTATGAATAATGCTACAAAATTTACTATTTAATAGTGTAGTTTATGTTATTACCATTTACATGTTTTGTTGTTCAGATGTCAATTGATGTGTTAAAAAACTTTATTCACTCCTAATTAATTGTAAATCCCAAATGCTTTATGCCCATACGTAAAAAGGAAAAAATGTATGCAATAATTCATTAGGATACATGTCTTATAGGACATAGGTGCTTTACTCAACTTGTTTCGAAGTATAGTCAAATTTCTTCGGAGCGTATTCTACTTGCTTCAAAACATAGTCTACTTTCTTCAGAGTGTAGTCTACCATAGTTGATATGTCACAAACATAGATATGCCAAGTTATTGAGATGTTCAGTATGTTAATTGATTGCAAAATTTAATTGTTATGAATAATGCTACACAATTTACTATTTAATAGTGTAGTTTATGTTATTACCATTTACATGTTTTGTTGTTCGATGTCAATTGATGTGTTAAAAAAACTTTATTCACTCCTAATTAATTATCTACTTTCAGAGTATAATTTATTTGTTACGGAGTATGGTCTAATTTATTCGGAGTGTTGGTAATTTTCTTTGGAGTATAGTCTACTTGCTTCGGAGTGTTGACTTACTTGCTTTAGAGTATAGTCTACTTGTTTTGGAGTGTTGGCTACTTGCTTCAAAGTATAGTATTGAAGGTGAAAGAAGGTAAACAAGTTGGGAAGGACATTTGATAACATCACTTTAGGTCTTAAATACTAAATAATCAATGATAATACACTTGTGGATTATGTGCATTCGTATGCAAAATAATACCTCAGCTTTGAGGAAAATGAACCCCTCTTCATCCATCTCCACCCAAATCCAAATCCATTGTGCTAAATTTAATTATAAATTGAAATAGTCATACCATAACCCCGTTTCATTTATTAATGAATGATCATTCGTTAATTATTTACATATACCTATATTTTATTTGTCTCACATACCTGACCTTTGTATTATCATGTGGTAGCATTGTTTGTGGTATACCACATAAGAGATAAGAGGTGGACATTGTTGAATCCAAGATTAGGGTAATACCTTCTCATACACCCAAACTTTGGGATAAATTGAAGACAACTACTTCAAGTCCATATTTGACATATGAGAGGAGGACGATATCTATAAGGATATAGAGAAAAGCAAGTGTGAAGAGAAAAATCAAGAGAAGGGTTTGAATAAAAAACCACTTTTTGGAACATACTTTGAAAGCACCACAACATGTTGTAGAGAGTACAAATGAATCTCATGTCAAATCTTATGCTTAAGAGTTTCAAAGGATCAATGTAAACTCTTTTTTACCATACAAGGATCCAAATAGAGTGTAACAACGATGAAAGAATCAAGAAGCCTAGGATGGCGATGATATGGGTGAAATCTCAAATAAGAAAAAGAGGACCATAGTTCAAGCACGAAAGCACATAACACAAATGCAAAGAAAAATTAAGACAACTAGCCCACTAAACCAAAATATGTTTCTACATCAAAAATTGTTATCATAAAGTGTCCAAAGATTAATACCATCCAATCTACACCTAAATAATATGGAATCCACTTTAGTTGGTATGAAAAAGCTTCCTCTTTACTATACCTTTAAGATATTGACATGAACAAACTTTTCTCACATAAAATTTTTAATTAATACACTAGATCTATCTAGAAGGGAGACAAATAAAGGTTATAGTGAAGAAATCTATAAATCTTACAAATCCCTAACTCAAAGTAGAGTTATATTGATTAAAAAAATAGATACAAAGCAACCAAATAATTCTTCTCTACTCCAATTGAGGTATATTGTTGATATAACTAAATCCATTCCAGAAACTAATGTCACACTTACAAATTTTCGTAACATAGTGTAAGATTTTAGTCATCGTTACCATTTTTTTTATCTTCCCAGCCTTCTTCCATTGAAACAAAGACATAAATCCATAAAATAACTAAAAATAAAATACAATTATAATAAGAACATGTGGATCCAAAACAAAAACTAAAATATCATCAAATATAATTAATATAATTTGCACAAAAATAACATTTGATGTGTTACAAATTATAACATTAAATAGTTTTACAAACATGTGTCAATGCCACATTTTTAGTTTGTTTTCTCATTACATTGATCCAGAAATCCCAACGTGATTTTGAACAGTTCTTTCAGATGATTGTGTTCCCAGTCACAAATAGTGATCATCTCTTGAACCTTGGCCAAGGAAACTTATGACATTTACAAATTTTCCACACTCATTGTTTCTAGGCCTTTATGTGTCCATATGTAGTTGAAGCAAGTCCATCTCTATATTGGCCTTCACTCATGTAGATCTATGAGCTTCAACCTTACAACTTTTCTTTCTTCTCGTAGTTGTTTGTTCTCTTTTTCATAAAATGCAATTTTCTCTTCCAAAACCTTTATATGTTTTTTTGTCAACTTCCACCATCTCCTCGTAAATTTTCTACAAGGACTCCTTTGGGGAAAATGAATATGTGTGAAAACATTATGTTACGGTCTTTACATTTGTAAAATCAATGTAAACAAAATGTCAAAGTAAATAATTTGTTATGTTGTTTACCTCCAAAGATTTTAGTATGCAATCATCCCTTCTCCTCTTGGATGTAACAATGTCACTATCAAACTTTTTGGCATTTTCCAATGGATCTTTGACATGTGAAGCCTTCTTCTCATTACCAGGAATTTTAGTCCTAACCATCACGGTTGATGGTGTGAATCTAGAAATGTGATAGAGAAGATGAATGATTTCCCACAAAGTAATAATCTCTAATATGAATAATGATTAATATTACAATGCTACAACCTACTATGTCCCTAAACAATTGTCCAACCAAACAATGCCAAAATAAAAATTGCTCCATTTCTTCATTTTACATGTCACGACTTATTGCTAAATGGGGTTGAATTCATTACTAGCTACTAATAAATCATGAGCTAGATTGAATTGAAGGAAGTCTCGACATAGATGAAAAATATAGTAAATTTTATGAGTTTCTTATGGTAAACTGTTCAAGTTTATGGGTGGTAAGAGTAAAATGAAACACCATTTATACATCTTGTAGGCTTACCTTTTAATCCACTATGAAAATAAGAGTACTTCAGATCCTCATTTTTCCCTACATAAAATATATTTTTCACCAATCTTGTTCCTGAAAGAGATGCACAAGGAAAACAAAATAGAGAAGAATCAATACAAAATAGAGAAGAAACAATACAATGTATTCAATAATACACTTGCAGTCTTACACAAGACCTAGGAGTATGGAAAATGTTGAAAAAGTTATGTCCTTGTATTTTTCACATCCACATTAGATCGTTGAGTCACAAAAACTACTACAATATCAAAAAAATCCACCAAAACTCCTATAATATTGAAAAATTAATAATTTTATATCTTACATGATTGGGCATTCAATTTCACTGTTGAATCTTGTTTCCTTGTGAAAGTGGAAATGAATCAGAAAACTTACAAGATTAGCAAATGCTATAAAATCATGAATGAAATCTTATGTAGGTATATTATTCGTTTGAAAATAAGAGTGTGGTATAATGATAGAAAAGTTGAACTCGATGTCCATCATTCTTATTTTCCTCATCTACATAATATTCCCAATAACGTGGATTAGGGAAAGTGTAAATCATTGGTGAAGCATATCAGTCCATCACAAATGCCAAAACCTCGGCCTTACATTTTTGTTTACGAGGTTGACAAATACAAGTAACACTTTATTTTCTTGGCAGTTTGCAATTTATCAATTTTTAAAAATGGCCCATTTTAATTGTTTCTCATACTTGTAAATTTAATTAAATTGCCCTTATTCATTTCATACTTGTTCCTCAAAATTAGAATCATTGAATATAAAAATAAGTCAAAAAAAAAAGAAAACTAGTCCTTAGTGCATTACTTATAAGATAATTATATTTGTTGAGAAAATGTCATGATCAGATCGGTAACAGGATACATAATGCATGGAATACAAAGAACATAATTTTTAAACAATGGCATTGAGAGATTTTTAAAATTGAATTCATAGGTTATATTATCTAACAAAAAGTAGTTTGTTACGATGATTATGAAAATATGAAAATCTTTCCTTTCATTGCCTAAAAATTTGAAAAGCTTTGATTTGATAAATGAACTAGTAAAAATAAATGAACTTGTAGAAATAAAACATCACATTCACTTGCAGATGTGATAAATGAACTAGTAAAAATACAAAATTACCTTAACTAAGATTGATGGATGGCAGAAAATGGATTCAAATCTCACCTGCAATACAAATAAAAACAATGTTAGTCTGCTTGCTATAAATAGAGTAAAAGTAGGTTCACATGTTAAGTATTTTGCAAAATCACATGATGGTTGAATAAAGTGGGGAGAAGATGCAATGATTACCTGTGGTTGTCATTGTGATGCCACATGGCACATATAAAAAAAAAAAAAAATGAATAATCGACCCATTGTGGTGTCACATGGCACATTCAAACAAAAAAATTGTGATGATTTAATCATGAATAATCATCCTTTGTGATGCCACATGGCACATTCAAACAAAAACAAATGTGACAACTATAATCATGAATAATCAACAAATTACAATGCCACATGGCACATTAAAACAAAAAAATATTTATGAAAACTATAATCATGAATAATGCACCGATTGTGAAGCATCATGGCACATTCAAACTAAAAACACTTATGACAACTATAATCATGATTAAATCCAAAAATACACAATTAAAACACATGTTAATGTTATTGTTATTATATTAAAACAAGCCACAATTTTATCAATTAAAACTTTGTCATTAAATTAATGTTAATGTTATGAAATAATTCAGTTAATCGTATGAAATTAGTTTTCCTCCATTGTCTAGTGCACGTAATGGAGAAAATTCTTTCAAATATGTTTTTTTCTTTTGGGATTCTTATGTATCGATTTGGGTGTCACTTTTGTACTTGGTGTACCTTATTATTTTGGTGGGTACCGCATCATCCTACAAAATTTAAACAGTTTGTGTTACTATAATTCATATATACTAATAATACCACAAAGCCAAAACTTCATGTAAAACATTTCCAAACAAGCTATTACCTAATGAGGTGGCTGGCTAAGATGCATTTCAGAAAGTGGCCAAATGGTATAGTTATTGACAACATCCACCAACATGTCCATGAAAGAGGTAGGAAATAGTAGAGGGCAATCAGGATCGATGACACTGAGGATATTAACAATGACACAATTTGATGGAACTTTCCTCCTGTGGCAAGTTGCATCAGCAAAAAACATTGTGAATTTTTCATGGCCCACCAATTCTCCATACATCCAGACATCCACCACATCACCAATAGATGACACCATGTCGGAGAACTACTACAGATGTAGTAGGAGTGGAGGAGGGACTGCATTATAGGAACATTTAGTAGTCTTTTGAAATAATTCTGGTAGTTAGTCCAAAGAAAAATAAATTTATATACTATAACTTTATTCCTATTTTAATACTATTTATATAATAAAACGATCCACAATATAGAATCTCAATTCCACTTCACGTAAAGGTTACCTATAAATCCTCATGTAACAGAATATGCTCCTCCCCTTCTCTCTTGAGGCCACTTGCTAGCGAGATGCTGCGATCATTGCACATTAAATTAGTTTCGAGTAAGTAGAAAAATAAATTATAATTAAATGTTCTTGTATATGAAAAAACGTAAATCAATATATTTAATTGTACTGTAAACTGGATGCATGTCAAACTCCTCATTCTCCTCTCTCCCATAGGTCCCGGAGATGCCTATAGTGACCGAACGTAAATTTGAGTTACAAACAACATATAAAGATGTAAAATCACAATATTCATCATAACCACTTTTAAAAGGAACATATCGTAGCTGATAGAGGTTAAAAGGAACTCAGAAAAGGTAAAAGGGAAGTAGTGGAACAAGGTCTAGAAGCAAGGAGGTGTCCCAAAGGCAAGAAACTAGCTCTTAGGAGTGATGTAGACAAAAGCATATAATCTCATTCATATACTCAAATATCAAGATATTTACAAACTTCACTTCTACCTACTCTGATTTGAGGATCATTTCTAGTCTACAAACAACTTATTCTAGTCTATCCTAAACCAAGAAAACCTCCTACTACAGGCTTTATTTTCGTTGTTGTGATTTTTTGGGTTGTTGGTACAGTTTGGTTGCTTATACGGACATTTGGGCTATTGCTACGGACTCTACACTTCTGTATGTTTTAGAATACTGAAATCATGTCAAACTATAGGTGAAGATACAATCCAGTAGGGCTAGTAAAGCAAGAAGATAAAGAGAGGAGTCTCAAGTAATTACAAGGTCAAATAAAGGATCCAAGAGTTCAAACATATGCAATGTTGTGCATATTTAAATGACTATTACACATATTTATCCATACTTTTTAGTTTTTATCGGGAACGATTACCACCGACACACCTTTATGTCATAATTATCTATCAAAGATATGCAATGAGATGGCAATATCTACATATCATTTAAGTAAATATTTAGAAATCAAACAAGTACTTATTCACTTAAAGAAAATACTTAAACTAGAAATCTAACAAGTTCTAAAATTCCTTATTACAATACAAATTTATATTTTTTACATTTAGAGGGAAAATATAACTTGAAATTTAGATTTCAATTGAGGTCCATGACTTACCATGCTTTGCATTTCTTACACCGCCACATCCACAATCAAAAAAGGTGCAGTAGCATCACCCACTTGCAACAAACCAACCTACAAAATAACAATTTTTTTATTACAATGGTTTTATAACAAAACTACAAATTACAATTCACATATTTTGTGTTCGCTTTTATTTACCTCAGCTTCCTTTCTGTTGGTTGGATTCGTTGCTATTTTTTTACATTTTTCATATAGATGCAAAAGCGACATATCATCCTCCTACATACATATTGTATCAATGCAAATGTTAATGAATGATTCATGAACAAGTGTTTAACTAACGAAGATAAATATAAAATGACTAACTTACGTCGCAGTCACCTCCACTAGTTATTTCCAAATGACCCCCTTCTTGTTGCATCCATCTCACCCTCCTCACCTATGAAGACAATGACATGTAAATTATAAGAAATATATAATACTTATGTATTGACAACAAGAAACAAGTGAAATGAAATGTTACTCAATAAACTTACCATGTTTTTCTTCTTTTCTCTCAAATCCAATATGTCTACCCTCCTCTTAGCCCTCACAGTCTCTAAATCATAGACCCTCATGACATATAAACATATATCTTGGAGCATCTTAATCTCTTTGAATGATTTCTTTCCATCCCTCACCCAAATGCACTTTATCATGTGTCACCTCTCAATATAGATCACGTACATATCACACACTCAATGTTTCGCTCTCTCTCCATGTATCCTCCACATTTTGGAGGCCCATCGAGGATATTTTTTGGTAAACTTTCTCCCTCTCATCTCAGGGAAACATGAGAGAGGGAATGGGAATTTTCCTATGGATGTTTAATGTCCGTAATGTGTAAAATTTTATGTCACAACTGGGGTACTCGTAATAATAAAGTATGTGATCCCCATAATGCTCCCTCATATAGTGAAGAGAGCCTATACAACAACATCATATAAATAGTTAGACACTAATGGACATAAATGAAAACAATAAATTACAAGATTCAATTTGCTGATTTTACCTCATCGATGATGATATCATCCTCCGCATGACCTGGAGAAGCAACACTGGGTGCATCCTCCTACAATTATCATTCCAAATATCACGTTATGAGCCATACAAACTCATTACGCACATACACAATAATATATAATCAAATTAAATTAAATTAAGATAACAAATACAATGTTAAATTAAGGTAATTTTACCTCCTCTACAACTATACCATCATGTACATGTGATGACGAAGCAACATTCACTGCAACCACCTCGTCATCCTTCACTCAACAATCCATACCATATAAAAACTCGTTACCAACATAATAAATAATACCAAAGTCCAAAAATTTTAAAAAGCAATGTTAGAATGATTAGTACATAAAGTACACACACGTACCGAAGAAGATATCTAAAGGTTCAATATCCACCTTCATCATTTTGATCTTCTGAGTGGAGGCCCAAGCTCAGGTGCCTAAAATAAGATTGTGTTAGTTACTTAAAAATCTGTTTCAACATAAAATATAATACAATTATTTATTTTTCAATTGCAACAATGCAAAATGTAATTGAAAACTTGTATTCTTACCTATGACGAAGAAGCAATGCCCGTAAAATGCAAGTTTGGAAAATATGACCACGACAATGGTTAAATAACAAAAATCACAAACAATCATAATTCATCTTAACAATAACAATTTGGACAAATATAGTGCCTACATGTATTTTGCTAAGAGTACACACCATAACAGTATGATGACTCCAAGGTCCAACTATCTTGCGATAACATTCATATTATATCTTCACGAGCCGCATTATTCCTTCGATAATAAATTTATGTACCATTCCACCAATACATCACAGATAGAAGGTATTAAGTCATTAAATAATTAGAAACATACTTGTACATAACACAAAAAGGAAATACGTGTGTACATATATCATATTACAATGTCATCCATGGAAATTTCTAACAACACTACCACTTCTTCATTTATTGTGGCCCTAAACACTTGACATACATCCAACCTACCTCTATTAACTTTTACATGTACATATGAACATTTCACAAAGCAGATACAATATCTAGCACTTGAACTCGAGAGAACATAAATATTTACATTGTTACATTGGTATACACCATTCATTTGATTCACAACAACCATATCATGAGAAAACACACAAATGTTCTGAACTTCTTGATGCAACACTTCCTCAAGACCCAATATCAAGGCCCTATACTCAGCCTGGTGGATGGTCATACTAACATTTCCCACAATGGTGCCTCTCTCTACTTTCTTGTTGTCATCAGGGTCATATAATATGAACGATGAACATGTAATATTTTCTAAGAGGTATTAGACACTCCATGAATTTCCAATCTCCAAATGGCAACCATGTTTACCTTTACAATGGAAAACATATATCATAAAAAAATAATATATAACATGTTTTTTTTTATATTCAACACTGTAAATTTGAACTTTTCAATGCAACTATCTACATTATAAGACATATGCATATCTATATATTTCATATATATACATGGTTCTTTTTTTTGTGTTAGTTGTGGTATACAAACTATTTTTCTTTTCTTACTGTGGTATACACACTGTGTTTGTTATATAGACACTGTGTGTATACCATGTAAGATAAAAATGGATGATCTTTCTTCGATCACAAATAAATTACTCGGTTGTGACTTTGGCTAGTGTATATACTATTGTCTTGGATGACTACCCATTCAATACGATGTCTATACTCTTCTCTTGGATTTTTTATTTAAACATGATTATAGTTGTCATAATTGTTTTTGTTTGAATGTGCCATGTGGCATCACAATGAGAACAAAAGGTAATCATTGCATCTTGTGCCCACTTTATTTTATATTTACAAAGCATGATCATATACAAAAAAAAAGACATCTATAAATCTAGTATATCATATTATTATTATCCTTAATTTCTATTTCACCACATTCATTGACTAGTCGACATGAATTCAATTGTATAGACACGGTAAGTATAGACACAATGGTATAGACATAGTGTTTGTAAGATAATCTACAATACCATATATAAGTATTTTTATTGATACTATAAGTACATGTTTTCCTCTAAAATACTTCACGACTCTATAGAATAGAGAAATAAACTAAAATGTCTATCTGTGAATAATTTTAAAATATCAAAATCACATACTTTTTTTAAGATGTAATGCTTCTCCCCAATTCTGTGCAATGGACCTTCTCACAATTCTCATTCTCTTGTCAATTCTCCCAAATACAGTTGACCTTCTACGAATACAGCTTTTAGAGTTCCCAGCTTTGGCGCCTAGATTTTTTTGGTTGCTTGTTTAATCAATGGAATGGGGCAGTTTTCCAAAGAGATACATTAAATTCTTGCCACCTCCTCACGTCCTTTCCTCCTCTAATTTCTATGCCTTCATATGGGTCATATCTACCTTGGGATGGACCTTAGGAATTGTCCTAAATCATGTATAGGATAGTGACTGTGTTGTGCTTCACAAATTCTCACGCAATCAGCGTTCACAATAAAAACAATTGCAAAGTTTTGGCGCTTAAATTTTCTATTGTTTAATCAATGAAGTTTCTCATAAAGAAAAAAGTTTCCTATAAGAATGTTCGGTATGTGAGACCAATACATATTGATGCCTCATGCACAAACATTTTGCCTTTACTTTCTCAAAATACTCATTTGTCCTTCAATCCCATTCTATTTGATTTTTCATGGTAGAAGTGAAGGCTCTTAATTGGGACTCCCCTACAAATATATTTATTTGAAAATCTGACATGTGACCCAAAGTATGTTACACAAGTGGAATTCACACATGAGATTTTGATGTTCAATGGAGATTTTTGTAAATTCCTTCAAAAATTCTATGTCATTGTTTATTTCAAATGGCAATTCACATGCTATTCTTGATAATTGCCACCTCTATAACTGTTCATCCAAGAAAGCATTGTATACTTGTCCGAAGGTCTTTTGCAAGCAAACAATTTTTCCTACTTCGTAGGCAGCATATAAGTCATTTTTTATCTTTTCCTTTTCTTTTCTATTTTTTTCCTTTCCATCTTCTCCTCTTCTAACTAATTTTTCAATGTCTCGTTTTGAGAATGCAATTTTTCGTAATTATTACAAATTATACCCCACACATTTCTGACTTCCTCTATGTTTAAGGAAGTTTGAACTTCCTTATAAAATTTTACTTTAGTGTTGGAAAGGGCTATTTCTTCCTTTTCCTTGCATTGCATTTCAAGTTTTTCAATTTGATCAATTGTAAAGAAGAGATAAGGGTTTCTTTTGATTGTACCTTTATTTTTAGAAAGTCTATTTCTTCTTGTTTGCTTGATGATTGCTTCTTACCTAGAGAGCATAATCACATGTTGTAATTGATCTTATTCAATACCCTGACCTAGTGAAGCAAGAGATATAGGTTCTTCTTCTGTAAGTGGAGCCTTTCCTTTTTTTGTTTCCTTACTGGAAGAAGAAGGTTATGGAAAAGGTTTAGGTTTAGTTGCAGAGTTTTGGCACTTAAAGTCTTTCTTGTTTAATCAATGGAATGGGGAAACAAAAACTAGAGCGTTTGCATTAAATTCTTGCCACCTTCTCACATCCTTTCCTTCGGCACATTTATTTCCCTTGGGATCAACCTCAACAATTTGCATGAGTTGTTGATTGATGGTGATCAAGGGTTATCTTGACTGGATGCCATGAAGGAGGATGCAGTCCCATAGATGAGCATTGTATGTATGGCATTATACGTTGTTTTTTATGGGGATCATGCAATCATGTCACCAGAATAGATGGATTTGTTTTGCAGAGTCCTCTGTGGCTAAACTTATGCTTCCCAAAATTTCAACTACCTCCTCGACGTCTTCATCCTCTAGAAGAATCAATTTTCTTTTTATTTTTTCACTTGGGGCTTCAATGACAGTTTCTTCTCCCAATTTATTCAATTTTCTTTTTCTTTTGGAAATTTTTCTAGCAGATGTGACACCATATATCTTGCCCCATTAAGTGCTAAGTGTCATTATTTCTCCTTCAGTTTATTGAGGGATGGAGTTGATTTAGGTGCAATAGATTCAAAGAGAGTATGTCTCTATTTTTCAGGAGCTTTACCCATCTCCTACAAAAAAATTTCCAAGGCCTTTTACCCTTCTACTCTTTGATGGAGTGTTGAAAAATCAAGTAAAAGAGATCATGCTGCTTGACTACTCCTTTATTCTCTTTATATCTAGTGGCCATATTATGGATTCTATCACACAAATATTGAGGTAAATTGACTTGACTCCTTGGTTTGTGCAAACCATGTTTCAAATGAATCATAATCTACATTGTATCGCCTCCTAGGAGATTATATTCACCTTCGCAAGTGAAATAATTCACTATCCAAAAGGTGGCTTCCCTATAGGGTTCAAGAATTGTATCTCTCCTAATGCATTTGACCTAATTTACATTATTTAGGGCCAATTGCGGTTTAGGCTCTCCATGTTCATGAAAAATTTGAATTAGGTCTTTGTATGTAGACCTTCCTGTAATTTGCATCCCTTCACAAGGAATCCCTAAAATTTCACTAATGATCTTACTATTGACAGTAATCTTCATGCCTCTTACCCTCGAAGAGCTTCCCTTGAAATTTCCAACGAATTCTTCCACCACTACTTCCTTATAGCCTTGTAATTTCTTTATGAATTCCAACCATCCTGCCTTTTGAAATAGTGTTGCAACTTGTGAATATCGCAATAAAATTGACACCTTTTCCCTCGATGCATTACTCTATTTTTGAGTACTTTTTATGCCCCATTCTTCTAAACCAAGCAAAGGATAAACACACAACAAGAATGATAGCGAAAAATATGAAGCGAGACAACTGAATATAGACCGAAGCAAGAGTGTTTGTATACCACAGTAAAAAAAAAAAAAGGTTCGGGTATGTGAGACATATACATGTACATATGTATATGTATACTCATACATACGTGTGCATATACATGTATATGGATATGCATATGCATGTATAAACATACATATGCAATTACACACACACACACACACACACACACACACACATATGTATGTGTACATGTATGTACATGCATATGTATAGGTATGTGTATGTATTCGAGTAGGTATCACCGCATATTCCTTGACAACCCAACAAAGTCAAGAGTATAGATAGTATTTTTATCTCTCTTATGTGGTATACACATAGTGTGTATACCACATACAACACTACCATATGATAATAAAAGGTCCAGGTATGTGAGACATATACATGTACATATGTATATGTATACTGTACATACATGTGCATATATATGTATATGCATATGCAAATGGGTGTATAAACATACATATACAAATGCATATATATATATCATGTGTATGCACATGTATATATGTGCATATGTATAAGTATGAATAGGTATGTGTATGTATTTGAGTAGGTATCGCATCATATTCATTCACTAGCCAGCAAATTCAAGAGTATAGACGGTATTTTTATCTCTCTTATGTGGTATACACACAGTGTGTATACCACTTACAACACTACCATGTGATAATACAAAGTTTCGGGTATGTGAAACATATACATGTACATAACATGTATATGTATACTATACAAAGTTTTATATATATGTGTGCATATATATGTATATGCATATGCAAATGGGTGTATAAACGTACATATACAAATGCATATATATACATATGTATGTATGTGCATATGTATAGGTATGTGTATGTATTCGAGTAGGCATGGCAACACATTCATTCACTAGCCAACAAAGTCAAGAGTATAGACATTATTTGTATCTCCTTTATGTGGTATACACACAGTGTGTATACCACAAACAACACTACCATATGATAATACAAAGGTTCGGGTATGTGAGACATATACATGTACATATGTATATGTATAGTTGTACATATGTATGCATATGCAAATGGGTGTATAAACATACATATCCAAATGCATATATATACATATGTATGTACATGCATGTGTATACATATGTATAGGTATGTGTATGTATTCAAGTAGGAATCATTCTATATTCCTTGACAACCCAACAAATTCAAGAGTATATATAGTATTTTTATCTCTCTTATGTGGTATACACACAGTGTGTATACCACATACAATACTACCATGTGATAATACAAAGGTTCGGGTATGTGAGACATATACATGTACATATGTATATATACATACACACACACAAACACATACATATGCATGTACATGTATGTATGTGCATATGTATACGTATGTATATGTATGTATTTGAGTAGGTATCGCAGCACATTCATTCACTAGCCAACAAAGTCAAGAGTATGGACGGTTTTTATCTCCCTTTTGTGGTATACACACAGTGTGTATACCACATACAACACTACCATATGATAATACAATGCTCCAGGTATGTGGGACCATTACATATGCAATTACACATACATATGTATATTTATACTTGTACATAAATGTACACATATATGTTTATGCATGTATGTATGTATGTGTATATTATACGTATATATATATATATATATATATATATATATATATATATATATATATATATATATATATATATATATATATATATATATATATATATATATATATATATATATATATATGTATGTGTATATAAGTAGGTGTCACATCCCATTCAGAGCCATCTATCCCGCGACAGGATCAAACGACCCCATAAAAATCACCATAAGATGTCATACACAATGGCATACATGCAACGCCCATCTGTGCAACCCGCATCCTACTCTATTGCGTCTAGTCAACACAACCCAGTCACCATCCAATCAACAACCCATGCCAATTCCCGAGGCTGATCCCAAGGCAGATATAATCCATATGAAGGAAGATAAATTGGAGGAGGAAAGGACATGAGAAGGTGGTGAGCATTTAATGCATCGCTTTGGTTTTTGGTGCCCGATTCCATCGATTAAACAAGCAACAAAACTTTAAGCGCCAAAACTTTGCATATGCATATGCATGTATAAACAAGCATATACTATTAAACATATATATATATATATATATATATATATATATATATATATATACATATGTGTACATGTATGTGTGTGCATATGTATACGTATGTATAGGTATGTGTATGTATTCAAGTATGTTTCACAACACATTCATTCACTAGCCAACAAAGTCAATAATAGTATGGATTGTTTTTTAATCTCCATTTTGTGGTATACACACAAGGTGTATGCCACATACAATAGTACCAAATGATAATACAAAGGTCCAGGTATGTGAGACATATACATGTGTATATGTATATGTATACTCGTACATATGTGTGCATATAAATGTTTGTGGATATGCATATGCATGTATAAACAAGCATATGTGTGAATAACACACACACACACATATATATACATATGTGTACATGTATGTACATGCATATGTATACGTATGTATAGGTATGTGTATGTATTCGAGTAGGTATTGCAACACATTCATTCAATGAGCCAACAAATTCAAGAGTATAGATAGTATTTTTCTCTCTTATGTGGTATACACACAGTGTGTATACCACACACAACACTACCATATGATAAGATAACATGAAGGTCTAGGTATGTGAGACATGTACATATGTACATGTATACTCGTACATGGAGTTGCATGACTATTTCAGAGAATGGTGACTAGGTTGTGATGATATGACACCATGGAGGATGATGTGGGTCCCACAGAGAGCTATGCATGTATGCCATTCGGTATGGCATCTTATGGTCATTATTATGGGGGCCATGCAATCTTGGTGCCGGGATAGTCGATCCTACATATGCATATACATGTATATGAATATGCATATGCATGTATAAACAAACATGTGTAATTGCACATATATATGCGTAGCTTGTGCTATCCTATCCTTGCGACAAGATCATAGGACCCACATCTATATTCATGATGGCCTCGCATATGCCCCATAGACATGCATCGCTCTTTTCCCAAGAGTATGTGAGATATATACATGTACATACGTACATATACAAATACATATATAAATGGGTGTATAAACTTACATATACAAATGCATATATATACATATGTATGTACATGTATGTACGTGCATATGTATACGTATGTATAGGTATGTGTATGTATTCGAGTAGGTATCACAGCACATTCATTCAATAGCCAAAAAAAAATTCAAGAGTATATACGGTATTTTTATCTCCCTTATGTGGTATACACACAGTGTGTATACCACAAACAACACTACCATATTATAATACAAGGTATACATGAGACATGTACATATACATATGGACATTTCTACACGTATGTGTATGTACGTGTATATGTATACATATGTATAGGTATGTGTATGTATTCAAGTAGGTATCACAACAAATTCCTTGACTACCCAACAAAGTCAAGAGTATAGACAATTTTTTTCTCTCTTATGTGGTATACACACAGTGTGTATACCACATACAACACTACCATATGATAATACAAGGTATGTGAGAAATGTGTATATATATATATATATATATATATATATATATACATTTATACTCGTACATATGTGGGTGTATGTATGTGTATATGTATGCGTATGTATAGGTATGTGTATGTATTCGAGTATGTATCACAACACATTCATTCACTAGCCAACAAAGTCAAGAGTATGGATGGTTTTTTATCTCCGTTATGTGGTATACACACGTGTGTATACCACATACAACACCGCCAAATGATAATGCAAAGGTCTGGGTATGTGAGATACATGTACATATACATGTATATGGACACAACACACACACACGGATGTGTGTGTGTGTGTACATGCATATGTATAGGTATGTGTATGTATTCGAGTAGGTATCCTTCACTTGTAAATAACATAACGAAATGGAAGAAACTACAAAAAAATACCAAAAGTATATGAATCCTTCACTTGTAATCAATGAACCAAAAGTATCAAACAATTTAGGTGATAATATGCTAGATACAGAGGCTAGTGATGAACCACTTGTCGTGGATGATATTACAATAAATTTCAAGTGGAGGAGTCAAGTCTGCAAAGATGGCAAACAGATTGAAGGCCAAAAGAAACATATTGATGAAGAACCTAATACTCATAATCAGAAAAGAAGAAAGTTAATACGCCCATAGTTTGATTTTCCCAAAAGCTCTGAAATAAGTTCTCTTCCACTTTCAATTGTGGAAATAGTTCGAAGTGTAATATTGAAAAAAGTTTGACCTCTGCCAAATTCATGATGGCCCCCATATGCCCCATACACATGCATATGAATTGTTTCCAATATTAGATGCAACACAAAATAAGATTTTACCCCATATGCCCCATTCCCATGCATCCGAACTCTTTTCAATATTAGATGCAACATAAAATAAGAGTTTGCCCACCTCGGGCTCTATGCAAGATCACAAGGATTGCACATATCTACAGAGGCTACCCTGTTTTAAGAGATCATGGTAAGAAATCAAACTTATTTCAGAGCTTTTGGGAAGATCAAATTGTTGGTAAGAATGAATCCTTGAATGCATGTGGTGGGTTTTATGTTTTCTATAATTGTTTTTGCATTTGGGATTCACTGTGGACGCCAAAACTGGGAACTCAACAACTTTATTCACGAATCTAGACGAGATTTGGAGTAGACAAAGACAACAAATATGGGTTTTATGTTTTCTATAAAATTTGCATTTGGGATTCACTGTGGATGGCGACAAAACTGAGAACTTTGTATCTTTATTCGTAGAAACTAGACGGGATTCATAGTAGACGGAACAAAAAATATTTGTAAAAATTTATGCGTAAACTTGAATATGTACGGTGTATATCTACGAAACGATTCACTCTGGGAATGATTTCTATTCTTTTTAAACCCTAACACAAAATGCATTGGCAAAAATTGTAAATAACATAATAAAACCACAAAAAATACCCAAAGGTGGCCCAAGAAGTTGGAGCCAGGAGCAGAAATACCCGAATGGACGAGGGATAAACAAATGTGACTAGGTTCCAAGCTCACGTGACAGGGATGAGCTTCAGTGAGAGAGGATGAAAATTTCAGATGCAAATGCAAATCCCTGAAATCGAAAATGTGGGAGGCCTCGGTCTAGGCTTTTGAATGGAGAGGTTGAAATTAAAGTTTGAAGTGACTTGAGAAGGTGGCGACGTCCGGAGACCTCTGCTTCGTAGAAAAACGTGCGATGTTCTAGCTCATCCAAATTTGACAACGACAAATTTTCTCCGGCCGGTAATATTCCACATTGGCAGGCGGCTCTTGGGAAAACTGTGATGCATGTGTATGGGGTATATGGGGAACTTCATGAATATGCATGCGTACCATGTGATCCTATCGCCAAGATAGCCACAGGCCTACCATTTTAGTAAGGAGCGACTGTAGGAAAGGGCAGTAAGAATAATGAAAGCAATGGACGTTTAGGAGGAAACCACAACGCTTTCAGAGAGGCTGGGCATCTAGAGGATCTCCTTAACAGGTATATTTTATGGACCACTCTCACAATACAGCCAATTTATATTGTAGACCGTGTCACACGATGGAAAAAATTTCTTACAACCTGTCATACTGACGTTCATATTAAAAATCTAACCGTTTTTTAATTTTTATATATGTCTTTATCTGGTTGTTGCTTGTTAATTGTTAATTATTTATTGTTTATTTCTCTACGTAAGCTCTTAGGCCTTAACACGCCTACCTCCAGGTTACATCCAATTAGTGTTGACAGTGAGTTGCAGGCCTGTCACTTCTATTTAGGATTTACAATTCGCATTCTTTGACAAAACATTTTACAATATTTTATACACGTTCACGGTTCAACATTAGTATTTCCAACTTTAAAATTAAATATAACATTAAATGAGTTGACTGTAGAAGATCTGAGACTTAAATTCTTTCATTTCATGGAGTCATGTCAATGGTTGGTGCTGCAACAAAAATTATGATACTCATGAATGTTCAACGATGCAATATGAAAATTGATGTGAAAGGTACTGTGGAATTCCAAAGGCATGCCCAAAAATAACGAAGTCTAAGCTGGTCCAATACCATACCAAATTCAACGAAATCGAAGCAAGGAGCCTGCATTAAACATGAACGTTAAGCCAATGCCATGCATGGAATGGAGGAGATCAGTCGAAGCAATCCAAAGCTGGGTCTATAAATTAAGCTCTAGGCAAATCGAAAATCTCGAGTTAAACAATAGTTTCTAATCTCAAGGGAAATGTGACGAGCAGTGTCGTTGATGATATACCTGTGCCTGATTTTTCATGTTTATGAATCAGTGAAGTTTTAGTTTTATCTATGTACAATCTGTGTGAATCACTCTTTGTTTTATTCTCGCTAGCATGAAGATCTGTTCTTTTATTCTAAGTCTCTAACCCATGCACTCTTGTGTTCGACCACTGCCAGTCGTTGGATTCCATGGTTTGAACCTTGAACACCTTTGGTTGAAAATTCACGTGTTTAAGTGGTTTGGGTAAGCGGTGAAATAATATTTTGCTTTTACTGATATGAAAGACAAATTAAAATTATGTTTAAAGCAAAACAATATTCATGGAGATGGTGGATGTTATGGAAAGAGAGTTAGTTTTTAAATGTCATTGTGGTAGCTGGTAAGCATAGAACAACCAAATCTAATATTTGAAACATATGCAAGGTTAGCACTAAGGAGAAGACATAAGACATCAGATTTGGGAATTTGGAGGGAAATGCACATTTATTGTAGAATAATAATTAAAAAAAAGGTGATATTACATAAATCTCGAAGATATGCAATTTAATCTCTTCCTGTATTGATTAACTTTAAATTAATTTTATATAAAAATAAATAAAAATTGATGAAGATTATATTTTGTTTTATCAAAGTGTTTAATTTAAAAAATTCTAATTGTTTTGATGTATATAATTTTTATAATGATCATTTTATTGAATTTTCAATTTTACTCTTAAATTAGTTAATACTTTCTATCTAAATCATTTTATTGTATGATTGTGTGTTCTAGTACAAAAACATTAAAAGAAAATATTATGATAAGTTTATAGTGTTTTTCGGATATATTACCACATACTTATTATAGAATCATATTTCATTTGTATTTTTTATTATATGAAAAAATAGATTTTTGTATCTATGTAAAAATTTAGAAAGTAAAAATTAATAAATAAACGTTATGTGTATCAAAATGTTAGTTTAAAAAATGTCACAATTTTTTTTTTTATGGTTAGGGGTGACCGTCAAATTTAACTTCTCGCTAAACAATATGAATTGTTATGTAATCAAGCAAAATTTTGGTGCTATGTAACTTGGTTTTAGTATAACTTTTCTCATTTCGATTTTGTTAAGTTGTAAATATTTAATATATTTTAAATATATTTATTTGGAAAATGTAATTTTTGGTAGTCTAGGAAGTCTGCAAAGCTTTAAAACCAGGAAGCTCCACCAATTAACTTCTAAAATTACATGTAAAATCCTCACCAATTAACTATTTTTGGATTTCCTCTTTTGTACACCTCATTATAAGATTTCCTTCTCCCCGATATCTAGATTGAACATTTAAATGAATTGATTTGTAAATTAGATCAATAAAAATTATGGGATTATAGTTAAAAGAGGCAAGACTATAGTTCTATTAAAATTATCGATGATCATCCCGTGATTCATTCGAGCATGGGATTTATCAGACACCGATGACGCCCCCAAATTGGACTTAAGGTCCTTGTGGAAAACATACATTATTACAACTAAGGTGGAGATTCATTTAGTTTTTAGATTAATGATCAAAATAATCTTAGTCACTCATTTATATTTCTCGTCACTTAGACTAACATGCATATTTCTTATTGTTTGACACTTTACACCTATGTTAACCGACACAATGTGCTCTAACTTATACAAAAGGTTTATTCCCTAATTTTTCCGCCTCCTTTCAAAAGTTTAATGGATCGCCGCAATCACATTGTTATCTTTATTAATAATCTAAGTGTGGAAGCGAGATAAAAAATGGTAAACACAAGTTAAAACATGGTATATACTTCATTTATTAGTACTATCTCAAAGGCCTAGACATTCACATCTCCAACATAAATATTGATTCATTTTGTAGATAATATGTTGTCTCAAGAGAGAGGATATGTTCGATGAAAAGTATGAGATGGAGGGAATGGAAGGGAAGTGTAGGTGTGTGTCGACACAAACATATTCAAGTTTCTCATCTACATGTGATGGAAAATGAGACTCTACAAAGACTTAAAGGTGAGGGATAATGTTGATGTTAGGGTTAATTTCCATACACTTTCCACTTGGGAAAGGGTTAGTGCAATCTGTCGCTATCCAATAAAGAGCTTGGATTTGAAATTAGGATTGAGATTTCAAAACCATGTTTCCACCTTTACTGCTTCATGTTCATTAGGTGAGCAGTTATGTTTTCCTATGAGAATGTTGGCAAGATCATTCACAACATCCCATGTATTTATTTTAGGCCCTCCAATTATCTTGTGAGATAATATCTCCACTTTATATAGTTTCTTAACGAAGTTCAATATATCCCTTTAAATGCATGCATTACCATCCTCCTAGCTGTAAAAATGGGAGTTGCGAGTAGTATATAGATAACCATCGAAACTTAATGGAAGGTGGATTTTATAGATGTAGTTTCTAGTCCTAGGGTTCAAAAGATCCCAAGATAAAATATTTTATTATGCACTCATTCTCTCAATTTAAAAAAATAGAAAATAATGCACTATTAATAAATCCTCCATTGTGTTGATAAAACATAGATGGTAAAATATAATGCTTGCCACCTCCTAATCGACATTCTCTCGTAATTATGTTCCCAAATAAGTCTTGGATATTGTTATTCTTACTATAAATTTTAGGTACATTTGAAATATTATTACGCATATTCAAACTTATTATAATATCATTAATAGGTAAACAATAGTACTTTCTAAAATAATTTAAAGGTCTTCCATCGATGTCTATCACAACACCACCCTTTACATTAAAGATCCCAATTTTTTTCAAGACCACTAAAATTTTGTTCTAATTCCTATATAATCGATTTTCCAAAATAGTTTAAATATAGAGCACAAAATAAGAGTAAAATAGAATGAATATATAAATATAACAAATATCCAAGAAAGAATAAATAATAATAGCAAGTTACTTTTACATATTCCACATTTATATTGTTAATATTATAAATGGTTTGTTATACTAAATCTTAGTATATTGATCTGAACATCCTACTATAAACAAATGAATAAGGGAATCTTCACTTATATATACATAAATATGATAGGATAATAATGAATTATCCACAAGAACTAATATATGATACATGTAATGGGTTACCTTCCATTCCACCAAATTACACCATTTTTATCGGTATGTTATTAACTCATTGTTTGGTCAATTACATACATAAGGTTATTAGTTGAGGACATATGTAGCCCTATATAGAGTCATTAGGTTATTAAATTGAAAATCCACGTGGCTTTTAGAAATCATAAAAGATTGTGTAAAAGTTTTTACCATGTGTATACACTCAAATTTGGTAACTTGTACTTTAAACATTATAATTTTTGATATATCCCTTGTTAAGACAAATTATCACACTCTAAGCTTAATCAACACATCTTTCTATCTATCTCTTGGCTTTCTCATATCTATACTTTACCATCTCATTCAATAGGGAAATATTACTTAATCCAAAAATTAAATTGTCTCTACGCTTCATTCCATGCCTTTTGAGAGATATGCTCATAAAAAGTCATTCCCAAATATTGGGAGGATATGCTCATAAAAAGGCATTCAAAAACAATAACTTCATGTATCCTACCTTAAATCGATGGATGTTAATTGCAAGATTATGTCAACTAAAGACGCTAATAGTTTCTCAACTCAGAAGATGTGCACACACTTCCATAATGAAATTACAACTTGCGAACCCATATTTGTTATTTCCAACTACTACCGAAAACACTTTTTCACTAAAAACATAGTCCCAATTAGATATTTAAAATTCATTTGATTCACAAGAATACATGAACACAAAAATTAAAAAAACTGAACTCATATACCTCATTCCACTCATAAGAATACACATACCTAGTAAGCATAAAACACTTAAACTCATAAATCTATTCATAATTTTGACATGTAACCCAGTAGAAAAGAATAAATCAATACAAACATTGTGCCATAAAAACCAAACACATAAAACACCCCAAATTGCCATTACAAAATAAAAGCATTATGATTTAGAGTATCAGGGAGAAGTTCATGCCTTCAATGTCCATGTTTTTTCTCAATTTATCTAATTACTTTCTCCTACAATCTTCTCTAGAAATAAAAAATAACAATGCATTCATCAAAAAAATCCTTTATGAAACAGATTTCCACTCTATCCATTTCTATATTAGCATTCACAACCGAAAAAATGCACAATGGAGACAAATTATGCTTCCTTTGAAACACCTAAAAAGTAGATCATGCCAAACAAACCAAATGGCTGAATGGAGAGAATGCAACCAAGTTTAGGGTTGGCTTCTTGGGGAAGCTAACCATTCCCGAGGAGCGGACCAACCATTAATGTAACATTTAAAACCCAAAACATCTCAGTGTTATTTCCTCATGTCACGCAACGCTGCCCACTACACATCACATTAAACAAGTCTGGTTCGAATTACATTTTCCAAGTCATTTTCCCAAGTCACCAATGCCACACAACTAACATGCCATGTAAGCCCAAAAGACACTAATACATGCCACCCACTCTTTGTCAAGTGGATTTTTATTCTAAGTTAATGAAATCCATTTAACCTCCATGTATTTAATTAAAACTTAATATATTTACCCATGTCCATATGCCAAGTATTCTAATAAATCAACACTTTGTATAGACAAGTTACAAACTCATAACATGCCACAACAAATGCCAAGTGGTCTAACAAATGACCCAATGTGAAGAGTCCAAGCAAGAGAATAAACACGAAATATAATTATTGCCTTCCATATACTTTCCAAAATCAATTTTGAAAACATATATTCGACAAAAAAATGCCGATGTGTGCTAAGACTTCCTGTTGTTAATTGAACGCCATTTAAACAAAGCTTGACTTATTTTTAGAATGCGGAATTATCCCTAACACTTATTTTTAACTAGCTAACGATCTATTGGCCACCATCTATATGGTCATCAATTCCGAGACTCGAAAGTGTGGGATGTTACACGGTTCATGTGTGACACAAGCAATGGTTACGCTATCAAGCATAAGATGATTTCCTTTATATGAGATATTATCTACAAAACCTAACCCCTCCACTAAATCCTCCTCGAGGTTTTGATGCGATGTCCACGATAATATTCTAGTGTTTTTCATACCTAAATAATATCCACGATATGTGCTTCACTTTTTCATCTTTGTCTAGCATACACTATTCACGTGGTAGGCACTATTCAACATGTGTTTGGAGAAGATTATAATGTATTGTCAACGCCATGTTTCCTGAATCCACATCGTGCATGTCCTTATGAGATGTTAGCTAGAGCAACTCGTAATCTAACATGGAACGACTTCGGCATAATTAAACAATTGTAACCTCTTTTAGAATTTATAGTGATGATTGTTTTGCATCTTTTAGGGGTGCAGGTGCTAGTTAGGTCATTTTTTCATGAGGTCTAATTTTTATATTTTATTTTTTTATAATGCGGTGTGTATTTGTAGCTTTTACAATTCTACTTCTACTTCTAATGTAGAGGAGCATGAGAGGTACTAACTAATTGGCAGGTGTGGAGGCTTCAAGAGTCTATGCGGAATAATTTTACAATTTGTGAGATTTGAAACTCGAGAGGAGAACTTTGCAAGCTTTAGTATCGGTTGAAATACCAACTCACCTAGGTCCCTTCCACTGGGTCCAATTTTCATTTACTAACAAGAAAACAATAAACAAAATTTGTAATATTGTGAAATTATTTAGATTATTACGTGAAGGCGTTCCCTATATGGGAAAGGCCCTTCCAGACGTTTCTGTAATTGTATTAAATTTGACGTCCGCTTGGAATTTTTTTTAAGATAATTAATTTTGACGTCCGCTTTGATGGTTTCGATGGGCGTCCAAACGTTTTGTGACGTTTCTCCAATTGTGTTAAATTTGACGTCCGTTTGGACATTTTTTTAAGACAATTAATTTGACATCCGTTTTGACGGTTTTGTCGGGCATCCAAACATTTTTGTGTTTTTCTATGTTTTGCAGTTGCATGCTATATTTGCGATTGGAGTGTTATCCACTTAGGTTTGAGGAAGATTTTTCCTATTCTTAACCCTTTTTCCAAACAGATTAATCGATCAACAAGGCCGTTTGAGTTGATAGTCAGGTATGCCATTTCTTTTTTCGAATTTATTTTAAATGCTACCAGTTCATTTTAGTAGTCAATTTCAAAACTATTAAATGGAATTTGTATGTTCAGGGTTTGAGATATTGTGAAAAGCCTAAATTTGGGCTTAAATTATTTTAGGTTTGAATGGGTAATCGATGATTGTTTGCATGTTAGGTTTTTCTTGTTTTGGAGAATTTTGGGCAAAATGAGGGTCTGGATTCTGGTATTAGTATGCATGTAATTAGGGTTTCAAGGAAAGTATGGGAGATTAAGGGTTTTGGATATTTTAAATTTTGTTGGCATGTTTTCCTGGGCCTCAAAGATTGTTGGTCGCAGATACAACCGTGTTTGTTACTATCTACTTCTTGCAATGAGCCATATGTTTCAAAATTCTGATTCTAAATCTTTTGCCGCCCCTCGAATCATGGACTCTAGTGCCACCGGTGAACAAGCATCCCCAAATGTACAGACCGAAGAAATGATTGATTCCATGGGAATTCTGTGAATCCATACCCATCTGGCATCCCAAACATTTATTCTGCTGAACCTCCACCTGCAGAGAAAGATCATGAAGCAAGCATTATCATCCATCAGATCTCGTTTGAAAAATTGAAGGGTATCTTGGGATTTTTTGGCTTGACATTTCAATTTTGTGAAACCTTTGAATCGTGAAACATAAGAGGTAAATTTTAAAGTTTTGCAATATTTGTAACATTGGATCCTTTCTGTGTATCACTCTGGAAAAAGTACAATAATATGTATATTTATGGAACAATTACAATAAATTGTATATCTACAGTATAAGAAGTATTTGGATTAGAGGTTGATGCAACTGATTTATGGAGTTTGCAATAAGAAATATCTTCAGAGCATTTTGTCGAACAGTTCATAGACAATCTGTATAGGAGTGGTATTTGAAGAATTTTTAACAAAGCGTTTTGTTAAACAATCTGCAGAGAATCTATATAGGTGCATGTTTAAAATTGTGTTATTATAATTTTTGTTTATCTTTTGGAGCGAATCTCTGGTTTTGAGGGTGATAACATGATTGAGAGATCAAACAACCTTGATTGGTACAAGGGTCCAACATTGTTGGATGCCCTTGACCAGGGTTCAGAGCCCAAACATCCATCACACAAGCCTCTCAGGTTTCCACTTCAGGATGTTTACAAGATTGGTAGCCCCATTAAGCCACATATGGTTATAACCTTTGGTCCATCTTGGTTGACAACTAAAGTTAAATCTGTTGAAATGCACAATGAAGCTTTGTTAGAGGCATTGCCTAGTGACAATGTCAGATTCAATGTCATGAATGTTGTTGTGAAAGATCTCAAGCGAGGGTATGTAGCCTCTGATTCCAAGAATGACCCAGTCAAGGAGGCTACAAACTTCACTTCCTAGGTTATCATCATGAACCATCCAGGGGATTAGCTTTTTTTGAGAAAATTGTTAAAGGGTTTAGCTTTCGTTGAGCATATTTTATAATTTGACTATTCAATGTTATCCTTCAATATTATGCAACATTATTGTTGTTGACTGCATTTTTTTAGAGTTCCTTCTGTTTGTCTAATTCATTAAACTGGAGTTTGAGAGCCCTGTAATCATAGAATGGACTATCAGTTTATGTAATCATATAAAGCTATGTAATCGTTGTTGTCTGTAAAACTCTACTTCTATTTATAATATCATCTCTAGCAAATAATAAATGTAAAGATTTGCATGTGCTTTAAAATAGAACAACCGATGGTCTTGTTACTAATTTTGTATTTATGATCACCACTGGTAACGAACATTTCAGGGATAAAAGGAATCTACACTAAGGAAACTAAGTTTAATCATACAATAGTTTGGCAAAAGTGGTACTCAAGCAACTGCAATTCCTATTGGCTTATTTTTATAGATAAATGTAATATTAATCCATTCTTTTTAATGCTCAGATTGTGCACCACCAACCTTAGATCAGCATTAGTTAGGCTTACAAGTCACAATTAGAATTAGAAGCCACATTCCAAGGAAGTTTCTGTTCTGCCAAATTTGCATGGCTGGGTCTGTATTGACACGCTCCGCTATTTCACCAACAGAGCTTCAACCTAGGTGATCATCACAACAAGTTCCCTGCAATTATATCAGAAAGGAAATTCTTGTGTTTTCCTGTATTTTAAATAAAATTCTTGTCACAGGCTACCAATCTAACCAGCAAAACTATGCAATGAGAGATACCTGGCAAAGCCATTTGTGTTTCTAAGGCAGCAAAATTTTGACGAGTGGAAAAAATTTTAGGGCATATGGGCCATTATTCATAAACACACATGAAAAAAGGGGTTCAAAATAACTTCAAACATTTTTGAGCCAAAAAACTTGCGAACAGTTATTTCAAGCAAATATCCCTAAGAATGTAGTCGAGTCTAAAAATAGCTTCCATCGTAAAGAAATATTTCTTTTGGTGTAGGACAATAGAAGTACAGAAGATAAGTCTATTAAGGTTAGATAGTTAGAGACAGAGTGGATCAATGTTGACTTTCTTAACAAGGCCAACTAGAAGATTTCAGCTACTGCACTTTGTGGACGGCAAGGTAGGTTGCCATTTCTTTCAATTTTTGAGCTGATATTTTATGCCTTTAACTCGATTATTGGTCAAGCAAGTCCATGCTAAGAGTCGTTACAATCTTCCTCCAACAGTAAAGCATGTTTAGCGAGTAGATCCGCTGCCCGGTTTTCCCCTTATAGGATACAACTGACTTCCTCATCACTCTGGCAGCTTCCTCAATACTGCAAAAGAGAAGATATAGCAGCACACCTAATTTATCTAGTTGAAGACATCTCAAATTGATTTGGAAACTATTTTGAAATCTATAATATGGAACGTGAGAAACACAAATTAATCTGAAGAAGAAATGATTGCTCTCATTTGTCATGCAGTCTCCAAAGGCATTACTTTCCTCTATACCTCTGATGTTTATGGTCCTCACACCAATGAAATTCTCCTTGAAAAGGTGCAATCAATTCTTCCTTCAATGTTTTTTCCCCCTAATCCAATGTATGGTAGGATTTTAATTTGAACATTTAAACTTGATTGGCAGGCACTGAAAGGAGTAAGAGACAAAGTGCAGTTGGCTACTAAGTTTGGAGTTAGTTTTGTAGGTGGAAAAATGGATATTTCAAGTTGGAAGATAAAGGTTTCTGGGGATCCTACATATGTTCGTACTGCCTGTGAAGGGAGTCTGAAAAGACTGGATGTTGATTGCATTGATCTGTATTACCAACATCACATTGATACCACAATCCCAATAGAAATCACTTTGTATATCTTTAACATTCCAAGTCCCCTCAAAATGATAAACCTCCTGTGGCTTTTATGATGTTTGAACCTTGAACAAGGATAAACCTCATAAAACCCCACTCCCCATCAGGTTTATCATTTCTGAAACTGTGTTAGAATCTGTTGAAGTGCATTTACTAATTGATTATTCCTATGGCTATTCAGTGTTAAATGGAAAATTTCACTGAAAATCAAGCCTGCACAATGGACCATTGATTGCAAGTCATGAGACACTTTTGTCACTCTGGGATGATAATTCACAGGGTGAAGATGTAACGAGCCCTACAAATTGCACAGAAGTTCAAAGGACTTTCTCTTCAAATGACAGAGGAAGTAGAGTTGCAAGTTTGAGTCACACAAGTCATCAACAAAATATTTCTCAATGGATGAGCCAATTTTCAAACAAACAATGACCAGTTTTTCCTTTAACAACCCATATTTTTTTCATATTAATTCACCACTCGCATCCTTGAAACCTAGATTGCGGAAACGTATTGGAGGTCCCCGTACCAACTTGGAAACATACCAGTGCATCGTGCGGGCCGGAAACATTGTGGGTACGTCCAAAAACGTAACCACATGGAGAGGGTATGATCCGGGTATGGTTTTACCATACCCGAACCGTACCCTGTCCCTGTGGGTACTTTTTCGGACGTACCCGTTTTTAAAAATGTGTTTGCTAAATGAAAAAAATTAAAAATGCATTTTTTTAATTTTAAAAGTTTCTATATCTAACCTAACCCTAAACTACCCCCCAAACACTTATATAAACACCCAATCCCTCTACTTTTTTCTCACACTCAATATTTGATATTTTGCTTGAGCTTGAAGGAGAGAGAGAGAGAGAGAGAGAGAGAGAGAGAGAGAGAGAGAGAGAGAGAGGTGAAGGAGAAAGAAAGAGCTTGGATGAGAGAAAAAGAGCTTGGAGGAGAGAGTAATTGAGCTTGAAGTAGAAAGAGAGAAGGAGAAGCAAGTCTACAAACATCGAAGATTTTTCCGGTATTTTACATGCATTCGTGCATTTTTTTAATCTTTTGAGCAATGTTTCATTGTTTTGTATATGAATATGATCAATGATCAATGATCAATGATCAATAGCATGAATGATGTGTTTCAGACACATCATTCATGATTATTGATCATGATCTAAATTTATTTTAATATTTAATAATTTATTTATTTTACGGTTATTAAAATATAATATATTAATTAATTTTTCCGTATTTTAAGTATAAAATTTGTAACTTGTTATTTGATATTTTAATTACCAATTACGAATTAAAATTCAAAATGATATCATTCTTTTTTTTAATTAATAATATTAATACTTTGTTTTTTGTGACAAGTGGCTAGTAATTCTTATGCAGAGCGCAACTAGAGTACTTATGGCTTCATCCACTCAGCCAAACGCACCATGTTGGCATCGAAGAAGGCTGAAGATCTAGTATACGTTCATTCCAACTTGCGCCTCTTAACCCACAAGACGCAAGAGTATACTAGTGGTCCTAACAAGCTTTGGGACCTCCAACCTAAAAACACGGACTTTGAAGCTTCTGTTGCTTGTTTGGCCAATGTTTCACTTCTTGGCGTCGATGAGGAACTTCCAGGGAGCCCTTCACAAGGGTTCAAAAGTGGAGCTAGTGGGAGTGGAGCTACAAGTGGCATCCATGAAGATGATTTTGACGATCATCTACATGATATGGTCTAGAAGTTGAGAACTTGAATGTATTATGTTATTTACTATCATGTTTTGAACATTATGTCATTATGAATCAATACAAACTCAAGTCTCAATTCTCAAAGTATTGGAAATTTCAATTTTGTTTTCGTGTTCTATGAATGATTTTAAGTTGTATGACTCTATGAGTATTAAATTTCAATAAGTATGCAATGTATGAGAATTAAATTTCAATAAGAATGCAAATGCTTCTTTAAATATATATATATATATATATATATATATATATATATATATAACGTACCCAAAAGCGTACTGTACCCGAGATTTTTAAAAATTTGTCATATCAGCGTATCGTACTCATACCCGTATCCGTGCGGTCTAGCTTAAAACAAATAAAAGTGTGCCCGAATTTCTTTTTGAATGGGCAAAATTGGCTTTTGGGCATTTTGTTTCTTTTCCACTTGCCCAAGAAAATCTTAATTGTAGATATAATTACAGCTAAATGACAAGAATAATATGCTTATTGGGTTTGTATTCTCTTTAAATGCTATGCTTGCATGATCCCGGGTCATGTTGACATGGAAAAGCATAAATGTAGGTCCAATATTAATCTTGTGATGAACTGGCACCTGGTTGGAGGATTGAACTGATATAATAAAAAAAGGATGTACTTCCAATTGTGATGAACTTCTACCTGGTTGGAGGATTGAACCGATATAACAAAAAAGGTATAGTAGTTTATTATTGTACACACTCAGTCAGGTCGAGTTTACACAATCAGCACTGAAACACATTTTCACTTCTCTTTCATGCGATGCCAAGTCTCCATTATCTTTTGCAAGCACATGAGCTCTAATCAATTAACCTGTACACTCATTCATATGAAATTAGCACTTTGAATCAAAGAATGGAAATAGTTTTTCGAAAGTCAAACTTTACCAAACAACTATGAAATCCCATTAAAAACGGAACGAACCAAACCCTTCACCATATTAGTACGAATATGGTAACTATGATTGCAGGTATAATATTGTCTGACCATCTGCGATCTTCACCTGCTACTGCCCCATAAGGCATTTCTCGACTTTCACAACTGCAATAACTCATTTCTATGGAAAAGTTGTCTTATTTATTGATTTGTGCAAGATCTCCTGCAGATGCACTTTAGGGACTCTCTTGAGGTTTTTATAAATGATGCATTCACATGAAGAACTCCAGTTGCATGCTTGTGCTCCATGTAACATTCTACATATTCATCCAAATACCTCTTGTAATTATTACCATTGCATTGTGCTCCATGTAACATTCTACATATTCAACCAAATACATACATATACGCATTATACCTCTTGTAATTATTCGATATATATATGTCTATGTGTATAATACACATATACACATACACACACATAACATATATCATGCAGTGTTCACATTGCATTATACACATGCCATTGCTAGTATTCTATGATAAAAAAATATAATATTTTAGGTGTGTCATCTAAATTTGATAAATATCATACATGCTTGAAATATCAAATTATATGCGGATGTCAAATCAAAATTTGTTAACGGCCTACTTCTGTTAGGGGTTGTAAATTCTTTAAAAAAAAATTATACATATTTTTATGTTTTTTTTACAAAAATATATATAAGATATACATTTTCACATATTTTATACATATTTGTAGAGGACCATTTAAAAAATTATGTAGTTTTTAAAATTTTTACTCTGTTATTCTCTACGACTGCTTAATTTTTTAATCCGTAAAATAAGGTTAAAATCTTAAAAAACGGCCCACACCTGTCAATTTCCATAATACATTTAATATTCATGCCTTTTTAAATGTTGTACTTTTGTTTCACTGCAAATGGTGCAGCTTTATGCCGTTTTAAATGTTGTACCTTCTGTTTCATCACTGCAAATGGTGTAGCTTTTATGTCATTTCAATTATTGTTATTGAAGTGGAGCCAAAAATAGTTAAAAAAATTCATCGCTAAAACATTACGGTTAGGAAAAGAATTTGATTTTAATGAGCATCGATTATGATTTTATACCAAGTTGGCTTGGCTTCATATGAATATAGTGTTCATATGCGGATGGATCATGGAGATAGTGTTCATGAAATGAATATGATGTACCTAAGAAAGACATGCAGACATTATGCAACCGATAAAAGAAAGCATGAAATGATTATGATTCGAAGGAGACGAGTGGACATTATGCTACTGCTGTTTTAGTAAGGAGGGACTGTACGGAAGGGCCAATAGAGTAGTTTAAGCAATGGGCATTTAGGAGGAAACCATCAATACTTTCACAGGCTGGGCATCTAGAGGATCTCCTCAGCCGCTATATTTTATGGATATGGTAGAACATCATCCCACTCCCATATATTATCCGCTTGAACTTGAACCAGTGCAGGCTGTTGATTATTAACATGCAGGTTTGAACAGCTTGGAAGTTTCTCTGATTGTTCTTCTTTCTCAGCGCTCGGTCTGGGCGCAGTCTCTACCTCACACTCACCTGAACTCTCAATGTTTAATGGCTCATTACAATTCTTAGGAATGGTGTCAAAGGGGGTGGCAAAATCAATGGCAGCTTGTCGAACAGAGTGTGGTGATGGACTCATGTTGATCATCTGCATTAATGCAGTTGAGGCGCGTTCTCTCAAACTCGTTCCTTCGTGGCTCTCTCGGCTCCCATTTTTGCAATCAAAACAGTTGACTGCTGAGACTGAGCGTATCTTGATGGTGTGTTCTCGGAAGCTGCCAGCGTGTCCGACTAAGATCACTTTTAATTTGTAGTTGGCATATGCTAAATAGATTATACACAAAAATTAAAAATGTACCATTTGACAAGGAAATGCTTTGCCACATCCACAAGTGAAATAAAAATTGCAACAACATCCAAAGGTGATCCCAGAAAATAAAATAACCCATCGACCATCTCTAACAATAACATTAATTGATCCTAAAAAAGCAGTCATAGTCTTGACAAGAACTGTTGAAGATTATTAAAATAAATAACTAAAAAAGCTAAACCAAATTTCTGTACAAAAATAAAAAAATTAAAGATCACTTTCAATTATTGTATTTTCACTAAGATTTAGTTTTTCCATATTTTCAGTATATGCACAAATTAAAAATCAATTTCAATTACCATCATCACAAATAATAAACACTTAGTCTTGCAAAAGTATGATATTAAAATAAATTTAAAAAGTTACATCAAAATTTCTAAACTACCCAAAAAAATTTACAAACAAATACATATAAAATTTAAATATATTTAAAACCACACGAAAAAATCTATAAATTTTTAAAAATATATTTATTTGTATCAAAACCAATTTTTATAATTATTATCACAAATAGGTATTCGTAGCAAATAAAAACAAAAAAATTATAATTATAATCACACAAAAGGAAGAAATCATATGAATGAATTTATTTATATAAATATAATCACAAAACAAATACTTGCAATTATAAGAAGAAATCATAGAAATAAACAATATAACTTTCTATTACATAGAATATAAATACATTTAACAATCACTATTTGTATTAATAGTATGTATATATCAAATATAACAAATAAATGCTAATAATATTTGACATAATTGTATATATAATTTTGAAATCAACTATGTAAGACAATTTAATCAAAATAATTTTATACAACATTTCCTCTAAGTAAATATAATTACTTCTCACATAGAACTTAATTGACCATTTCCTTTGGATACTAAAGAACAAATAAGTTTCATAATTTGCAAATTTAATGGCAGATTTTATTAACCGTTCAACTTTGATTGTTTTGAAATGTTAAAATGCAAAGAATAAAACAAAAATTAAATTCAATCCTTACCCTCAAATCCATCAAAATAATTTGCAAATGCCAATTACACATTACTTAATCTTTGACGTTCAAAGATTTTATGTCAATTAAAACCTTTTGCCAAATGTCACTACTAATCACTACTAAATATAGTTACTTCTCACATAGAATTAAATTGACCATTTCCTTTGGATACTAAAGAACAAATAAGTTTCATAATTTGCAAATTTAATGGCAGATTTTATTAACCATTCAACTTTGATTGTTTTGAAATGTTAAAATGCAAAGAATAAAACAAAAATTAAATTCAATCCTTACCCTCAAATCCATCAAAATAATTTGCAAATGCCAATTACACATTACTTAATCTTTGACATTCAAAGATTTTATGTCAATTAAAACCTTTTGCCAAATGTCACTACTAATCAATTCAAGAATAACATATGAACAATGGAAAACTCACTCTAATTAATTTTCCAAGCTTATATGAAAAGATAAGTTTAAAGATCAAATTAAACACATATAAGTGCAAAGATAATTGTGTCACCATTAAATATCATAGATGTGCTATTAATTTAAAAATATATTTACAAAACAAAAGTTTCTAAAGAGAGAACATGAAATAATGCAAAACTATACCTGCAAAGACAAGTTAAGAGGCTCATAAATTTGTTCAAAGTGTATAACATAAATAAATTTTGCCAACGATAATAAGTAAACTTACAAACAAAAATCTGCCTAATTTTCATAGTTCAAAAAGTGAAGATAATTTCAAAGACTAGCCCAAAGTAAAATACCCATTCAAAGAAAAACTACTTACAATTTTTGACCTGGAATATCCTTTGAACCGAAATATACAAGACCTACTATCATTATCAACAACGGAAAAAGTAAAATGTATTTACTTTGTAGTTGGCATCGCTATTAAAGGTTTTTACACAAAAATGAAAATGTATCATTTTACACGAGGATATGCTTTGTCACACCCATGAATGATAGAAAAGTGCAATTTTATCAACATCCAAAGGTGAAAAAATAACAAATAACAAATAACAATGATGAGTGAGTGCATTGAAATTGACTCTCTCCATTTCTACAACTTATGTCAGTACATGCACCTTAGTTCTGACAATAACATTAAGCTAATCTACTCCTATAACTTATTTTATTTCAAACAAGAACTAGAACTTCATGCATAGTGGGTCGATCAGAGGGTTGTTTCTTGGTGCAAAGAAAGACTTTTGATGCCATATTCACTTCAAGCCAACAAGTTTGTATTATTGTACATGATACTTGAATAAAATAATTTGTGAAGCTTCAAAATTTTGTAAGGCAAGATGAGAATGTCCTTGACATTGTCTCCTTTCAAGGAAGAAATGAAGGCTAGTGGCATTTCATGGTACAATCATTCAATGTCACGTAACATCTCACATTCAATTTACTGCAGAAACATTTGTACTAACTACTTTTAAGTGTGTAATAAACAATGGGTCACATTCGCGAGTCACAGGATTTTTCATGTGGTTTGAAACAACCGGGGACTATGAGGATATCAAGAGGATCATGTAGATGTAAATTACTTAGACTAATCGTACATGACCATGCCTTGAAACGCCCATCAAATTTATGGAGTCATGATATTGATGAAGAGTTCACCATTATAGGTGAGGTGGTTGGGATGATATGCCATGTGCAAAATCAAATCCTCAACTTGGTTACTACAAGCATCAATTCACACTTGTAAGTTCATGAAAGCAACACATTTTAACACCACGAGTAAAAGGAATAAAAATAATCATAATCAATTACATTCTTTAATGAGAAGAAAAATTGTGATTTCATCCAATTCGGAATAAAGTAGGTTGGATACATAAATTAAATTGATTACCTATATGCCCACTCATTGTCATACCACAAGACCATCTTCACAAATTGAGGGTTCAAAGCTATATTAGCCTTAGAATAAAAGATACTTGACCTGAAGGTTGAAACATAAAATGCAAAACATCATTTTTATCAAAAATACAACTATATTTAACAAATATTGTTTGTGTAATTCACAACTCCTCACCTTTCATCCCCAACAAAATCATTTGAGACAACGTCATCTTCAGTATATCCAAGGATACCTTTCAGAGATCCTTCGACACACTCCTGCCAAAAGATTACAAATTGAAGGACAACCACCTAGAGGAAATACCAACAAAAAGTATGAGCATGGCTTCTAGAAAAGATGATATTTCATAAATAACAATTTCATAGCATGTAAAGTTATGAAACATACTTATGTTGCTTTCCTTCATGAAAATATGTTGGATCAATAACATTAATGCACCCTTGTATACACCATGGGTTGAATCTAGAAAGATGACAAAGAAATCTAGCAAGAAAAAATAGAGAGAAGTAACTTTATTTGAAATGGAATATTTTCTACCAAAAGACATAGAACAGAAAGAGAAATCCCACCATGCTCAGGGTATCACTATAAACTGAGCCAATATTTCCAATTTTGATCTATAGTAAAAACACACAGCTTGAATCAACATTTTCACTACAAATAGACAAAAATTTAACACCAATTGTACAAAAATATACAATATTACTATGCAATATTTTTTGAGGTAAAAAAAGGGGCAACGCGTCAAATCGGTTTGTGCATGTATACGGTTGTCATAAAACCCTCAGCAATACCAAAAATTTCATGCATGACCTGTAGTCAGCCAACATGCCATTATCTTAGGTCAATAAAATCAATGTTATGATCCTCATGTGCAGATTTCACTAACGCCTCAAGGTTTTGGTGTAACGGTTCGTTACATTTGGTATCAAAGCGACCACCTAGGTTCGAGTCCCGGCACGGGTAGCTACATCAGCATTGCGGTGTTCACTCGGGTGGCTTGTATAGGGGGGCTCGATACCAAATGTAACGAACCGTTACACCAAAACCTCGAGGCATTAGTGAAATCTGCATGAGGATCATAACAATTAACTTAGTTCTTACTAAAACAAACACAATAGATCCTTGAGTATACTTAAAGAATTAACATAAAAATGAGACGAATCATCTACCTTTGCAAGGGGAGCAAGATAGTTAGATGTGCAACTTGCGTTAGAAACAATAGGAATCTCAGGCTTATAACTACCTTCATTTACTCCAATCACAAACATTGGTGCATCTGCTGATAGAGCGGAAATAACAACCTTTTTGGCCCCTCCCTGTGACCAATAAAAAAATGAACATTACAATTACTTGCCAAATAACTCAAGGTAAGATCCTTATTTTGCTCATTAAGCTGAAGAAAGTTTCAGAAAGGAAAAGAATTGACATTCAGAACATCAAATATATCTTTCCACCTATAAGATGAAATTCTCATAAACCCAAAAATGTATACCTTAAGATGTGCGGATGCCTTTTCAGTTGTAGTAAAGACACCAGAGGACTCTACAACATAATCAGCACCAAAATCACCCCAAGGAATCTTTCACGAGGTCCCTGAACAAGAATTTATAACCACACTTTAGTAACATTTTACTTATGGTCACAAATGGTAATATTGATTCCACTGTAAGATAATGATCTCGACGTGTATACCTTTTAGAACTAACTGTAATTTTATGGCCATCAATTTCAAGTGTCTTATCATCAATAACATTAATGTTCCCCTTATATACACCATGGGTTGAATCTAGAAAGATGACAAAGGAATTTAGTAAGAAAAAATAGAGAGAAGTGATTATATTTGAAATGGAATATTTTTTTACTAAAAGACATAGAACGTAAAGAGAAATCCCACCATGCTCAGGGTATCACTATAAACTGAGCCAATACTTCCAATTGATATAGACAAACTATTGAAATTCGCAAGATGATAGACAATTACCATTTGTCAGATGAAGGCATTCCAATAAGAAACATCATACAACCATTGTCTATTTTGGAGCAATAAATTACATGGCAGAAAGAAAATCCCCACTATGTTGAGGGCATCAACAGAACCCTACTTTTTAATTTAAAAAAATGCAAATTAGCAAATATAATTCAATACCATGTTCGGGTTATCAACTAAATCAATAACCTACAATTCAAATAACCAAGTTATATAGTTTAGAAAATTAGCTTACAGTGGCTACCTTACAAAAAAGAGGCATTCTAAGAAAAACCATTTTACATGCAGTGGCTCACTTTCGCAGCGGTGGTGATAGACAAACAATATAAGCCATTATGAAATCACCCTCTACTTTGGAGCCTATGTCATTCCACAAACCAAACTCATGTTCGACCAAAAAAATAGTCGATGCAAAGGGTAAATTTCAGTTAATAAGAGAGCCAAAATAGATATCTTTAAATGAATTTGCAAAGTTCAAGATCAAACCATGGTCTAATCTTCCAACCAATTGTACTATTCCAACACAAACAAAACATTTGGCTAACTATGATGGCACTTCCCTAATAAATTGTTGTTTTTCAATATCCTACATATGATCCATTTCCAATATTATTTGAACATCAACACAAGCCTACTCAAAATTACATTTAAGGTATAGTTGAAAGGAACATATAGTGAGACTAAGTTCTGTAACTACCCAAGATCTTGAGGAATAGGACCTGTTAATCGATTTCCACAAAGATCTCTACATTGAAAAAAAGCACACTAAGTTACAATTTCCCTTGAAATGAAAATACATAGCATATAGATCCAAAAACATGACCTTGTGAGTTAAATAATAAGACAAAAAAATGGCAAAAATTTCAATCTTTGGATTCATGCAATGGAAGGTGGAGAGAATAGAGTCTCACTGCTCCAGTTCAACCCACATTGTAGGCTAGATATACCAAATGTGAACACAATTGTCAATAGAGGTCTCATGAAATTGATTATTTCCTTACCTAGCCATTTGAGAAACCGTAGACATGGATATACAATTCAAGAATAAATATTATCTCTCTACGATATAAAAACACAAAAAATGTCAAAATAGTTGTCAAAATTAGCTTAGTTCCGTGAACGAATGAAGAGGCCTTTCCCCTAAGGGGAACGCCTTTGGCGTAAAAATTTGTAAAAATCCCCCAAATTTTAATCTTGTTTCATACCACATTATTTATGCTATAGTGCCTTTGTCGGATTGAACCAAGGACAGAGGTAAGTCCCTATCTTACCCGTACATTTCTATTTCGACGGATTTAAAACCAGTCAAAATATATGCGGTCTAGATTTATATTTAACAATTGTATCTACTCGGAGTAATGAGGATGTTTGAAGGAAATGTGTATATTTTCAATCTACTCACAAACCCATTATTTTGTACTATTTTTGAATTATCCGATCATTATGTTCTATCCTTTGAGAACGAAGAAGGGTATCGATGGGAATCTATGCCACGAGGTGTAGAGTAATCCTTGATGATAAAGTGGGCGAGAAATAGGAGGGACTTTTAGAAATCATTTTAGATAGATGCCTCAACATGTTGCTTTTTACAGACTACCAGTTGCCAATGAAATACATATGTCATTTGACAAGACTTTCATAAAAGAAATGTAAAGATTAAATCTTTAAAAATTTCAAGGAAAGAAATGTTAAAGAGTAGGTATTTACCTTAGCTCATGTTCACCTAGGTACTTTAATTACCTTTATTGTATTTATCTTCACCCACTTATGTGTGTGGATATTTCTTTTATCTTATTTAGATATTAGAAGATATTATCTAGTTATTAGGTATAGTTCTTTCCTTGATCTAGGTATTGACTAGATCCTTGATGTCTAGTTCTCTCCTAAATCTATGGTCTTGACAAGTTCTTTGATGACTAGTTATTTTTTTATTTATGGTTTGATCTACGACTTTGATTTGGTTCTTAGATTATTATTCCTTGCTTATATAAGCAAAGCAAGGCCCATTCTCATTAAGTTCCATAATAATATATGATATTGTTGCTCATTTGTTTTACGCAGGTTATATGTAAAGTTATTCGGGCAAATTGCTTTCATCTTATAGATCGTGGTGTTTAATTATCATATGTGTTCTTGGCTTGCACGATCCAAGTTATCATTCCTTTTATGGTATCGTAATAGAGATTGCGATTGACATCCATTTGTAAGTTTTATTTTACAAATAAATTCTTTATATATTCGTATATTTGGGATTTGGTCGTATTTTGTTGTTGCATGTGGTTTTATACAAAACAAAGGCTTCCATTGGATTAGGAAGGTGGCAAAAACCTAAGATCGACTATAAACTCGACCATTTCTGGAGGCAGTCATTTTTTCGGTTTTTTTGTTGATGAAGAGAGAAAAACTGCTTCACCTCGAGATCCATGCTAATTAGGAAAGAAAAGAAAGAATTATGTTTATGGGTTTTGTTGGGTTTGTCGAGATTTGAACTGGGTATTTTTCTCATGCTGCGTAGCATTTTTGGGTCATGTGTAGGAGGTGTTTTTCGGTAGGATGAATCTTTCCTTCTTTGACAGGGGTACCGGGACGGCCGTATATGGAACCTACTATTTCTTTCCATTGGAAATATTTATTTTGAGAATTGCACTATAATTATAAAGTGCCATATTGTAACACACACTCATTATAAAGTGTCAAATATGGAGGAGTGTTGTAATCAATTGTGGACGTAATTTCGGTTGAGCCCGACATCCTAAACTTTTGGGAGTTACGTTATTATATCTATCATGGATTTTGAGAATGAGATGCTTTTCTCTAGAAGTGTGTGAACTTTAAGAGGATATTGTAAAATTTGTGGAAGAAAATAGATCTCTCAAGTAAAATTTTCTTCTACAATCACTCATTCATGATAAAGATACACTAATACACTCCCTACAAAGAAAAACTGTTAGCCTACAACATCGCCATCATATTGTGGACAATCATGTCCATGCTCCTAGTCCACTTGTAGTTGTTTCTCTTGTACCCACTGACATTGATCTTCCAGTCTTTGAGCATATTACTACTCTTGATGCCCTAAGCCTATGAGGCTTGTTACTGCATGCTCTTCCACATCTGTGCCTATTACAGTAACACATGTTATGTATCCTACTTTTGCTCATATGCATGGCTCTTTTGAGAAGCATACCACTACATTTAGTTCTTGCATGCTCCATTCTATGGGTTTCACTAGCGGAGGTATTGGCAGACATTCACAGGGTATTGTTTCCCCTATTCCACATGTTAAGTGGAATTCTCACCATGACATTGGTTTTCGAGCATATACTTCATTGGGATCACACATTGACAGAGCTCCTATTTTTTTCGCTCGACTCTTTTTGAGGATCATGAGCAACACATGAGTTCTGCACCTTCACTTAGGATTGAGAAACCTGAGATTTCAGTCAGACATGATCAACCTGACACACATTCTGATGTTGTTTTGCATGCACCAAGTCATATGCAGGGATCTTCTTCATCCATCCATGTTGATTTGGGGTGGATATCTGATCACTCATGGTGATGACATAGGCATTCGTTGAGAGGACTCTACAAGTGTGGATCCTCCACCATTCGATCTCTTACTCCACTTTCTATACCTTCTGCATTGTAATGCTTCTTGTTTTGAGCATTTTTTTAGTAGGTGTAGTGTATCTCTCTTGTTTGTTGAGATATTTTGTATATGTATTTTTGACACTTTTGGCATGTTGACAGTCTCTCTTATGGGGGAGCTATTCTAGTGAAGCCCAATGTTATTTTTTCAGTGTTCGAGTAGTTGATTTTGGGCAACTCATACATATCTATGGCATCACTCCACCCATTCAGTAGTATGGGAGGGTGTGGTGGTGATCTTGCTTCTTCGGGTTTCGTGTCCTTGCCTTGTTACCTTGGATTTCTTGGATCGTGACACTCTGAAGTTTGTGTCCTTGCCTTGTTGCTTTGATTATTGTTCTTGGATCGTGGCACGCCTATTTGCAGTGAGCTTGATCGAATTATGTTTGGTGTTTTTTTGCACATTCGACATCACTTCGTTGTGAGTCTCCTTGTATGGAGCTATTCCTGTAAAGCCCAGTGTCATTTGTTTTTTATTTTTGTGATCAAGTAGTGGATTCAGACCACAGTGCACACCAAACTTCTTCAAAGCATTGTGCGCTCGTTTTTTTAGCCGAGCTTCTTGGGATGCCTTGCAGCCGGGTTTTACTCTTTTTACGTTGTTTTTTCCGGGTTTTGGGTACCTTGTCTTGTCCATTTTTCCCGATTCTCGTACATGAGTACCTCATCAGCCCTAGTTGTCAGGACTCATATTGTAGACATGCCACTTTTATTTTGGCCCCTAGCTTCACTTGAGGGGGTGTTAGAGTAGATTTACCTTAGCTCATGTTCACTAGGTACTTTATTTACCTTTATTGTATTTATCCTCACCCATTTATGTATGTGGATATTTCTTTTATCTTATTTAGATATTAGGAGATATTATATAGTTTTTAGGTATAGTTCTTTCCTTGATCTATGGTATTGACTAGATCCTTGATGTCTAGTTCTCTCCTAAATCTATGGTCTTGACTAGTTCTTTGATGACTAGTTATTTCCTTGATTTATGGCTTGATCTACGACCTTGATTGGTTCTTAGATTGTTATTCCTTGCTTATATAAGCAAGGCCCATTCTCATTGTATTTCATTGAGTTCCATAATAATATATGATATTGTTGCTCATTTGTTTGCAAATGTTTTATGTAAAGTTATTCTGGTGAATTGTTTTCATCTTATAGATCGTGGTGTTTGACTAGCATATGTGTTCTTAGCTTGTACGATTTGGTTATCGTTCCTTTTAAGAAATTCCCGATGGTGTTAAACATAGTTGACCAACAAAAATGATCATTTTTAAAAATGATTCAAACAATAACCCGAATGTTGCAATTGTTTTAATGTCAAGATACCTTCAATAATAATAATATTTTTTAATTAATTATCATGAAAATGTTTGAATTGTATTTATAATTTTAGATTATTTTTATTTTATTTACAAAATTCTTCTAATAATAATTTCTATGAACCAATTAATTCAATTTGTAAATAAAATAGAATGCATTATCCCCTACTCTTTTTGATATGCAAGTTTATATTACATCATATTTACATATGAATTCTCTTAAAAATCATTCACACTCATCAAGTGTTTCGTCGGTCCCTCTTTCATAATATTTAGTATAAGTAAAATCTTGCTGATTTTAATACTTTTATAGAAGATAATTTCATGGATATTATTAAAATTCATAGGTCCTTTTTTAATTTAATTGATAGTGGAAGGAAAGATCTAAATTCCCTCCATTGTTTCATAGAATTTATAAATTTGAATGTGTGTAAGTGTATTCATTGTAGAAGACCAAAACTTTAGAAAAGATAATATGAACATGGCCTTTTGTTGAATGATTATGTAAAAACATTTGGAAAAATAAAATAAAATATGAGCTTGCATTATTACAATTTAACTAAAATAATTTTTGTTGACATTTCAAAAAATATTGGTTTTTTTAGTGAATGAGTCCACTAAATTAGTTTAAATTTTAGTTTTGTACGAAAAAAAACTAAAATTATTCAATAAGAATTATAAAAATATGACTTAAATCTAAAATTTAACAAAACTATAAGTAATTGATGAATTTTCCAAGTTTTAACTTTTAAGGTTATTTTTTCCACAAAAGGAACTTAAAATTAAAGGATATGTAAATTCCCAATATATGTTGGAAGATATCTCAATTCTCGGTTGGAGTTTGATAATTAAACTAGAAAATAAAAATATGACATAAATTAAATCCAATTTAAGTAGTATAATCATATTTTTATGGTACAAAATTAGCAACAATAAAATATAGGAAATAGATGAGGCATTTAGAGTTGTAGAATGAGATTTTGGGGGTTTATGAAGTCTCAAAGGAAGAGAAGGGAAGACCATGCAAGAAAAACATTCATCCCACAATCAACCAACCAACATATTAGTAAGAAGACTACAACTATTTGGGTGTGACCCCATTCTAAGATAAAGATTAAGGTTTATTGAGGTTTACATATTATTGATAACCAAGCCTACCAACTAATACTAAATTATTTTTGGAATGAATAAATAATTAGAGATGTATAATAAAATTGAAAACGCATTCATGAAGATGTGTATTTGACTTGGGGTAGTAAGGAATTTGTTTAAAAGAAATTACATGAATTTTGTTGGGACAATGAAGCTATAAAGGAGGAGAGAAGAACATTGACTAGACAAACATACTCATCCCACAACTAATCAATCACTATGTTAGTAGGAGGGCCACATCCATTGTGGCATCAACTTCATTGGTATAATGATCATGTTATATTGGGTTTTATATATTGGTGCATACAAGCCTACTAACTATTATGGGATTGATCTTTGAATGAATGGGATTTTTAGAGTTGTACAAGTGATTCTAAGATGCATTAAAGAGGCACTTAAAACTTGGGGTAGTAAGGTATGTATTTAAAGGGCATTGGAAAATATGTTTTTGGGATTATGAATCCAAAGGAGGAGACAAGGTAATTCCAAACAAGAAAACATATGCATCCCGAAGCCAATAAACCATTTTTAGTAGTAGGTCCAATTCGATTATAACATTGCCCCCATTTGAATAAGAATCATTGTATGTAATTGCAGCAAAAACAAATCTACCAACTAATGTGGGATTAAGTTTTTTAACAAATGAGGTTTTTAGAGTCTTCCACATGTTTCCATGATGCAAGTTGAAGAGGCATATCCAAATTGGGTAGCAGATATGTATTTAAATTCAACCGAATGAAAGTTTTGGGGATAGTGAAGCTAGATATAGGTGGAAATAAGGTTGAATGAAAAATTCCAAGGTGCATCAAAGAAGTATATCTAAGTTGGGGTCATAAGGCATGCATTTATAAGAGGTAATTGAATTGGAAAATTTCTAGATTATGAAGCCATAAAGGAGGATATGGGAAGGTCGATGAAGAAAATAAAATCATCTTGTAACCCATCAATGACCATTAAATTACTATAAGGGACACTTATATTGTGGTGTTAACCCCTTAACATTGAGATCATGATATATATATATTAGCAAACCAATCCTACCAACTAATGCGATATTAAATTTTTGAATTGATGTGACTTTTAAAGTGTTAGAAGAAAATCCAAGGTGTATTGAAGAGGTATGCCTAACTTAGGTTAGTAATTCATATGGACCTCATCATTTACCGATCACACTTTTTCATATATGTTAAGGATATACAAGTAAAGAATTAAAAACTACACAATATAAACATATATGAAACATTGGACATCAATTTGTGTTGTTCTTTTATTTTAAAAATGTGTTATATACATCCCAACATAATAAAACATGATACCAAAAAATAATAAGTATATATCTCCATCATGAATGATCCATATAAAACTACACTCCTTTGACATTTTACTTTAAGTAGCTTAGCCACTCATCCCTATCACACAGCTTATTACATCATATACATTATACAAAGTTCCAAAAATATGTCTCAAATTATCCTCCATACTTTGAGAATTTTCTCAAGCAGCTCCCAATGTTATGTGTATCACACATAGTACTAGGATTCACGTGACATGCATTAAAATTCTAAATTACATATGATTTTGATAGCTACGTACAACATATAAGATTCAAAAGATTAATAGATGTAAGGTTGAGTTCCCACAACCTTTCACATGGAAACACCATATGCCAAATTTTGAGATACTCCAATGAATTCGATCATCATAATTATTTACACTCTTTCTTCACCTTAGTAATTTTTATGTTATCGACATGCATGACACTAAAAAGGAATGTAAGGGGGTCAATGCATGGTGTTGTGTCCCACTTGTTGTCCCAAAAATGCGATGCAAAATGAGAGGTGCGCGGTTTCCAATGAGGGTTCGCGCGAACACCCCATTCGCGCGAACCCGTTTCGCGCGAAGAGACACGTAAGCCGTTTTTGCCGCGTGGTGAAATTGAAAGTGTTCGCGCGAACATTATGTTCGCGCGAAATGGGTTCGCGCGAAATGGGTTCGCGCGAACCCCCCTGTTCACATATTGGAGGCGCTGCGGAGAAAATCATTTTTCTCCGCCCCGTCTCCTTCGCGCGAAGTCTGTGCAACCGACCAAACTGCCCACCACACCAGCTGAGAGCCCACCAGCGACGAAGGCGAGCAACGGCGAGCCCAGGTATGTAGCCACTAAAATACCATTTTTTGCAAAACCCTGGCAAAGTTTTTTTTGGTAAAACCCCATTTTTTCTCGTAGAAATGAATTGAATGTGAAGGTCTACTCTGAAAATACCTGGTTGGCCGTTTTGTATGCTACATCCTTGTTACTTGTAAATGGTCTCTTTGAGAAACTTGAGGGCAATAGGCAATATTTATACCCTTCCATTATGTACATCCAATCAGACAATAAGAAGTATTCTTTTACCAGGTTCAGAGAAACTTGTTTTTGCAATGGACGATTGTACTGTAGTTTCAAGCTAATTTTATCTTAGTATTAGCTTTGATCCACGACTAAGGAAGAATTCATATGGTTGTTACCTGTACATTTTTCCAAGGTCCTCTTAGTTGCCCCAGTTGTTCAATGTATTTTTTTGAAGGGTTTCTTTTATGTGTTGCAAATTGTAACATTTTTGGATCTTTTTAGTTTCTGGAAAAATGAGTATATTGTGTAGCTCACAGCTACCCATGCCATACTAAGATCCCAATAGTGGCATAATTGTTGATTGGAGCCGAAATTGCAGAATGCACTGCCAAAATACCGAGGGGCTCTTTGGCCAAGAATCAGTCTTAAGGGTGTCTATCGACATGTTATGGGCATGAACCTAGGTCATCATCATGGCGGCATTAGGTCTTTATTGGTAATGGTATTTTCTCATCGTTTGGAAGGTATGATTGTGCTTATTATGGCAAAGCCAAAACATTCTTACTACAAGTGTTATATAATAAGGAAGAACCGTGAGCATTGTGGTAAAACCATTCTTTTCAAAAATGTTGGGTTAAGCTTGAATATAAAGTAGTTGAGCTGAAAAGCTAAAAACAATTCTGATTACACTACAACAAACTTAACGATTATTGACGAGAGTTAAGTGTAATCATGGTGGCAAGGTCAATCCCTATAGATGTTGGTTTAAGCCTATGGATGAAGACCATCCTATGATTTGAATTTGGTTTAATTCTATGTATGAAGACCATAGAATGATTCATACTTTTTGTGGAGGAGATAGATCGCACTAACAATTACCCACGAGATGGAGGCAACGGGGTATTTTTCGATTCAAGATTTCTGAATGATGTTCACGAGTAAAATAATCATTCCTTTGTCACCTAAATGAGAAGTTTGCAATGCCATATTGATTGATTGCAGGAAACAAATATTCACTGCCGTGTACGATGGATTGGAGTCACGCTATTCAAAGCTTCATAAAATTTCCCTGAATCAGGAGATGAAGGTTTATTACGGTGCAGAATGAAACGATTCATATTGCTCAGCATTTTTTTCTCCTAGAAATTAATTGAATGTGAAGGTCAACTCTGAAAATACCTGGTTGGCCGTTTTGTATACTACATCCTTGTTACTTGTAAATGGTCTCTTTGAGAAACTCTGAGGGCAATAGGCAATATTTATACCCTTCCATTATGTACATCCAATCAGACAATAAAAAGTATTCTTTTACCAGGTTCAGAGAAACTTGTTTTTTACAATGGACGATTATACTGTAGTTTCAAGCTAATTTTATCTAGCTTTATTTCTATTAGCTTTGATCCACAACTAAGGAAGAATTCATATGGCTGTTACCTGTACATTTTTCCAAGGTCCTCTTGGTTGCCCCTGTTGTTCAATGTATTTTTTTGAAGGGCTTCTTTTATGTGCTGCAAATTGTAACATGAAGGATCTTTTTAGTTTCTAGAAAAATGAGTATATTGTGTAGCTCACAGGTACTGCTTATGCCATACTAAGATCCCAATAGTGGCATCGTTGTTGATTGGAGCCGAGATTGCAGAGTGCACTTGCCGAATAATGCATATCATGGTTCATTTATGTTATAAATGTTTTGCATATGGTTTGGCTTGCTAAAAGTGCTCATACAGGTTCAGAATCCATGAGTTTATATGGATAGCTAAAACATCCACTAATTATATATAGGTGGCCAGGAAATAGAAAATAGAAAATTGATCATAGAATGGCTAAATTGGGATTTTCCTGTAGTGGCAAGAGTACTCTTCTTAGAGATGGTTCAGTGATTTTGATGTGCCTGTTTTGTATTAGACCTTCATTTCAATCAATACTTATCCTTTTGAGTTTGGAGGTTCTGTTCACAGTGTTGCATCTCTGTTGATTTTCTGGAGTAATCTGTGAATGTTTGTAATCATACATGGATTTGTTGGAGGAAAAGTCATGCCTCAGATTAAGATGTAACCAGCTCGTGTACTGACAAATTTCAACAGTGGCATGTTGGGCACTCAATTTGAAGTCAAGGCTCTATCGTTCTCTACAACACTTGTTTTGACTTAAAAGCAAATGAAGATGAACTTTCCTTTGATGGTCACTGATCATAGCAAATCCTTTATAGTCATATTGCAAAGTTTTGACTCAAAATGCTCTTGGCGAGGATGATCCTTTCCACTGTTATGCAACAATATATGAACAAGTCTGGGAGAGTTGCCAATAGATCAATAGCAAGCAAGCCAAAGGAGAACAAGGTTCTAGTATGCATTGGTACCAAGGGTACAAAAGGGACCACTAAAGGGCTGATATAGAGATAGACGATGCCCTTGTGACAGGCTATGAGAGTGACTAAAAAATCCTAGGAGGATTCAAGGTTGCCTTCTCAAGGCTTCTCCTAACACGCACAATTGGCAATCCTCTAGATGTAGAAAGAAAATTGGCACTGTGCACCTGCCCCCGTAGTTCAGACTGTGAGTAGTGAAAATTCGTCAGCTCTACAGCAAGAATAAGAAAAGGATATCTGAGGCACCATGATCACCACTTGCTAGGTGAGGGAGATGGAGAAGCCTCACAGATCTAGAACCACCCGTGATAGTGACTAATGAAGCTAATGGGCACTTGACATCGGACAACTATGGATGAGACAGGCTGAAACAAGAAGCAATAAATTTGATGGCCCTAGAAGTCCTTTTGACATCTCGATGTCTGAATGTAACAACCTTCATAAGGTAGGGCCAATTATCTCTAACATGAATTACGAAAAAATATAGCTAGTAAAATCTCACTCAAATATCATAATAGATAGAAATGCTAAAGATAAAGCATTCTTCCATCTAACACCTCTATGAGAGAGAAAAGACGGCATATCCTTTTGCCTTGCGGAATATGGTGATCTATCTTGACTCCTAACTGGTGCGAAAAGATGTTGACCTTAGTCAGAGAGGACAATCGTCCAATCAGAAATCCACAAGGAATGCTCATCATAAAATTCTGCTACATCCTTGTTACTTGTAAATGGTCTCTTTGAGAAACTCTGAGGGCAATATGCAATATTTATACCCTTCCATTATGTACGTCCAATCAGACAATAAAAAGTATTCTTTTACCAGGTTCAGAGAAACTTGTTTTTTACAATGGACGATTATACTGTAGTTTCAAGCTAATTTTATCTAGCTTTATTTCTATTAGCTTTGATCCACAACTAAGGAAGAATTCATATGGCTGTTACCTGTACATTTTTCCAAGGTCCTCTTGGTTGCCCCCGTTGTTCAATGTATTTTTTTGAAGGGCTTCTTTTATGTGCTGCAAATTGTAACATGAAGGATCTTTTTAGTTTCTAGAAAAATGAGTATATTGTGTAGCTCACAGCTGCCTATGCCATACTAAGATCCCAATAGTGGCATCATTGTTGATTGGAGCCGAGATTGCAGAGTGCACTGCCAGAATAATGCATATCATGGTTGCTATGTTATAAATGTTTTGCATATGGTTTGGCTTGCTAAAAGTGCTCATACAGGTTCAGAATCCATGAGTTTATATGGATAGCTAAAACATCCACTAATTATATATAGGTGGCCAGGAAATAGAAAATAGAAAATTGATCATAGAATGGCTAAATTGGGATTTTCCTGTAGTGGCAAGAGTACTCTTCTTAGAGATGGTTCAGTGATTTTGATGTGCCTGTTTTGTATTAGACCTTCATTTCAATCAATACTTATCCTTTTGAGTTTGGAGGTTCTGTTCACAGTGTTGCATCTCTGTTGTTATCAAATGATTTGTAATTTATGTAATTTATTGAAGCTTGAAAAGTTCATATTTCTGTTTTCATTAATATAGGAGAATATCTTAGGAATTTTTTTTAATAAAAAGTACTATTGATTAGAATTTTACTTTCATTTTTTTTTACAGTCATGGCTTCTTCTGGAACTCCTAATTTGTTTGAGAGGACCGATTTAGAGATTGCAAAATTGCAATCTATTCTCGAAAATCCAACTACAGTTGGGCAGTATAAAGCCCATTGTGAAAGAATACTGGTTGATCTTCGTAGAATAGAGACAAGTTTGAAAACATATAATCCATTTGATTCTGAATCAATAACAAAATTTATGGATTCACTAAAATCAAGTGTCTCAGGAGATGTAGGTTATAATGAGATTACATCACGACTTTCCGATAAGGAAGTCGTTAAGAGGTCTTGTTGGAGTTTTTATGCAGACAAACGGAAAATAAGGGCCTATTATGTAAACAAATGTTCATGTCCTTTATGTGCCCCTTTGATTTATCCTAGATTTGTGGCCTCTCAAGGCCAATTTCCAAATAATGACCAATTACCGTTATACTTCATAATGATGCTACATGCTGAGGTTCACTTAAACCTAAAGGTGAACTATTTAGACATCCCTAGTTATTTGGGGCGGGCGTGGCCGTATTAGCCACAGGCGAGGCATATAGAAAGGAGGGAGCTCCTGCATTGTTGATGCGCGGCACTTGTACCAAGGCCACAACCATTCTTATCGGGCTTTCTTTCGGATGTCGCAAAGACTGTCGTTATGACTTTGCACATGAGGTGCTATCGAGGGTCTTGCTTGGCATTGCTCGCGAGACCCAATTGATCTCTTCGACCGTGTGGGTCAGTACCTTGAGAGACGTGATACTAGCGGTGGAGGTGCTTAGAAGCACCCGATGATGCACGCATGAGGGTATACGCTCGTGCATCTTTGATTTCCCTAGATGACTTTGAGCTGAGTTCTGAGATCCCGCTCGGGCACGTCGGCTTAGGACGCATCATGGTCACTTGACTTGTTGCGTGCGTATGAGGTGATTGCTCGGAATTGCAGCATTCCACTATCGGGGTTTTAGATTTTATAGAGCAGAGTGGGAGTGTATCTTCTAGTCGGGTACTGTACTATCATTGCTGACGAGATAGACTTCTGTCATTTGGGATTGTCACACCCGATGTTCAAAGACATTTCTTCCGGTGTGTGAAAATTAAACCTTTAATATAATTAAAATTTATTTTAATTGATCATTACTTTACAATTTATTAATATTAAAATTAAACATGTACTTTTGTGTTTAGGCTTCGCTCCAAAGTGTGTGGAGCTTCACACCCACACCATCTACCCGTGTCACATACACACACGCCTCTTGACCGAGCACAACATGGATCTTGATGTTCCGGTCCGAGTCAACTTGGCTTAGTTGGCGAGATATTTCTTTGGTGTAGAGGTCGTGGATGACAATCACATACATTTGGAGACGCGTTCCCGCAGAGGTATAAATACATGTGTTTTAATATAATTAATATTTAATCTAAATTGAAATGTTAGAAATTAATGAACTTTATTCAAAAACTTATTTATCAACTTCTTACATTTTATTTATTTTGTTTCACGAGGATCTACGGACAGAGATCTACGGGTAGCGTAGATACTCCCAACATCCGCGAGGAGACAGAATCTTGAGGTAATCAATTGTACATATCAGTTATATAATGTATTGAATTATTTAAGAAATTGTTGTAGATTTCTGCTTATATATTTTAATATATGGTACATGCTATATATAGTTTATGACATGTATATTCCTTTTTTTTAACATGCAGGGTGCAGCAGAGCGTAGTGAGGGGTCTGGCACTCGCCCTAGTGCACGGAGGAGACTTCAGTGATATTTTATAGATTTCAAACATTTTAGACATACTTCTAGACATTATTATTATATTTTGATATATGTCTTAGACACGTGTATTTACAATTATGGATGTGAATATAAGACACCCCCTTATGTGACAGCTGAATATATTGCTCAGTGTTCAACAATTTATTATGGAAATATATCATTTTGTTGCAATTTGCAATTCAAGATAGTACGTTCAGCAGCTCCATTCTTATTTACTGGATACATAGTTTGCGTAATTGATAACTGATCTCACTCCATCTGGTTTGTAGTATACATTGCCAATAAATGTGTAATTGAGCTATCATAATTATGGTAGATGGTAAAGACTGCTGATTAAATGTTTTAACGATCTAATGTTTTAAGCTTTCCCAGCAAATTGAGTTTGAAGATCGCTTTTTAGGTCAAGTGTCATATATATCACTGTCCAATGGAGTATTACTGACAGCCCTCACGAGCTGAGTGAAAGATGTTTTATTTTCAAACCGTATGTAGTCACTGGGGCGTTTTGCGAGCAAGGGAAAAATAGATCTTTGAAGTCCTAGTCAATGGGACACAAGCTTGAATTCCGAACAGGTTTGGGTAGAATCAGTTTGTGTCCAGATGGCTGGAATTCTTTCAATGCCAAAGTGTTTGTGTGCCTCACGAAGTTGTTTCTCAAAGACCATCCACACTTCTGATTAGTAAAAAGGTCTGGTAAGTTGATTTCTTTTCTGTTCTACCTGAAGATTTCTTATGAATCACTCATGTTAAGAGAAGAGGAGCTTGATAATGAGTAGTTGGTAAAATGACAAGTTCTTGCTGTAGCTTTCAGCATTGTATTCTCTACAATCTTTACAACTAGAGTGTCTTTTGAGTGTATTATTCATGCTGCTGGAAATTTGTGCCGACTCTCTGCAAGACTCTTGTCTGAAAGCTCGAGATCACTATTTTTGTGTTTGTAACATATGATTCTTTGCTTCCCTTCTTTGATTTTTTGTGTTCATAACATTGGGAGGGGTGAGTTGTGAGGTTTGTGCTTGTAGTGAATCTCCTAGCTGCGGTGTTACTTCTAGAATGAAAATCCTTCTAGTTTAGCTGATGTTGGGAGACTCATCACAACATGTCTAGAGGGTTTGTAGGTTATTTGGCTAGGGAAAACCCTGTAACATCCATTTGGCTAGGGCAAACTCCTTTGTTGGTCTCAGGGCTTGGGGCGATTTCCCTTGTGACGTGTTTTGTGGGTCATTGAGATCACTTGTAAACGAATAATGCATATTCGCCTACTAGTGATTGTGAGTTGTGGTGGCATTTCGAGTGTGTACCTCTAGTGGATAGGATAGTTAAGTGGACAAGCACAAAAAACGCTTGGTTTCATTTGAGCTTGAGCCTCACCAGCGCAAATTAAAAAAAAAAAAAACATTGGCCTTCAAAATGTTTGAAAATTGTTAAAGCAAAACTAATTAAAATGATTGCATGTCTTATTGTACACTATTTCAATAACCACTACTCATAGGTGTCTCAGTGCAAACTGTTTGATTGAAATCGTTGTCTGCAATTATGTAATTCTGACCAACTTTGCTGCCATTTTCTTTTCCTTTTTGAGAGTATGAACTAGAATAATAAAATTTATCCTCTACTTCTTTCTTATTTTGTCCAGTATTTATCCTCTACTTCATTTATCTGTATCTCCAGCTTAGGCGTTTGAACAGAGTATGGCTTAGCAGGATAATGATTACATTTATTATACTTCAGCGAAACTGTTTTTTAGATTATAAATGTTTTGAAATACCTATCTAGCCAAGTATATACGGAATGGATTTGTGGATTGTTTACAAGAGTCTTATAGTAAAATTCTTAAATTGGTTATGACATCTTCTTGTAACTTTCTATCGGGCTTTATCTTGAAGAAGAAATACACATATCTATATCACAAGCAATACCATGTTTAAGATAGATCTTGAAGTATTATTCGTGACCGAAGTTTTTATCATAGTTATCATAAACACCGTGCTATCTTATGCTTTTAGAGTTTGTTTCTGACAACAAGATCTTCCTTCATATCATGAATATTTATGCCTCTACCTCTTTTTTTTTGCTTTTAATTATTTTGTGATTGATTGTATTTGTTGTTACAGTTCACCTCAGCTTGAGTTTTCTACTCGTGTTGTCCTGGTTTTTAAGATTGATTCGACTCATGCTGCCTCTGTCTCTTCAACTGCACCTTTGGCCTTGTTCATCACAGCTCTAAAATCATCTAACGAAGGTGCCAAATCATCAAGAGGTCAAAGAGGTTGGGGTTGCTCTGGAATTGACTTTAAAATATATATGGCCGAGGTGTGTACCCCTCCGCACCAAGCATGCCAAGGGGAGAGGAAGCTCTGTCATCCTTATCCATCAAAAATGGGCAGAGGCACTAATAAACTATGGACCTCGTCTTCTATGAATCAGTGACCCCCTTGCTGAGGACAAAGTCAATAGTAAAAGTGTTTGGTTCACCTCGTATAATAACCAGAAAGGGAAAAATAGAGTTTACTCTAGGTTGGATAGGTTTTATTTCAACAAGGAACAATTCTTTGTTCCTCTGGCTATGGATTCTAATGCATAATTAATCTTTGTTAATGCTGTTAATGTCTTTACTTTCTCAATGTCCGACGTAATCTGAACAAAAAACAATGATAGAAAGCCAAGCATATTCGGTAACACATGGGGTCATTTTTTGAAATATTGGCATATTATACTCAACCAATTTTTGGATGGTATTATATTGTATGTTCGGCCACCTTTTTTATTATTATTGCATTGTGATTTGTTGTCAGTATTTGGTTATTTTAACATATTTTATAAGACCATAACAATGATCATTTAAATAATTGTGGGTTGGCCCCCTCCCCATGGTGATTCACATCTTGGAATTGTTTTTGGTGGCATTTTCTAACTCAAATTATCTCTTTTTAGTGACGGCCATCAATCTGATCTGATTGATTCTTGGCCTTTGATATTCTGTACCCACAATTTGGGTTTATACCTTTAATATGGTCGGTGACTATGGTTATGTCTAGAATCTACTTCAAATTTGGCAAAATGGTTTATGGTCATTGATTTTGGTACTCATCGATATTGCACCATTCTATTTGACAAAATGGTTTATGGTCATTGTTTTCGTTGCATTTTCACCCTGTTGTGCCTTCTAGATCTAACTGGCTTCCATTTTGAGTTCTGGGCATCCTATGTTATTTCTGCTCTCTTTACAGAATCTGAATGTTGAGGCCATGTTCTAGGTGTTTTCTGGAATTGACTTATTTCTGATATGAATCTGTGTTTCATTTATGTTGAAGCTCGTGGAAACTTTATGAATCTGGATACCTGAGATAGGCTGGCATAATTATGTAGATTTATAGGTTTCTGAGCTCGTGGTCTACCGATTACAATGCTTTGGTGTATCTTCTAAAAGATTTAACGATCCCTTTGGCTATATTGATTTAGAACTCGAGAATATCTTGCTACTTTGTTTAAAAGTATTTTCTTCTTGAACTATTTCATGCATAGTTTTGAAGCTGACTTTAGTTCACCTCTTCATTTTATTATGTGCTCTGAATTTTTATTTTTTAAAGTTCTTTTACCTCATATTTCCTTGTGTGTATTGCAAAGATGCTGAGTGATTTAAAGGAACGAAAATTTATTGTTTGGAAAACTATTCACCTTTATCGTTCAATAACTTGAACCTATTACTTACTTTGCATACTGTGCAGTATTCTTGCTGACACATGTCTGATATTGCATCATATCCTGAATCTCTAGTAATCTACCTCTTGAGTGGGCATTATAACTATTTCAAGTGCTTAGAAATTGTTTCTCACATGAAGACATATCCATTCACTTTCATTCCTTGTACATTTGTTTATCTATTTTGACCTGAAAATGTACTATCGATTGTATTTTGTAGAAGTGATATGGCATCTTGATTTCTCTAAAAAAATTATGCTGGGCATGTATACTTACTTTGCATTCTTGACCCATACCTTCCATATCTTGATAAATGTGAACTGTCATGAATGAAACTTCAGCTCAGTTTACAACCTTGAATGATTTTATCTGATGTCTTATTTTCCTAGCACCTTGAAACTTTGTAGTTTTGACTATACTTGATTTTTACATGTGACTTTGTTAAGAAAACTCTTTCCTTTCGGAAAGTAACTATAATAAGATACTTTTGTTTTCAATCATGCCTCATCATGGAATTAAGATCTTTTATTTTAATTTTGTATTGATTTTATTCATTCACATCTAGTGTGATATCTGAGTTTATTCGGTAACTCTTGTGTAGAATTACTTAATGAGCTCTGCAAATTGAAACAGTTGTATCTCTCCTTTCTGAACAAAAAACAATGATAGAAAGCCAAGCAATCTGAAGCTATAGGTTCAACGTTGAGACCAATATAGGCCATGTGCATGAGACTTCCACAGGGCATACCAGACCAACGATTGAAAAATGGTGTATGCATGGAATTCTCATCCCAAATACAAAATAACCAATACAAACCTCTTATGCTATCCATTTTCTATAATTTGATCTTTCATTTAAAAATCCGCATTTTTCAGTCTTTACAACAGCAAGGTAAACTTTCTCTTTATAGGTTTCAGATTTCTATTTTTCAGTTCAGATTATAAAATGTTTTTGCCATGATAACCTGAGTGCATGTGATACTGGGTATGCTCCCCGTCTTTGGGCATAATAGAAGCTAAAAACTGGACAATGCTGAGTACAAGTTCCAGCCCGATTTTGGCACAATATATACCACTTCTTCATGGTTTTGCAATCACGAGGTAGCCTAAACTTTAATATTGCACTCTACAGAGGGATTGGGTATTTACGAATTTCACAAAATTAATTGTAATGAAAATAAGAATAATAATAACGCATTTGATATTGCAAAGGAGTTGTGATGTAATGGTAATGGGGATACTCCTAAGAACATCACCGCCATAAAGCCGTACTAAGCTGCATTGACTTAGGCAATTGTTGGAGCCTGGTTAAGTATCATATCAATTATGGCTCTTGCCATCCAGTTTTCATAGGAACAGAATTTGCCATCCTGTACAACTATTAACATTGAACGCAACCAAACTGAGCTCAGAGAAACGAGTCACCAATGCTGAGTTGCTTTCGGTCATCTACGATCATCACGTTAACAGTAGAAGGAATTGGGTATTTGTACATCAGTCAATAGGTTGAGCGGTCACATTTGTCTTGTGTTAGAGTATTATTCTTTGAAACTATAGATTGTTGGATATTCACTAATTCCTTGGATTACCAAAAAGAAAATTTGTTGTTTCACTAATAGATAGTACGATTCTTTTTTAATTAAAATAGAAGGCTGAACTACATAATTGCTATGAAGAGCGGTTAATTGCACGTATTACTCTTCAAACTATTTATTTTAGCCATTAGAACACCATTCAAACTCTTGGAGTTCAAGCAGCGATGAAGTGGTGCAGCAATTATGCAGAATGTTCAAGCAAAACCCATGTTTAGAAATCTCAACAACCTGGGTTCAAGTGGTAAAGAAGTTCTGTAGCTATTATGGTGCATATTTCAGTGTGACCCATGTTTAGAAATCTTAAGAACTACCATTCAAAAAGTTGGGCTGTGTTGTAACGATTATGGAGTACATCCGAATGTGACCCATGTTTACAACCTTAAGAATTGGGGTTCGAGTGGTCAAATTGTGTTATAGCTATTATGGGGAACATTCTATTGCTGCCCATGTTTACAGAAGAGTTAGGTTTCAAGAGACTAACCATTATGGAGCTCATTCAATTATGACCCGTGTTCACAAATCTTAGGTTCATAGCTTACCCCACAGAGCGCTGGAGCATTATATTATAACAATTATGGAATACATTCGAGCATGGCCCTGTTTAAAATTGAGGTTCAAGTTTAACCTCAACCGATATTTACCGGAGGAAAGGAAAGAAAAAGTGGACAGAGAGAAAAATGTAATGTTGTAATTGATCCATAATCAGCCTATCATGAGTCAATAAATCATGTTTATACCATACATACTTCCATGTAACAACCATATCACAATACTTGTAAACCATAAACCATCTCACAACAAGGTTTATCCATATGTTTATACCATATAGTGGTCTCCATAGTCCCTTCAAGTAGAAAATACAATGCTATCTAGCTTAATAGTTTATTACCAACAAGGTTTAGTAATTTATTCCATGTCCTTCTATATAATACCAAGTGGCTCTGCTCGTTGTTCAATGACTTGTAAAAGTTTTTCATGGTCTTCTACATCTAGTCTCCATTTTTTGCATTTACTATTTGTAGTCTTCACCTGCTGCAATTGTAACCCTGTAGCAATTATGTGATGGGTGTAATGATACACCTTTTTGTCTGGTTTGTAATCAACAAAGTGAATCCCACTTTGGAGGGCTTTCACTTTTGTAAGTATGTTCCCTACTACAACTAAGCCAAGAAAAATGTTGTCACTTCACTTGTTATTTCACATGTTAGCTTTGTTCTCTCCTCTGTGCAACGCAACAAGTAGTACTCCACTTTCTCAATATTGGCTTCTTCAGCAATGACTGCAAATACATCTCCTACAACAAAATGCAAAGAAACATTCAATGATCGGATGTATAGTATAAATTATATATACATATATATATTTAATTATCAAATTATACTTGATCCTTTCAAATAAAACATACCTTGTTTAACCAGTCCAGATATGTGGTCATAATCAATTGAAATTAATGGCACATCTTCAAAACTATCATCATGATCTGATCCATATGTGTCATCCACAACTAAAGGAACTTGCTTCCACTCACCTACATACCCATGTTTTTGACTATTGCACTCTGAATATGATTTGTTCATGCATTCATAACAAAAACAAGAATAATCTCTTGTACAGATTGTCCAGTTATTACTATCCATAGTCATCAGAGAGTGCAAAGACCTAGAATTGGGAATCCTTTCACATCCATACTTTGTCCTCCGATCAATACCTTCATTTAATCATGCTCAAAAGATCAATAAAGTTTAAAACAAACAATAAAAATCAGAATAAAAAATTTAAAGTTAGTAACTTGTAGTTCACTTAATAAATCACATAAAGATTTACATATCTATGTTTTAAATGTGCATGTACCTTTTATCTCCCAAAATACTCTGTGCGGGGTTGAAACATGTGAGGTTGAAGCCTGTGAGGTTGAAGCCTGTGAGGTTGAAACCTGAACTGCAAAATGTTTCTTACACCATTCAACAACTGTGTGGGCATCAATCAATCGATCTCCCTCATAATCAAAGCTTTGTTTCTTTAGAGCACGTTTGATGCATGCACCCGCACCATCGTGTTCTCCCTTCCCATGACCACTCTCAAAAAAACTCCATAAATGAGGAATTTTGTGATGACGATGATAACGACTGAGTGCAAAGAAAGGGCGAGAGGATTTGAATTGTGATGCGCAACCATCTGACCAAACAAAATGGTGATCTATCTGTATTCCTCGCTGATGAAGATATTGAAAGAACAAACCAAAACAATGTTGCACAAAGTGGGTGTCATGTTCTTTGTCATCACTTATATAGAAGTGATACTCCTTCTTGATCATTCGCTTCACATAAGTACTTTCAACCCCATCCAAATCCAATTGTGCATGCCTATAAAATACTTGAACCATGATAGTAACCTGGTCAGTATGATAATACTGTGTTTGAATTTCTTTTTGATGAGAAAATGAGTAATTCTTAGCAAAATCAACCACGGACAATATGGAACCAATAGGGAATGTGTCCCTATTAGTCTTGAATTGTGTAGCCTGCCACTTTGAATAGTGAGAATGTTTGATGTACGGACTAATTAAACTTCGGAAACTTTGCATGAATGTAGCAATGGGGATTTCCTCTTCTACCAAATCCAACTTGGTTGCATCTTTTCCAAGCCTTGTTGAATATTTTATGTATTTGAACCTACAAAATCAATTCATAACATGGACAAATTGTCATGTATTCATTTGCAGTAAAATAAAAATCAAAATAAAATCTAACATCCAAATTTAAAAACATAAATTTATATATATCACCTCTTAAGCAAACAAAGTTAACGTGTCCAAATCTTCATTTGTTTTTGGCAATAATTTCAAGTCCCCACACTTGTCACAGACACCTTTGATGCAAGTCATACGATCATCAACATGATCATCAGATACGTTGCAAATAATTGAAGTTATGAATTCACTGACACGTGTAGGTGGGGCAATTTCTTCTCGTAACTTTCTATACACCTGAAAAAACATAGATTTTGAAATACATTAATTTTAAATCACATGTCTCAAAAAACGATATTTAAACAAATTTTAAATATATAGATATAAATGAAAGCACGCCTCAAAATATATATACATTGAATCTATAAATTTTTATGTACCTGATAGTGATAATCAAACTCAACGTGATAGCGACAACAACATGTGTCAAGGACTTTATCACCAAGCACATACCAAGGCTTCAAATTTTCAAACATTCGTTGTCCAATCTTAACATCCGGATTTTCTTCTGTAAACTTTATGTACATCTCGTGTTGAGTTATTTCAAGCCAATGTTTTATATGTTCGTCATAGTTATTGCGAGTTACCCTATGTTTTAAAACATCCCTCACATTCGGAGAAGGACGAGTCCTTTCACTCCAAAAATCAGAAACTATCTTCACAATATTATCCTCTATTTTATCAGAACGTGGATTTCTACACATTAGTGCCCAATTTCCTTCCATAGTAGAGTCATCCAATGTCTTCCTCCTTTTTGCATACCTGCTAACCGTCTTTCTAGATAAACCCAATGCCTTGGCAAATGCGGTAACATGACGATTCTTTGTTGTATCTTCACTTACAACTGAAGTTAATATTGCTCTACGAGAAATACTCTTATCAGCAGACCTAGTTTTTGTACCCAAAGAACTTATTCCTTTAAAAACATTCCCAACAAATTCTTCTTCTACACGTTTTGAATTTTTCTGTCCAAAATCAACACCTAACAATTCTAATGTTTCCTTCATATCAACACGATTCAAGAATGTAACCAACAAATGTGCTCTAGCAACTGTAGTCAAATTAACAAATTCACCATATATTATCTCTACACTTTTTGCTGTTTTCTTTCGTGATAGTGGTTCTTGTTCGGAAAATTCTTTTAATTTTTGTAAATCCATCTTCACCAAGTGTTTCACATTCTTTTTGGGAAGTAATTCCATAACTTTTGATATCACTTCAGCATAATGTTGCGCATCATGATCTGTGTCCATAAACATACACATGGGATCCTATCAAAACCCTTGCCTTTACGCAATCTAAAAAACATAAATTATCATATTTAAACCTTAGAACTAAAAAAAAATTAGGATCTATCAAGGGTTTCTATACATATGTACCAATTTTTGCAGCGTTGTCTTTCATTTGTTGTGTCTTCTCTCTCTCTCTTTGTGCCCTCCTACGAACAGATCTTCTAGCATTCTTCTCTGCATTCTCTTCCTCGGTATATTTTCGTTTCTCATTCTTTGCATTTCCCATGATTCATCCACTTCAAAAAATTTCACCTGCACACTTGATACAAATCTGAATGTGTAAGAGTAAACTTGATACAAAACTATATGTGCATGCATGCATGCAACTCTATTTATATACAAATCTCAGTAGAAATTATGTTATTTTTAATTTTAGTTTTCTATAACTTTAAAACAACTTTTTTAATTTAATATTACATTTTTTTGGTTAAAAACAATTTAAAAAAGAACACACTTACTTTAAAACAAAAAAAAATATGTAAAAAATTAAATTTAAAACATAAAAAGCGAACAATATTAAGTAAGTAACTTGTAAAATATTAAATTTAGAAGGGGAGACGCAATTGCGAATCATTAAAGCTAGGAGGAGACGTTTTGGCGGCGTTTTGGTGGCGCAGAGGGGGTTCGCGCGAACATGGGTTCGCGCAACCACCCTGTTCGCGCGAACCCCGCTGAGTGGCAATGACGTGGTGCCCAAATGGCACATTTTGGCCCCAAATCTTTTTGGGGACAATTGTGACCCAAAACCTGCCACTCGGATGCCACGTAACCAGGGTAAACGAAATAGTTAACTTACAAAATTTTGACACAAAATTCATATTTTTATTGGCTTTCTAAAAATGCAATTTTCATTTTTTAAAAATCTGTTTTGCTATTTATTTTTTAATTCTTACTAACATACGGTATTTTAGGGCAATCAATAGTACACAATCAACCAAATTTGAAAAATAGTACAATATATCAAAAAAAATTGAAAAAAATATACTTAGTATTTGTTGAATTCTTCTTCTTTCCTGTGAAAAAAAAAATTAATTTCGATATAAATATTAAAAGTTATTGGCATTGAAATATGGACGCCATTTATTTTAAAATATAGTTACTAAATAATTAATTAAAAAAAAAATATAAGTCAAAAAAATATGAAATTTTGACTGCACGTCAAAATTATAATCTTGAACATATATCTAAAATTTCATAGTAAAAAGATAAGTTTTCATTTTAAAAAACCACCAAGGGACAGTCATTCCTCTTTAATAACATAAGAAACAACATATGAATAAAATTAAGAAAAATACTAGATTTTTTGCCAAATATTTTTAAAAAAATATACATGTATTCTACACTCTAAACACAACATTTCATTAGTTCGTAGAATTTCATGAATGTGTACGGTTTTGTGGCTATTAACTTTAGAAAATCAATTAAACTGAAAATTCATGTTTACTAAGGTACAAACCATACCAAAAAGTGGGACATTTTATTGTGCTTTTACCCAAGGTTTGGAAATAAGTAGAACTATTCTAATTAATTAACTTCATATGTTAATTGTACAACATCAATATAACATATTGGCCCTTGCAATTAATGATCACACTATGCGAACATCTATAAGTCGCAAGATGGAAGATATGATTAGCTATACATGACTACAAAAAGGGATTTGGATGCACATATTAAAGAATTTGAGAGTCTAGAGACTATATATGCTTCATTTCTAATATTTGTGAATCATAATTTCTTTGGTGCAAGATAGTAAGGATTGATCGATTTGTATAATTTGGTTCTACTCCTATTATGCGGTCTTGGATGCCCTTAGAATGGCCAAGAAATGTGTTTTTTTGTCAAACCCTAGTTGTTACACAATCTTGAAACCATTTGTAATCAACTAAATCGCATGAAAATCCTAACCATGTGTAGTGTTCACTTCCCTTAGACCTTTTTATGATATTATATTATATGTTCTTAACTTGTCATCTATTTCATTGGACATACCGATATGATATTTCCATATTGATACTTTGATATTGAGACACCACTTATATATTATATGACATGATAGACTCAATTAGATGGTGTTGATGTTTAAATATATGTATATATTGTACGCATGGATGGTGCTAACCTTGTGATGTAGGATTATGGTATTTCGTGTTTATATTGATCATGTGATTATTTGATGATTGTGATAATGTCCTAACATTCATATTTTGTGAAAACTTAAATGATGGAATGTTTTACTAACACAATTGTGCTTGAATTTCTTGTGTTACATGTAATTATGCTAATAATGATTATTGATGATTGATATTGGTGTATTTTAGTTGTGATGATCGTAGTATATAAGAACGTATGTTTTGGAGGTATTTTGAATGATTTGTTGTGTGTGTAGGGTGCGAATCATGTACATGATACATACATACATACATACATATGCATATATATAACACATGGAGACCAAGGGACCAACAAGCGAAGAATGTTCAGGCCAAGACCCCTTGGCCACCTTGAGCAATATTATATGTGGATTAGGAAAAGTGGTCATGACTTCGTATTTTTGTGAGTTATTTGATTTATTTTGGCATACTTATGTTGAGGCCCTTTTGGTTGTGCACCCTTGCATTTTCTTTAATTTAAATTTTTGTAATTTTCCCCCTCTCTTCATGTGATTGATTTGATTTTCTATGATCCTCTTGGTAGGTGGGAACAAATTTATGAGTTCCAAAAACCCAAAAAGTAATGGGGCGATTTGGTCTTGGAGTGAATTTTTGGGTAACCATCTTGTCACCTAACCTTGTCCTTACAACTTTAAAAGATCCCATACCCATAACCTATCATAGGTAGGGTAATTTTGTAGGTTTATTTATGAATTTTGACTCATTTTTATATCTTTTGTCATAGGATTTAAATGCACTTTCATTTCTTGGTTGAATTGCATTGTTAGGTGAATATTTTACTTGATTATTGATGTGAGTGTTGGGTGAGGGATGTGAAAGGTGATGAATTTCTTGTTCCCTTTCTTAAGTTACTTCTTTTCCTTTTTGATTTTGTGTGTGTCCTTGATTTGGGAAATAATGTTTTGACTAAATATTGGGAGAAAGTAAATGTGCATGGGAAAATGAGTGTACCTTGGGTGAGGTGGAGAAGGTACTCCTAATTGGCATCCATTTAGAGAAAACTCACCTTTCCCCTTGTTTATTCTATAAATAAGTATTTTTCTTAGTATTTGGGGGTTGGCTACTTGATTCTTGTTCTATTTTATTGGGAGATTTCTTGTGCTTTGGGAAGCTTGGAAAGAGAGAAGTTTGGAGCAAAGGAAGGTTTGAGCTATGGATTTGAGGTAGGGTTTTGAAACCCTTATTTTACATTATTGTTGTTTATCTTACATATTGGTAATGTTGTGCTTGGTTGATTACTTTACCTTGGTTGTTTTGATCATTTTCACTCCTTTCTTTTTGTTTTTTTTTTGTTACATTAAAATAAGTTGGGATGGGTAGAGAGCTTCTAGATTTGGGTGTTGGAGGGGAGGATGTGGGATTAGTTATGGTGGAGGTAAAAGGATTATTTTAGGCTTGTTATGAATGTGATATTGTGATATATTTTGGAGGGATTTGGGTAGATAGGGGTTGGCCTTTGGTGGAGAGAAAAGGGAGTTTTGAGGAGGCATAAGGTGTAGTGGAGGTATAAGGAGGTTTGGTAACTTGGAGGTTTAAGGCCTAATCCCCTACCCATTTGGAGCTAAAAGGAGACTAACCCACATTCCTCCCTCTCACTTGGTTTGTTTTGCAAACCTTTGTTCTTGTTGTGGTTGTTTGCATTTTTGTGAGTGTTTTTGCTTGTGTGTTGGGTCTTATGAAGCTAGACCATTTTTGTTGCTCAAGGAGTTGTTGGTTCATGCATTGTTTGTTTGTTGGGGCTTGGGGGCCATTGTGGAAGATCTCCCTTTCCCAATGGATTTGGTTGGGTGGAGAGCATTGCTTGGATCTCCTTATGTGTTCTTTGACATCTTTAGAAGATCTAGAATTCAACTTTGTAGTTACTTTATCATTATGGTTAGTGGTTTAATAATCTTGTTGTCCTTAAAAAGGGAGATGCAATGTGGAATTAAAGTTGTGTAATCCTCAAATTTTCATATCTTGGGGAGTATTAAAAACTTGAAAATATTTTATTTTGGGAACAAATGTGTTGCAACCAATTTGTAGTCAGGGAAAATCTTAAGGGTCCCTCGGAAAAAAAAAAGCCTTAAAAATATTTGGCAAATTTTGGGAAAACCACTTTTGCATTGATGACAAATCACTACAAAAGTTGTTTCGTGTGGAAGGCAATTTTATAGCATCATTTTGAGAAAGTTAGGCAAGGCAGAAGGAGCAAATTTTGGCATGCTACCAGCCGAGAGCATTCTACATGCTACTAAGCGATAACATACGGTCTTTACTGAAATGACCGGTATCATATTGGATGCTATCGATATGTTGCCCCACATTTCCACACTTCCTTCTTGCTCATGTCATCTCCTTATCAATTTATGGCTCAATATTATTATCCTACCTACACACCCACTAAAGTCTTAGGCATAATTACTACCACTGTTGATTTCATGCGTGTGTGCACCCAACATCCTCCTCGCTTTATCACACATAAGGCTGATCCAACCATTAATGTTGTTGCTACTCATCGTACTCATCCTACTCCACCAACGGCTCCACCCGCATCTATTCCACCACCCATTACACCAATAACTCCTCCCACCACCTCTAAGGGCTATGACATTATTGAACAACTTAAAAATATGCCCGCTAAGATCTCTCTCTATGACTTATTGTGTAATGCGCCAGATTGTCATAACACATTAGAATCTTCCCTTCGTGTTATTCATATTGAACATGATAACTCCACGGAGGCCTTTGCACATCTCATACAATCTCTTCACAATTTACCACGTGTTATCTCTTTCATTGATGAGGATATGTCACCTTTTGCTAAAAGCAATCTATGTGCTCCTTTTCTCATTACTATCATTGTCAATACTACTTGCATCAAGCGAGTTCTCATTGATAATGGATCCATTGTTAATCTTTGTGCTCATTCTCTCTTATGGAAATTAGGTATAAGCGATAATCTCATTTCTCATAATTCCACTCTCATTCGTGGTTACGATTCTACCACTCACACATGCTTAGGGACTATCTCATTACATATTCGGGTTGGGCCTAAGACTATTCTCACTAATTTTTATGTCATCGATACCTCCTTTCAATTCAATCTCTTGTTAGGAAGGCCTTGGATCAACGTAATGCAATAAATTCCATCTACTATTCACCAATGTGTCAAATTTTTACATGATGGCTATGAACATACTATTACCACCAATCCAGAGTTATTCAATTATTGTCGCATATATATGATTATTTCTATTCCCATAATGCCTTCGCAACGTATTGCATATTTTAGTCTTGAAACATATGACATTGGTTAGTATAGCGTTTCACAACCCACTACTACTACTATCAGTGATCCTATCATATCTACTCACACTTCGGTTATTATCTCACCTACAATATTCATCCCTACTAGTGTTCCATCTCCACTAGCTTCTGCACCTTTTATCCCTCCGACTACGGTGTCGCCTACTAACATACTCAATGGTGCCACATAACATGATGATGCTCACACTGATGATTCCCAAGATTTTGATGACAAGGTGGACTTTATCAAACTTACTGATGAACTATTAAGACAACTCGATTTCACTCCTTTGGGTGTTGATGCTTCTTATTTTGAAGAAATCTTTGTAGCTAATGGCCCAGGTGAATATCAATTCAAGAATCCTCCCTCCACTAATGCTATGGTATTGTATAAGGGATCTGTCCACAGTTTCGACACTATTACATCTCCTCCTCCAATTGTGGCAATTCCACGACCTCCTTTTACATGCACATTATTTATCAACAGGTCCTTTTGGCAACACATCCCTATTAATTCCACTTGCTTAGATACTTAATGATATCTTACCCCTCTTCATTCACCACATCTTTATCATGGTTATTTTCACATCACAGCAGCTTATGGCTTGTGGGTTTTTCATTTAACAATATTTGTTGCACATTCCTCTCGTGACTCTCCACTCACACTTAGGAAGTCTTGGCTCACCTATATTGGTGGTACAATAGATGCTCTTCACTCTTTACTCACGTTTCTTATGCCTTTCAACACTATCTCTATTCCTAATGATTCTTCTCCCACTTACATTCCAAATATCTCTTGTTGGCATGCTCATGGTTGTCCACCGATTGCATTTACTAATGAAGAATATACAATGAATGTATACAAACTCCACTGTAATGGGTCCTTATATGACCCTCATTCTATAACATACCAAGTTTTGATGCTTCTCCAATAGATTTTGATCCTAACAATGACGATCTCATTAATAGAAGCCCCTAGTTACCTTCTCTAGTACACACGTGGGGGGCATAACACCTAATACACTTCCCCCACCCTCACTCATCATAGTATTTATACATCTATCATCTTTGCATTTTCAACTAGGCACATTTTCATCACATGTGTTAGCATCGTCATTACCCGATGACGCACTCTTGTGCTTTGGTTCACACTTGACTATTGAGGGATTACTACTACACTAAACCCCACACACTGCACTATAGGCATTACACATTGCATTTCATCACACGTCGCGCATCATACACCATACATCCAATATTTACTCTACAAATGTTTTCACATTTGCACATTCATACATTACACATCATACTAGTCTTCGTTTTACATATACCATACTTATATCATCCACATGTTTACTATCATACACTATTCATCTTATGCATTACATACACTATTAGGATATCTACACATATTCTATGCTTAGTCACATATCTCACCTCATACACTGCGTGTTTCTATATCATACATTTTCTACATACTATACTAGTCTTCATTACACTCAAGTCTAGCCTTATTCCATCTTACACACCACATTTACTAATCTATCCACATATAGTACATTGCACATTATACATTACATTTTACACATTTCTACACACCTTGCATTGCCTTCTACACACCACGTATTTACATATTCTACTCATCACATGGTCATCACCAATATACTACATTGTCTTCTACACGCTTTTGCACTCAAAACCCTATGACACACTTTTTATTCCTCGGTCCATACTCAATTGTTGAGGGTTTACCAATCAAATGGACCTTACACTCATCACATGCGACAATCCTAGATTTGTGACATACACTTTAGGCTAAATTGTCACTTGTTCTATCATTTCATAGTGGTATACACCATAGGTTACATCACCACTCCCTCCTTTTATCTTGTAGTGACATACACTTTAGGCTAAATAGTCACCTATTCCATCATTTCATAGTTGTATACACCTTAGGTTACATCACCACTCCCTCATTTCATCTTGTAGTGACATACGTTTTAGGCTAAATTGTCACATATTCCATTAGTTTGTAGTGGTATACACTTTAGGTTACATCACCTCTCTCATCCATTCATCTTATAGTGATATATGCTTTGGGCTAAATCATCACTTATACATTCATCTAGTCGTGATATATGCTTTGGCTATAGGGTTCACTCAAATATCCTTTCTAGGTTGCATCTCATCACTACAATTACACATTCATCACAACGTGTTAGACACAACATACACCTCGACCATTTTCCGATGATGCACTCTCATTTACGATTCATTCTTGACTACTGAGGGGGTAAACAAATGAACCTCATTGCATACACTTCCATTCACTTGGGGGGGCACACGGATCCTATCATTCCATCTTGCATTCCATTCCATCCATCCACAACATATTGTATTGTCTTAGGGCATTTACTCTTGTTTACTAGTGTTTTACATGATCACTTTACTACACATGCTAGATTGATTTCTTATATGTCATTATCTATACCATCCACACATGTGCGTTCACACCTTTTTCTAGTTGTGATCACAGATATAGATCCTTCACACGTAACATGGATTCTCGCCTTCTACCCTTCCTAC